>OZ038502.1:24343823-24353823 GCA_964036315.1 Acanthosepion esculentum | reverse complement strand
ATAAAAGTGAACATTGAAGTCAACTCTAAGAGGCGATAGGCTGTTTCATGCAGGACGCCTGACGATTGCGTCCAGTATGAAACAACCTGTCGCCTCCGAGTGTTGACTTTTATATATATATATATATATATATATATATATATATATATATATATATATATATATATATATATATATATATGGTATAAAATGACAATTGGAAAAATTTTTGATTTTGCCGACGCGTTTCGTCTTCCAACTTTTTCAAGGCAAAAATGAAATCGAAATATCTCTGTTGTTACATTAAAATCCAAATTTAAAAACATAGACGCTTCTGTCCAAGCCTTTTTTTTTTTTTTTTTTGGTTAATGTAAATTATATTTGTAGTAAGAGATTTTTTTTAGACGAAACGCGTCGGCAAAATCCAAGATTTTTCCAATCGTCATTTTATACCAATATATCTTGTCCACAGAGTTGATCTGGGAATTTAAATATATTGTCGACATGGGAAAAAAAAAAAAATCTCTTACTACAAATATAATTTACATTAACCAAAAAAAAAAAAAAAAAAAAAGGCTTGGACAGAAGCGTCTATGTTTTTAAATTTGGATTTTAATGTAACAACAGAGATATTTCGATTTCATTTTTGCCTTGAAAAAGTCGGAAGACGAAACGCGTCGGCAAAATCCAAGATTTTTCCAATTGTCATTTTATACCAATATGTCTTGTCCACAGAGTTGATCTGGGAATTTAACTATATATATATATATATATATATATATATATATATATATATATATATATATATATATATATATATATATATATATATATCCAAGTGTGGGATTGGTATATACGGAGTAAGTTCCAATAACCAACAATTTTTATTCTTTAAAGAGTGCTCAATATAGAGTAGAGCAGATATAATTATTTAATTAAATATTATAACATAAATATTTTATAAAATCACTACAAAAATAGCCATTTTGTTTCAACACGCCCGGTTTCTTATCAAGTGATGATGTTGAATGTCATTTTTGTAGTGATTTTATAACATATTTATGTTATAATATTTAAATAAATAATTATATATATATATATATATATATATATATATAATATTAGAAATTAACTGACTTAAAATAATTTTTTTTCTACTACATAGAAGTCAGTTGATTTATAACATTTACGGTCTGAAAAATTTACATTGAGCTCTGTTTCGTAAAAATAAAAAAAAAATATAATAAGAACACCGGATTATATATCTTATTGTTCTTTCTTACTGTTCTATATATATATATATATATATATATATATATATATATATATATATATATATATATAGTGGATGCGCATTGCTGATGGGTCTTAAATGTTGGTCGAAACGACCGTCCAGTGCTTTCTGCATTCTGTTGAGGTTTCTTCTAGACTCGATGATTATCTCAAATCCTCCTAATAATTGCTATCACTTGTATATATATATATATATATATATATATATGAGTTGCATAATTTACTAATGTTAACCATATTTTGCTGCGCGTTAGTTTTGAGATTTCTGTCTATTTATTATTGTTTCTAAATTACTATTGCAGATGTAGCCTAATTAAGCTGCACAAGTAAATTATGCAACTGTTGATATAAGAATAGATGTCCATTAAATGGAGCTTCTAAAAGAGAAGCTATTATCTATGAAGCAAAAGTAACCAATATTAATGGCCGAAATAAAACGTACATAGGATGTACTTTCAAACGTAGATGATGCAGTGATAGGTCGTCATTTAAGCTTGTAAGTTTTAGGTGCCTACCAAACTAGCTAACCATGTGTGGAATTTAAATTGTGAGAGCCAAATTCTCCAAGGCCTCATTCTTCATCATGTGACATGAAATTTCAATTGAATCTTTCTGATGTCAAATATAGGAATACATTTTACCCTAAATCGTCATCGTTGCTCACATGTTCAATCCATGTTTTCCTCAGCATCCTTCTGTAGAACCACATTTCTACTGCGTCAAATCTCGTCTTCATCCGTGAGGAGATTGTCCACTATTCATGGTCCTATATTCATGGTCCATATTTATTACAACGTTTCGGCCTTTCAGTATCTGTCTATATTTCTGAGATGCGGTATTATGTACACTATTTACATTATTCGGACTATTGTCCTCATCTTTGTCGCCATATTTCTTACAACGTTTCGGCCTTTCAGTATCTGTCTATATTTCTGAGATGAGGTATTATGTACACTATTTACATTATTCTGACTATTGTCCTCATCTTTGTCGCCATATTTCTTACAACGTTTCGGCCTTTCAGTATCTGTCTATATTTCTGAGATGCGATATTATGTACACTATTTACATTATTCTGACTATTGTCCTCATCTTTGTCGCCATATTTCTTACAACGTTTCGGCCTTTCAGTATCTGTCTATATTTCTGGGATGAGATATTATGTACACTATTTACATTATTCGGACTATTGTCCTCATCTTTGTCGCCATATTTATTACAACGTTTCAGCCTTTCAGTATCTGTCTATATTTCTGAGATGAGGTATTATGTACACTATTTACATTATTCGGACTATTGTCCTCATCTTTGTCGCCATATTTATTACAACGTTTCAGCCTTTCAGTATCTGTCTATATTTCTGAGATGAGGTATTATGTACACTATTTACATTATTCGGACTATTGTCCTCATCTTTGTCGCCATATTTATTACAACGTTTCGGCCTTTCAGTATCTGTCTATATTTCTGAGATGAGGTATTATGTACACTATTTACATTATTCGGACTATTGTCCTCATCTTTGTCGCCATATTTATTACAACGTTTCGGCCCTTCAGTATCTGTCTATATTTCTGAGATGCGGTATTATGTACACTATTTACATTATTCGGACTATTGTCCTCATCTTTGTCGCCATATTTCTTACAACGTTTCGGCCTTTCAGTATCTGTCTATATTTCTGAGATGAGGTATTATGTACACTATTTACATTATTCTGACTATTGTCCTCATCTTTGTCGCCATATTTCTTACAACGTTTCGGCCTTTCAGTATCTGTCTATATTTCTGAGATGCGATATTATGTACACTATTTACATTATTCGGACTATTGTCCTCATCTTTGTCGCCATATTTATTACAACGTTTCGGCCTTTCAGTATCAGTCTATATTTCTGAGATGAGGTATTATGTACACTATTTACATTATTCTGACTATTGCCCTCATCTTTGTCGCCATATTTCTTACAACGTTTCGGCCTTTCAGTATCTCTCTATATTTCTGAGATGCGATATTATGTACACTATTTACATTATTCGGACTATTGTCCTCATCTTTGTCGCCATATTTATTTCAACGTTTCTTCATTTGGTTGGAATGTCGAACTGAACCCTCTATTTCGCTCACTGGGGTAGACTGTTCTAGTTCCACGAGCCATGTTTAATGGATGTCAATTATCAGTTATCTCCTGTTAATTCCCCTCTCCAAAGTTATCCACTGCCTTAACTCGCACACTTTGGGTCCTGTCACTGGATCTAACTAACGC
This sequence comes from Acanthosepion esculentum, assembly GCA_964036315.1. Classification (NCBI taxonomy): domain Eukaryota; kingdom Metazoa; phylum Mollusca; class Cephalopoda; order Sepiida; family Sepiidae; genus Acanthosepion; species Acanthosepion esculentum. The sequence continues at coordinate 24,350,284 of OZ038502.1, read as the reverse complement.
CTTTATCCACTGAGCCATGTGTCCTTGATGACATTTGGGTATGAATTTCTAGGTATTATAAACCTAATGTCTTCAGCCCTCATTTTTTACCAGTCCTCATATTGCAATTTTTGCTGTTATCATTTAATGTTTTTACCAGAGCTCATATTGCAATTAAATACTTCCTAGATATTTAAATATTTGTTCTCGCTTCATTTTGGCATCTCCATTTTGTAATTCGCATATTCTGTCTTCTTAAAATGGATGTTTAGTCTTTTCTTCATGCTTTCCTTTAGGACCGACTATAGGCGTTCCAGTGATTTAATTTCTGTATATGCTTCAAGGAGGCACGGTTCAATAATGGATAGTGGCTCGGGTTGAGGAATCGGAGAGTCGAGTTCGAATTCCAGCCGAATCCATTACTTTCACTTACGTGCTAAAATCCTCTTGTTCTCACCACACCCAGCTATGGGCAAATAGCCTTGTTCTACCGCAGAAAGAAATGGCAACCTACTGCGGGAAAAATCTGCCTCGTCAGTCATGTATCGAAAGATAAGTGATCGCCTAAGCGGGTATCCCGCATGGCAGATAACTGACTGATCTGCTACCAACACTATGTCATTTCCATATCTTAGCTTTGTCGGGCACAGTTTTGTCTTTCTTTCATTTTAAACTGAGGAAGACAAACAGAACGTACGCTCTCCGTCGAAACGCGTCGTTAATAAATTTTTTCACTTTGTCTCGTCTTCACTTTTGTTTCGGAGATAATTATATATCCCCAGAACACACACACACACACACACACACACACACACACACACACACACACACACACACACACACATGTAATCACTAATTTATGAATCCAGGTAGGATTTCTAATTCTCTCACAATCACCTCACTATGTGAGTCCGGTGAGAAGACACACACTTGTCTGACGCCCCTTTATGTTATAGATTATTCTAATATTTTTCTCAAATTAATCAAGCTTACCTCGCAGTTTCAACATTACTTTGCGCAATTTATCAAGCGCTACGGTCAGTTATTTATCTTAGCTTTGTCGGGCACGAGGCTACATTAGACGGGCGCCAGGTCAAAAGCCAGAGAACGAGACGAGCTTGCAAAGCACTGGTTTGCAATCGGCATCTTCAATTATGTAAGTTTGTATGTATGTATCGGCTGTCTGTGTGTATTAGTAAAACGTTAAAGTCTTCGCGTGTTTTTTTTTTCTGTCTGACTACCGATTTTAACGGCGTCGTCCATCAAGCAAATGATTCGATTCGTTCGTTGAATGTAATTTCGTTTCTGACCATCTATAAACTGGCCGACGTCCGTGGCATTTTCAAACAACGTCCATCACCGAAGACGCTCGGCCTTGCCGCCCGCTTTCGACTTCTCGTCCAGCTGAGATCTCTCTCTCTCTCTCTTTCTCTCATTTAACTTATTTCTTTGTTCTCTTTTTCGCGGGCTTCTTTTCAATGTTTAGTACGCCTCCTCCTCATTGTTTTTCTCACATTTCATTTTTTCTTCTTTCTTTTTCTTTTTTCTTCTTTCTTTTTCTTTTTTCTTCTTTCTTTTCTTTTTTCTTCTTTCTTTTATTTCGATGTTTTTATTTATTTATTTATTTTTTTTTTTACTTGACTTTGATTTCTGTTTGTTTTAGTCGAATGCGTAGATTCATCAAAAAGTCCGTAGCCTAATATTGAAAATAGCTGTCTTTTTATATAATAATCATAGAGTCGTCTATATGATCATCGTCCTTGACAATGCACTTGATTCATTTCTGAATTATTTACCAGATCTATCGAAAATGTTCTAATGAAATTTTCAGATCAAAATTTATTTAATACTTACATTTCATGCTACTGAATTATTGTCTTAAGCACACATAAACACACACACACAAACACACACACACACACACACACACACACACACACAAACACACACACATATATATATATATATATATATATATATATATATATATATATAACTGGTTTAGACGTCTAAATTTAAATTTCACGAGGTAAACGTCAGGGGAGATAACTAAGTTTTGAAATGGCCAATCTCTTTTTACACATATTTTTTTGAACATTTGACATTGCATAACTTAGTTACCTTCCCTGACGTTTACATCATGAAAATTAGATCGTACAGTACGCAAACTTAGCGTTTTTAACTTCACAGTTTTAAAATTTAACTTTAAGATGAACACAACAATTATTTTTAACAACCCCTTGATGATGACATTGTTCTAATGTCGAAAGTATTCGGAATAAATGAATATGTTAATTTTCTTAGTTTCCTTTAATAAGGATAGTAATAATTTTTCCATGACTCTCTCTCTCTCTCTCTCTCTCTCTCTCTCTCTCTCTATATATATATATATATATATATATATATATATATATATATGCAGCATATTTTCATTGAAGCAAGTTTGGTTAAATAATTTAGAAGTTTTATGTCTACTTATTCTAGTTTTAATCCTTTCAAGTTCACGAATTAATTTATTTTGGGCTGTAGGATATTGCTTTTTTTCAAATAATTTTTTATTTTCCCAAATAATTTAATTCTCACCTGAGGCCATCTTAGCTGTTGCATATCTCTGGATGTGAGGTAACTTTTGTGATATTTCTATAAAATGAATTTTCATTGTGGTATTAATTTGTGGACTTGAAAGAATTAAAACTAAAATAAATAGACATAAAAAATAGACATTGGTAGACCTTGAAACACCAGCAACCAAGAGGCGGCTCCACGTTCATCAAAATCTCCTAATCAGAGGCCTTCCTGTCAGATGCTTATGGCGGATGGTTATCGTCATACCCAGGACGCGGATGTAGTTTATCGTCATACCCAGGACGCGGATGCAGTTTATCGTCATACCCAGGACGCGGATGTAGTTTATCGTCATACCCAGGACGCGGATGTAGTTTATCGTCATACCCAGGATGCGGATGTAGTTTATCGTCATACCCAGGATGCGGATGTAGTTTATCGTCATACCCAGGACGGGGTAGTAGGTATTAATGAGGGAGTTGATCTGGGCCTATGTACAAGTATGTTTTTAAATGGTGATGGTATCGGCTACGGAATATATCTTGGACAGATCTTTTTTGCTTTGTAGGTGTGTGTTACTGATTTGGGCGGAAGTGGACTAGCAAAAGTTTTCTTGGATTTACAGGAAGACGTGGCAAACGATTAGGGACCTTTTACTCTCAGCAGAAAGGATTCCTTTTCGCGCTTAGCTGAGATTTATTGTTTCCAATTAATTTGCTGCTCCTTTTTTTTCAAACAACGGCTCAGATCTATTTTGAAGTCCTTCATTTGGGATTGCATCGGTGCGACTCCCTTTGGGGCTGTGCCTGTCTTTCCCATTCAGGTGTTCCGAGAAATGAGGTCCCGCTGTCTTGTGCTTCCCTCTGCCCCTGCTAGCGAACAGCTATTCCCTCTTTTCCCGCTCTACAACTGCACAAGCGGCGGTCAAAGGCTTTTCGAAAAATGGGGGCCTCACAAAAACCCAACTGCACCGGCCCCAGTCACTGGTATGAACATTACAGGCGCGGCGGATATAACAGACTCGTGGCCAGAACTCCATATTTCTTCTTCGCTGGGCAGGAAGAGGAGAGGTGACCAGTCTCTTCGAACTTCCAACATGTCGATTTTGGGTCGGTCACAATGAGCGACATTTCCTAGCCCTCTACATCCACACATTTGTGGATGGAGACGAAAGCTTTTAGATCCACCATGATCTCAAAAGTCCTTTCCCTGTTCAGGTCGTCGGAGGAAGAACTCAATATCTGACCGTATTGGGTTAGGTAGACAGCTAAGTGCTTTCCTACAACATGAGGAGGAATCTCAAAGACTTCTATACTGGTCATTCGCCTGCCTCCATATTCCGTTCTTAGGATGAGATCTTTAGTTATAAGGTCCCGACTGGTTGCCTCTATATAGTCTTCAGGTGTTGCTAGCAGCATTTCCCACGTGAAATAACCCGTGCCTCTGATTATTATTTAGGGCTCAACCCCCAGGAACATCAACGACTTAATGTCGGTGTGTTTTGTGGAGTGACAAACTTTACGCGAACGCTTGTCGATCACGAAGACTGACAGAATTCGTTTTTCAGTCTTCTTCATTTCTTGGAGATCCATCAAAACCTATCTTGTTTTATCAAAATGTGCGCAACATTTGGCTCTCTGAAAAATCTCCGCGATGTTGATTATACATTTTGGTGGGCAGGAAGGTGATTCCCGGCCGCTGCACTATCAATATTCTGAATGGCGTCATTTTCAGCTACCATTAGTTGGTTGTTATTATTGGTCTCATTTTTATTTTGGCTGTTTTGGGCCACCCTACTTTTATTTTCTGAATTCCTCATTTGGCCGTTTTTGGCAACCATACATTTGCCAGCGAGTTGATTTTTAGATTGTACAATTTTGTCGGGTGTGTCAGATTCCCTAAATAGATTTTTTTACAAGCCGACCTTTGTCGGCCATGATGGGTTATTCTTGAATCAGTGGGTGTTTTTTTAAAATCCAGCCAAGCATATTTTCCTCTATAAAGAAACTAAAGAAAAAAACGGAGAAAACTGGAAACAAACTTTAAGCATAACTGTAACCAATAAAATAGAGAAACTTCCCTTCAAAAGAAAATGTAATTGAAAATAAATTAATAAAGAAAATAGAAATAAAGTGAAAATAAAAGAGTAGTCGCAAAGCAATAAAAAGTAAAATGATACAAATTAAAATGTAAAAAAAACAATTCCAACGCAAAAAAACAAACGAAATGCAAAGACTAGGTGAAGAAATTTGAAGAATACTTAAAATAAAAAGAGAAAAAAAAATAACACTCAAGATCTTATTGATTTAGAACTTTTTTTTTGATGATGACAACCAACTAATGGTAGCTGAAAATGAACCCAAAATAAAGAAAGACGCCATTTAGAATATTGATAGTGCAGCGGCCGGGAATCGCCTCCCTACCCGAAGTCCCCACCGAAATGTATAATCAACATCGCGGAGGTTTTTCAGAGAGCCAAATGTTGCGCACATCTGATAAAACAAGATAGGTTTTGATGGATCTCCAAGTTACAGCAAGTCAATAAAAACAAAACAAAAAAGTTCTAAATCTAAATAAATACAAATTTCGAAATAAATAAATTCGAAAAATAAAAAAAATGTAAACGCTGATAAGAAAAAAAAAGAAAAAATCAAAATATGCAGAAAACAAAAAAACTAAATAAAATAAAATTTCTTACTGAGGATAGAGTGTGATCCACATCAGGTGCCCCGTAATTGTGGCAATGGTCCCAAAATAAATTCCGCTTGCTCAATGACAAAATTAATTATCTGTCTATATTTCTGAGCTGAGGTATCATGTACTTTATTTACATTATTCGGACTATTGTCCTCATCTTTGTCGCCATATTTATTACAACGTTTCGACCGTTGTACGCTCCGGCCTTCTTCAGGTGGTTGGAATGTCGAACTGAACCCTTTATTTCGCTCACTGTGTTAGACCGTTCTAGTTCCACGTGCCATATTTAATGGGTGTCAGCTATCAGTTATCTCCTGTTAATTCCCCTCTGAAAGTTCTCCACTGCCTTAACCGGGTATTGAACTCGCACTCTTTGGGTCCTGGGAGCGAGAGCAAAGAGGCGTGGTAGAGGAAAGGATGAAGAGAAGGTTAAGGGATAGATCAGGGCATCTGGAGACGTCGATTGACATTACATTTGAATAGTTGGAGATTATGGCTATCAGAAAAACAAGGAATAGGGAGGGACTTCCACAGGCGAGAAGTGCGAGACATGAAGCTTATTGGAGAAGAAATGCTGGCTACATTTAACAGTTTCGACAGTGAAAGAGTGAGAGCAAGATGCCAGATGTTTGAACGCTTAAATTCATGAAGTCTGGTAACCAGCGAAATCAGCTCATCGGAGCAGTTACCGTGAAAGAATTTGTATTTGTCTAATATTAAAAAATAATCAGTTTAAAACTGGTTTGTCCGTATAATAAAACCGAAAAATTTATGAGACAGGTGGTCACCATTTTAGAGCCCATTTCTGTATATTTCAGGGAGAAACAAGAAAATCTCTTTGAAATCAAATATCAGATTGTTGCGTGCACTGGGCACCGAGTATCTTTCTGTACGCCTGCGAATCATGGATCTTAAGAGGGCGGCAAAGAACGGCCGAATAATCGAATCGGTAGGAATCAACTGCTGCAGAATGCAACTCCGACGTAGACCGCATCACAACGCAGTGTGAAAAATCATCAGTCAAGAAGCTTGGCCCATTGGAAGACCTTTTAACCGCACTCAAGACACAGAATGTCGGGATGTGATGGACATATCAGAGGAGCCAACGATCTTCTCATTGCTGACCTACAAGTAAAACCTTGAGGAATCGAAGCAGATAGGTGGTGGGGAACGGCGCGCAGAAATGGTCACTGAGTGTGCGGGAAGATTCATTCACAGAG
>OZ038502.1:24318823-24338823 GCA_964036315.1 Acanthosepion esculentum | reverse complement strand
CGTTTTCTTGACGAAATCAAAATGCGATGTTGTTGTATGATAATTTTTTCTATCGTTAAGTGCTTATTTTTTTTTTTCCAAAATGAAAGCGAATACATTGTAATTTCTAAACTTTTATCTTTTACTTTAAAAAATAGAAAAAATATCTCATTCGAAAGGGGATTCTGTTACCACATACAAAGTGGCCCCAAAACTTTCGCTTGTAGTAAGATATATACATTTATTTAGTATACATATATATATATATTTATTTATATATGTATTTCAATTAAACACTGTTGAAAGAAAAGCTAATTCTATAAACAACAGCTACCTGCGTTAATGCAAAGCTCTTCAGTAAAATGAATTGGAGCATTCCGTATGGTTGGCGTTTGTGTACATTCGTAAAAACAATACACTAGATTAAGCTGTTTCCCTCTGTCTCATGAAGATAGGCCAATGGTAGAAACTCTGATTGATACCAAATCGATTGGCTTGTGGCCCTCGGATAGCTAGTCGAACTGAGGAGCTGTAAGGCAGTACTGTCAGCGAATGCCATTATATATATATATAAATAATGTCATTCGCTGACAGTACTGTTTATATATATATATATATATATATATATATATATATATATATATATATATATATATATATATATAGTGAAGATAATTTTAATGAAATAAGTTTGAATTTCTCAATTCACACCATGGAACATCGGAACTTTACTTTAACTCTTATTCGAGCTATAAATCCAGTTCCGACCAAAAGACCTATTTGGAGTCAAATTCCAAATCAGATCACAAACGCCGTGGAACTTCAATTAAGTTGAGTTCTTCAAATCACAAGCATTCTGGAACTCCGAAAGCTCTCGCTTTAACTATGATTCTTTGCTATTTTGAAAAAATAAATTTAATTTCCTCAATTCACAAATATTTTAAACTGAATTTAAAACAACAACAATAAAAAATTTTTTTTTAAATTCATAAATTTTTTGTGTTACTTTAAAGTGAATATAAAAAAAAAGACTGGACTCATCAGCAGTGCGCATCCACTACCGAGAATTGAATCCCTGACAGTTAGGTTGTCAAGCAAACACCATACCAACTGTTCCAACGGGCCTCGGTGACGAAGAGGTAGCAAATCAGTCTCAATGTAGCGCCGCTCACTCACATATTCCGTGGTGGAACTCTACTGAGATTCACTTTAACCATAGGTCTGTGTCCCCTGGAGCCACGACTACTATCATCAAGCCGCTCACTCCAGAGCATTAGAAGCCGGTTCAAGCAATGATATATATTTGAAATTATTAGGAGAATTTGATAATTATTTTTAAGTGATTCATCCTTGGAACAGTTGGTATGGTGTTTGCTTGACAACCTAACTGTCAGGGTTTCAATTTTCGGTAGTGGATGCGCACTGCTGATGAGTCCCAAATATAGGACGAAACGGCCGTCCAGTGCTTTCTGCATTCTGTTGAGGTTTCGAACTCGATGAATCACTTAAATATATATACATATACATATATATATATGTGTGTGTTTGTGTGTGTGTGTGTGTGTGTGTGTGGTGAAAGTTTGTCTGTGACATTGTGATGAATCATTAACTGATCCAATGTTGATCTGACACTTGAATATGTTGTGCATTGAAAATCAGATAAAAGGGATTGTCTATGGTTAGGAATTATTTAAATATTATTGACATAATGGAACTTACAAGGTAACCAAAAAAGTTCTGTCCGTTTTTAAAGAAAAAAAAAGAAAACGCTTCACAGTATGTGTAACTTATATTTAGTCTTCGAAGTAATCGCCATCGGCATGCAGCACCTTCTGCCAACGTGTCTCCAGTTGTTCAATGCCCTTGCGGTAGAACTCGGGGGCTGGGTTGACGCAAAGAAGTCCGTGAGGGCTTTGCGCAAGTCTGCTTCATTGGTGAGGGATTTCCCACGAAGATGATTATCCAGGGAGTGGAAGAGGTGGTAATCGGATGGCGCAAGGTAGGTGAATAATGTGGATGGCACAAAGTCTCACACCCAAGTTGCTGTATGGTATCCCTGACCACTCGCGCGACATGCGGCCTGGCATTGTCATGGAGGAAAAGTACACCTTTGCGATTAACCAGTGCTGGCTCCTTCTGGCGCAATGCCTGTTGCACACGTTTCAATTGCTGCGAGTATAGGTCTCCAGTGACAGCTTGGCCCGTTGGTAGCAGTTCATAATGAACCACTTGACGACCTGTCCACCAGACACAAAGCATAATCTTGCGTGGGTGCATAGGCGGTCTTACGATGTGAGAGACAGCATCCTGAGAAGACAACCAATGTCTGGAATGCTTGGGAGTTTCGTACAGAACCCACTTTTCATCACTGGTAAGCACTCGATTAAATAAGGATGCGGTACGGTGGCGAGAAAGTAGCGATACGCAGGATGCCACTCGTTGTCCCTTGTGGACCTCCAACAGCGTTTGCGGAACCCACTTGCTCAGTTTGTACGTATTACCTAGGCGGTGCAGGTGAAGTCTAACTGTTTCATCGGAAACATTGAACTGTCTTGCAAGTTCACCACACGTTAGACTACTGTCCTGTTCAATGGCCGCCTTCAGGACTCTGTCCTTCAAGACCTGTGGTCGTCCACTGCGAGGCTCATCATGGAGAGACAAATCTCCCGACTTGAATTTTCGAAACCAACGCCTTGCAGTACGTTCATCTGCAGCACTATCCCCAAACGCTTGACATATGCGGCGACTTGATGCAGCTGCTGATAAGCCTACTTTGAAGACGTAAAGCAAAGAGCCCCGAACGAGATCTCTAGACACTTCCATTCTTCTCACAGCTGTCCAGCTTATAACTGATGGCCGGGCACGGTGAGCGTGTTTTTTATAATGTTTGATGTTCCTACTTCCGGCTGTCCGAATTTGAAAACAATTGCTACACGCATTTCGTATATATTTCAACTTCATTCAATGATTAATCAAAAAACGGACAGAATTTTTTGGTTACCTTGTATTATATTTTTAGTCCTGGTGCTTTCTTTGATACAGCTTCTTGGCCGATGAGTTCTTCAGTCTTACATGGGCAATCTATCAATTAATCATTGAAAATTACACTTAACGAGTGTTGGAGAAATGATCTGGCGAAAGCTTGGGTCATCATTTATACAAGATCTGATTCGAGAGTACCCGTTCTTTTAATCAAATATTATTACCCGCTTTTACAAAAATTAAATAAATTAAAGTAAAAATTCCATTTTACAACATAATTTTCTAAGATCTACAACTACGTTCCTTACTTTCACTTCTTCCCAGTTATTATATAGAAGTTTTATGAAATTATCTAAAAGTTATCACAATGAGTGTGTGATTAGACTTATTCAATGATACGCTATAGTGTACAATCATTTTTTTTACGAAAAGGCATTTTGTATTTTTTCTACAGATCATTAGATCTATTTGTAAGTATTGAAGCATATTTGTTCACTGACTATATTTGCTTGTACATCTTCTTAGGTCTAGTAAGAAAAAGAAATCGTGCCTGCAATGCCGAGACTTACTCAAAAACATATATAAGCGATCTGGAAAACATTTTTGAAAAAATACTCTCTGGAATATTTTTTTCTTAAATTTGTAAAATATTTTATTAATTTAAAAAAAAAAAAAAATATTTTAAAAAAATATCCCGGGACCCGAACAAGAAAGTATATTTTTCTTTCTTTTATAATGTACAAGGAATTAAGCAAAGGTGATATAATTTTCACAATTTTCGCCAGAGTAAACTTAAATTTGTTTTGAAAATAATAACAGATCTTTTAGAATGAGCAAGTTTCTTCGCTGAGAAAAGTTCTTTCAAATTGGCTTTTTTAAAATTTATTTTAAATGCATACAAACATACATATATATATATATATATATATATATATATATATATATATATATATAATCTCTCTTCATCTATGTTTGCAATCTTGCTCTTCCCACTACTACTAATAATAACCCGGCCTGACCGATCGAAATTTTAAATTTAAGTTTATTTTCATAAAATGTTTCGCACAGCGAGGAATCAGACTGAGATCCGGTTTTTGCTAATAATATGATCTGCACCAGAAACACACCGTCCACAAAAATATCTATCGGCGAGTAATTCCCATTTCTCTGTTTATTTATCCGTTGATGAAGGACACAGGCGTGTCCGAAAATTCCGTGCTTCATTTCCGTCGGTTAATAATTAATATTTAATAAAGGTTTTCATACTGATTATATTGGTACCCTGTCTTTTGTCCTTGTTTTATTAACTTATCTATCTATCAATCTATTTATCTATCTATCTATCTATCTATCTATCTATCTATATATATATATATATATATATATATATATAATAGACCTGTTAATGACATTTGAAAAATAAAAAGACAGCAAAATCATAACAATATTATCGATAAGATTCATGATCTATCTATCTATCTATCTATATATATATATATATATATATATATATATATATATATATATATATATATATATATATATATATATATATACCCAAGTATGGGATTGGTATATACGGAATAAATTCCAATAATCAACAATTATTATTCTTAAAAGAGTGCTCAATACAGAGTAGAGCAGATATAATTATTTATTTAAATATTGTAACATAAATATGTTATAAAATCACTACAAAATAAGACACCGGGAGTGTTGAAACAAAATGGCTATTTTTGTAGTGATTTTATAACATATTTATGTTATAATATTTGAATAAATAATTATATATATATATATATATATATATATATATATATATATATATATATATATATATATATATATATATAGGGCTTTCGATTAAATTGAAACACGAAGAAAAAAATTAGAGTCGGAATTTTCGGAGACGTCTGTATCCTTTTTCAAAGAAACGAGAAATAAACAAAGAATTGGGTCACACTTTTCACGGGAATGCTGTTGTTAGTTATAGGGCTCCCCATGGAAACAATGTTTAATACTTTAATATGTAATTCTATTTTGAAATGTATTTTAACTTCGATCTGCGTCTTTCTTGTCGGCTGTTGACTGAAAACGCTAAAAGCACGCATCTGTTGTCATCAATGTTATAGAACATCTGAATTTTGCGTCAACAGGTGAATTGCTGCTGTTGTCTTTGATGTGTTTATTTTTTTTATCGTTGTTGAACCGAAGACAGGATTTCGTGTCTGTTTCTCCAGAATAATTCCTTTTTTTTGCGTTTGACAGAAAAGTATATATATAAGATTTGAACACTCACAAATCAGAGACGGTAGAATGAATATTGTGTGAGTGCCGAGATCAGAGGTTGGGAATGCTATCAGTGATGATATGTTTACAGACTTGGGATCAGGGTTTATTGCATGTGAAGTTCTCGTGTTGAAGTGGTGAATTATGTATATCAGATGATGTTAGGTGTGCGTGTTCGTCGGTAGGCTGACGCTTCGCGTTGATATATGTACATATATATATATATATGTATATATGTGTATATATATATATGAAGAAATATAGTCTTAAAGTCTGCTATATTTATGGGATAAAGTGCTCAATATCATAGATAGAGCGTGTGTAAATATGAAAATATTTCATGCTAGATGCAATGGCCCGACGATTGCGTCTATCATGAAACAGACTGTCGCCTCTAAGTGTTGACTTCTATGTTCACTTTTATATTTATATATATATATTTTTTCTATTTATACGTTATTGTTATAGATACACAAATATTTGGGTAAATGCACTGTTTATAATAAACAGTATTAACAGTTCGGTAAACAGAAAATATATTAAAATAATTGTCGAACTTAGTCCATTTCATAATATATGTTGTCATAGGTTTACGTTAAGCAGATATGATCGTTCGAGAAAAATCATGGGAAATTTGTTGTTTAAAAACAGTTATTTGACTTTACTAACCAGAAGCTTCCTCTATAGCTAAATGGTATAGCACCTCAGGCTATATGACGGTTACGTATTGGATATTTGTTTCTATAAAAATAACGTATAAAGAGAAAAAAAATTAAAATAATTCTCGGACCATTTTATTATATATATATATATATATATATATATATATATATATATATATATATATAGTACAGGTAATAAATGAGTCTGTATATAATCCAAGTGGATCTTAATAATATAAAATATTAAAAATGATCCACAAATAGAGCTCAATGTATTTATTATAACACAGCATATAAATTACACAACAGAAAAATCCAAAATTACATCGCCGATAGTGTCAGTCTTATTCAACCCAGATAGATGGAATGTATCCAGAGACGGAACTAGAGATTTAAAATTTAATATTCAACAAAGACAGCAGTTGAAAAAAATGATACAAAGACAGACTGCCCGAATAGTGTAAAGTGGAAGGCGGAAGGTATCTATCTTAAAAGGAAAGAAGCTTCACAAATTTAACCCAGATATTACTCTAAGATAGATGAAGTTAAACTAAAGGAAGGCCGAAAAACGTAGTTTTATAAGAAGAAATATTTTATTAATATTTATATAATAAAATTGTTCCCACTAAAATATACCGAATTTGCTTACAAATAAGATATAATAAGATTAACAACAAACCCTATTTAGATAGTTTATATTAAGAAAGAATATATTAAAAAAATTAACATTATTAATGAATAAAAATAAAAATAATTTAGCGATGAATTAATCATTTAACAAATAATTAATCATTTTAAAATTTTAAAAATAAGTTAAATTAATAAAAATACAAACTATACACACAGACATATATATATATATATATATATATATATACATATATATACATATATATATATACATATATATACATATATATATATACATATATATATACATATATATATACATATATATATATATATATATATATATATATATATATATATATATATATATATATGAGTGCATTTATTTAGAATACAAAGAATATATATAGAGTGTCATTACGCAGTAATTATTTATTAAAGTTAAGCAACGCCAAGGCTGGTCAGTACATGCATCACTAAAATTATTAATAGCAAATCAATTTTCATGTACTTCTTTAACGAACTTATTCAAATTAGATTTCCGAGCTAGTCATTCCGTTATCTTTACTTAATATATTATTATTTTTAAGCAAATCTATTTTTGCAACATACATAAAGCTGGCGATTTTACTCCTCGTGTTACCAATATTTCTTCTTTGACTGATATCTGTCCATCATTGTGATATTTTTACAAATTTCCCAGGTTGAGCTTTCACCTTTCAGTTTCTTATTTGAGCTGATATATTTGTTATGGCGAGCAGCAATCATTATGTATCTGAATAATTAAATATCAATGAATGAAACGATTGGTTGCAAGAAAATGGGGCAGCCCATTATACAAATTACAAGTGGGGATGCCAAGGTCAAGAAATTACATCAGGTATTTTAAGAGAGGACAGAAAGTGCGACACTGAAATGCAATAGCATATTGGGATAACGAAAGATGCAAAGTATTAAGAAACAGAAATATTTTTAAAAACAAGGAAAAGAATATTGAAATGTTAGGTAATATCAGTCCTACTATAAGACATGTAAATCTTCTCATACATGAAGAAGAGACTTGAGGAAAAGGGAATGTGCTTCTCCAGAACGATGCTGAGAATATCATGAATTGAACATGTCATCACAGATGAAGAAGAGACTTGAAACAGAAATGTGCTTCTCCAGAAGGATGCTGAGAATAGAATAGATTGAACAAGTCATCACAGATGAAGAAGAGACTTGAAACAGAAATGTGCTTCTCCAGAAGGATGCTGAGAATAGCATAGATTGAACATGTCATCACAAATGAAGAAGAGACTTGAAACAGAAATGTGCTTCTCCAGAAGGAAGCTGAGAATAGCATAGATTGAACATCTTATCACTGACTGAGATGAGACTTGAATAAACGAAAATGTGTTCTACAGAAGTATACTGAGAATATTACGGACCGAATATGTAAGAAAAATATAGTTTTACAGAGAATGGTCAAAAATATGTATACTTATACTTAACATCAGATAGAGGTAGTTAACGTTTCTAGAGTACATAATGAGGTATGTGGGTTGTAAAGTTTGATACTCGCAGGATTTATTGAAGTGAAGTTTGTGAGAGGAAAACAATCCGAAACCTACCGTGCGAAATTGAGCAAATGGATGGCCGATCAAAGTATAGGAGGGATAACAGAAATTATTCAGAGCTACAATGAACAATCTAAATTTGTTTAAACCCGATTTTATATTTTATTCCTGCGTCAGTCTGTTGTACGTTGTTGTCGTGAGAAAAAAAGTAATTGTTTTTGACAACGCTTGATCGCTGACGAAGGGATAGTCGAAGGCTTCCTCAGATATTTGACATTTTAGTAGTAAGATCACTTACTCAATGCTATTTAAGGCTTTAATTGAATTTTGTTGTATCAACTAATTATACATATATATATATATATATATATATATATATATATATATATATATATATATATATATATATATATCACCAAATGTACGAATAACGAAAAGAATATAAATTCAAACGTTCAGAACATCAATTAAAAAGGCTCAATGCAAGAGTAGAGAAATAGATATTTCTTATAAACTGATACACTGGAACATGTAAGTTACCATGTCACAACCGAAATAAACTTTATGCATGTTTGTCGTGGTAACTTGCATGTTTCAGTGTAGCAGAATTTTGTATTATTATTCCGTGTAATATATCTTCGTTATTTCTACTCTTGTGTTCGTGTTGTCCTTCCTATGTCCTAACCTTGGACCATAACACTGGCCAAGAAGTAGTTTTTAAAAATCTTCTGATTGTTTATTCGATAATTTATTTGAAAAGGGTCAGAGCGTAGATGTGTACATCTGTACACGATACACCCTTATAAAGATCATTTCTCATCATCATCAAAATTATTATTTTTGGTTTCTCCATTTAACGAATACTCTTGTTTCCTCTTGTCACGCTGTACCTTAGATATAAATATTAATTAATAACTGATATATACATCGATATTATACATACATAATATACATATGGATATATACATATATAAATACATACATATATATATATATATATATATATATATATATATATATATATAGAGAGAGAGAGAGAGAGAGAGAGAGAGATAGAGAGAGATGGAGAGATCTATATATTGGTATGAAAATCGATGTAAACATAGACAGATATATAATGAACACACCGTGATAGAAAATAGAAACAAACAAAGAAACAAACAAACAAATTGACATAGATACATAGATAGATAGATAATGAATAAACATAGATAGATAGATAGATAGATAGATAGATAGATAGATAGATAGATAATGAACTCACTGATATGGATAGATCGACATGAACAAACCGATCCCGACATGTAGGAATGAAGATTGTTATCAACAGGCATGCTGAGATAGATAGATAGATAGATAGATAGATAGATAGATAGATAGATAGATAGATAGATAGATATGAACAGGATGATACACACACAAACTCACAAACACACACATATATAAAGAGAGAGAGAGAAAGGGAAAGAGACTATGATAGATTTATATATTGGTATGAAAATCGATGTAAACATAGATAGATAAATATGAAAGGATGATACACACACGCGCATGCGCGCGCACACACTCACACACACACATATATATGTATGTATATATATATATATATATATATACACATGTATATGTATATATATATATATATATATATATATATATATATATATATATATATATATATATATATATATATATATATAATGAAAAATAGATGGTTAAAAAAGAAGATTGGCTTAGATAAGTCATAATGTTTTCCCCCAGTCTCCCCCGCTAAAACATCAAGTAATTCTGTAGACACATTTTGCGTAAAGTTCCAGAAAACCACTTAGAACAACTGAGCGCATTATAAGAATGCCAGTTCTTCGAGATACGTCCATCAAATTGAAATCGTTTTTTCCCCTCACGTACCTTATAGATTTTCTGATCAACATAGTACATTGTACCTCGAACTGTGGCCATTTAAAGTTTGTGACCATTGGATTTAAAACCAGCGTTCTGCCGGCGATTCGCCGAGCCCGAGGGGAGGATGTTGGAGTTACGAATCTTTGTCAATGTCGTTTGCCTATATACGTGGTCCAGTCGGTGTGCTATATTCTCCACTTCAGACACCACATATATAACCATCAAAACACACACACTTTATAGTAGCTTAGCTTAGATGTGGTACAAGGCCGAAACTATGGAGCACCCAGTGAGGATCGAACTCACTACTCTGTCATCTGTTATAGTGAGATATGCTTGGTAACCATTAACCCACGTCGAGGTGCCCAAGGCCTGCTTAGCTATGTCGATATTCTAAGCGTAGCTTGGATGTGGCACAAGGCCGAAAGTAGGGGGCACCCAGTGAGGAACGAACTCACTACTTAGTCGTAATTGTTCTAGTGAGACAAGCAAGCTAATCATTACACCGCCTCGAGGTGCCCCACCCTCACGCACACACTTTATATCTGGGTACATATATCTATGTCGGAAGGGGTATTCTTTTGGCCTCACGATTAAAGAAAACAAAGGACGGATTCGGCGAAGTGGGTTTCAAATTCCAGCTGAAGTAGTTGATGCCAATTTTGGATTAATTTCCACGGAAACATATGAATCAACTATATCGCTTTGGAATGTCGTAAAAACATATCGCATGTGACTTGGTGATAAGATGGAATCACATTGCCCCGATAAATTCTGTGATGGAGACAATAGGTGAATGCAACATTCTTTTGGTCATGGTTTTGTTTGGTTTATTTTGTTTTACGGTATATCAACCTCAGTGGGTTATTTAATGCCGACAAGATTTTGAGGATAGGTTCGTATGAATAGAATATATATTCTTTGTAAGAAATCAATTTGTAGATCAGAATTTAGGTTTATTTTGCTTTACGGTATATCAGCCTCAGTGGGTTATTTAATGCCGACAAAATATTTAGGATATATATATATATATATATATATAAATATTATAAATTAACTGATTTAAAATATGTTTTTCGCTACACAATAATAACCATGTTTCAAAAACTGAAACTAAAAACTTCAAATTTAATTATATAATTAAATTAAAACCATTAGTTCTGTTTCATATTTTAAAAGTTTCTTACTGTTCTTTATATATATATATATATATATATATATATATATATATATATATATATATATATATATATCAGTTAATAATGTGAATGGAATATCAGAGAAAATTCAGATAAAATCCTCAAATTATAAATGGTCAATAATTTTTTTCCTCGGGTTAAAATTTGCTTTTGCGGAGAAAATGTCCATTCTTAAATATAATGTATATAAACTGTTCTTTGAGAACAAATGAAATACCAAGAACGACTGAATAATAATAACATATCCTACGAAAGTTTTTTGTATTTATATGTGTAAATGTCAGTACATATTATGTAGACTTAGTAAAATCGGGTGTAGCTTTTAAACGTTCAGAGTTGTTCAACTTTAAACAGCTCAGAAATCCGGAAATTGCTTATATTGCAATCGTCACGTATTTTACTTTGTTTGAACGAAAATAAAAAAAATTATTAACCATTTTTATATAGCTTTCTACATAAGTATCCTTTGACCCCCGCCATTCCAGCATGAGGACTTTAGTCTGCGATTTTTACAAAATGTTCGAACAATGCATGATTAGAAGCATTTAATGTTGAGACATTTTATTGGCAACGTAAACAAAAAAAACAAAAAAAAACAAAACAAAATAAAAAAGAAAGAACGCATTTTACAGTTAACTCAAGTGATTAGTCCTATTTATAAATATGGGTGATGTTAGGTTTTTCTGTTTTTGCACATTTGTACCCGAGGCGATAACTTGAAAAATTCTGAATGCAAAGAAATCGTTTTACAACAGAATATGGAAGAAAAAAAATCTGACTCCCTGAAAATCGAGCTTACTTTGATACACACACATACATACACGCAGACACACACACACACAGACACACACACACACACACACACACACATATATATATATATATATGTCTGAATCATCTTCAAGAAGCGAGTGCAATATCTAAAAGGTCAGCCAATCTAAAAGTGATCTCATCTCACAATCCTCACTCTTGCTCCATATGACTGCTTTGTAAATCACTAGCGGGTCTTAAGTGGTGCCACTTAAGATGATCGCACAAAATTTCATAACTGAATCAATTAAGCTGTCAGATCCTCATACGTCGAAAACGACGGGAGAGTCCATTATATATATATATATATATATATATATATATATATATATATATATATATATATATATATATATATAGAGAGAGAGAGAGAGAGAGAGAGAGAGAGAGTGCGTATTTGGGCAGCAGATCATTATTTAAACATATATTGTCAAATATAACAGACAATGAATGTATGTTATGTCTGCTCAGGAGCCGTTCTAGACTTCGTATGTTTTCTTTAAATTCCGCTGAAAATAAAGACTGTTCTGAGGAAGTTTTCCTCTATGGTACCAAAACTTTATGAATTTAAGCGCAGTACTAGATTGGTGGCAGAGTTTCATCATTTTACATTTGAAATGGCACGGGGCAGCCGTAAGTTCTATGTTAACAGTTTCTTCTATCGCACTTCTCGCTTAACTGAATCAGACTTCTTGCTTTCCAGTCAACTTCGTTCTTCCAAAATTTATATGAATTTTCAATCGTGACCCCTCTCTTCTTAATACTTTTTAAAAAAAATTATTCTCTCTCGTTAACAGTATTTTTCTCATGTTCTCTAACAGTCAGTAACACCCATGCGTCTTAGTGGCTTTATTGCCTTGATTGGAGTAAAATGATTAAAAAAAAATAGCTGAATGATATTACATTCAGCGCCTACACTCCAGAGTTTGGTAGACGAACATTTCTGTATTTTTTTATCTCAAACGTCCGCAGGTGTGTGTGTGTGTGTGTGTGTGTGTGTGTGTGTGTGTGTTACACCTGGGAAAGGATAGATACTAATGTACATCAAAAGGAATGCCTTTCCTTCCTTTTACACCTTTGTTAAACAAAGTAATAGCCTCCTGAGGGTTTTCAATGGACAGATGATGTGTAACTAAGTTTTAAAAAGTTCATGTTATATATATATATATATATATATATATGCGATACTTTCGTTTGAGGAACAAGTATAAAAACAAGGCTCAGAGAATCATGGGGAATGGAAATGGCTTTAACAAGAAAAAATAAGATAAAATAGAAATTGGTTCTTATTTTGGCTTTCAAGAACTCCCCGGAAGTCTTTTTCGACAACAAGTTTTAATATTGGGAAGACATTCATTCTTCCTTCCTTCTATTTAAAAAAAAATCTGTTCTACATATTATGCCTTCTGCCACCAATTCTTCCCGAAGAAGCGTCTAATTAAATCTTGTTTGCATTCGTTTCTCTCTGTTGAACTTTGGCGGAGAAATAGTTCATACTTGCGAATATGACGTGGAACTGATTGACGAGGTAGTAATAAAAAGCGAGAAAGAAGGACTAACTACATCTGTGTCCTGGGTATGACGATAAACTACATCTGCATCCGACAGCAAGGCCTCTCTTTAACAGGTTTGAGGAGCCTGGAATCATCTCGTAATTGCTGATGTTCCCCGGTTCGCCCTAACCCGAAGTGGTAGCACCTGTTAGGATACCAGCTATGGGCAAATAGTTAATCCCCAAATTGGAGTCAAAACACTATGAAAGTGTAAAAAGTGGTTTTAGTACCAGCAATACATTTTTGCAAAATATTATTATTGTATTTTTGAAGGAAACATTATTACCGGCAATACATTTCTGAAAAAATAAAATATTACCAGCAAGATTTTTAAAGGAAAAATATTACCAGCAATAGATTTTTGAAGGGAAAAATATTACCAGCAATAGATTTTTTAAGGAAAAATATTACCAGCAATAGATTTTTGAAGGGAAAAATATTACCAGCAATACATTTTTGGAGTAAAAAATATTACCAGCAATACATTTTTGGAGTAAAAAATATTAGCATCAATACATTTTTGTAAAACAACAATAAAAGCTTGGCATTAAATAACCCATTGATTTTTTTATGCCGTAAAACAAAACAAAACAAAACAAACAGAATGTATAGTTTTCAGTAAAAAGATATGTGGCGAACGTGCGTCAGTATGGACGCAAAAGAGGCCTCGTATCGCATGAGGACATGTTTGTTAATACCATTTACATCCAGGTCTTATTGTTAGCAGCGGTACAGCATGTCTAGCTAGATACGGGCCTCTCTGCAACTGATCAAGATCCGGATCTTTGTAAGATACCTTATACCAATAAAAGCTGTGCTAAAATATAAGTTGGTAAGACACGGTGTCTTGGATGTATGTGGGAGATGGGGTCCTACTCACATCATTTAATTTCCCTCTAATCATTTCATAGCATTGATATCATCATCATTTTATACATTTATATATTGTATATATTGAAATTTTTATGCCCTGGGGTGTATTGTAGTTTCCCTGTGAAGTTGTAGTATTGTGGTATATGCAGGGGTGAATGATGAGTTTTTGCAGTGAATGAATAAATTGCAATGTAAGAATGGGTCGTGAATCTGATTAGCTAGGTTTAGGATAGCTAGTGTCGACTAGTCTTAACCCAACTCCGCCTTTTCGGCTTTGTGCCACAATTACTGTATTCAGTCAGTAATAAAACGTAGACACGGTGCCTTGTGAAGTTTGTCCCGTAGGCATTTTGTTCCTCACGTTGTTGTGGTTTCCGAGGTAGTTTTATTTGTTTTTTGGTACTTCCCGCCTCTTTACCCTCTCCCACTATTATCCACATAGTTGCTGGGAGACCAATCGTTTAGGTGTTCCCACCGCCCTAATCTCAACAGACACTATAAGAAAAAAAATTTCGAATTAAAAATTGGAAATCGCCATTTGATGCATGACACCTTCAGACATTTACAAATAAATGCTATTCATTCTCAGTAGTTTTCATTTTTATGAAGGATATCGGATTTTTATCTTGACAATATAAGATATGCAGATGACACAGTGTTGATAGCAGACACGGACAGAAAACTACTAAAACTCCTACAGAAGGCGGTGAAGGAAAGCGAGAAGAAAGGATTACACATTAAGGGCAAGAAGACGGAATGCATGGTTGCTAGTAAAAGGGACAGCCCAACATGCAAATTACAAAATGGAGATGACAAAAAAGTATCAGAATTTAAATATTTGGGAAATGTTTTAACAATAGACGGCCTGGAATACGCCGATTGTATGTAGTGCTGATAGCAGGCACGGAAAGAAAACTATAAAAACACCTACAAAATGCAGTGAAAGAAAAGCGGGAAGAAAGCGTTAAATATCAACTGCATGAAGGCAGCAAAAAGATGAGCCCAAAGTGCGAAGATACACATTCCCTTTACCCCCAACACAAGGCTCGAGAATCACTTAAGCTAGAGCTTTACAGTCGATATGAAAATGAAGGACGAAGTGTTTGTTATGAATAGAACAGGATATCGTAGGCAATGAAGATTATGATGAAACGAGGTTGGCCTCCTGGGGAGTAGGAAGTGCTGGTTATCTACAGTTTGGTGTCAGGTGAAAGTTGTTTAACCGTTAATGGGCGGTAAGATTGGCCACACGGTTGATGAGTGACATGGTTATCTTGATGGTTAATGTCACTTAGGATGGAATCAGCGAAGCGATTTCAAACTCCCACAGTTTCTGTGCTCTTCACACTTATAAAAAGTTCTGAAGCCATATGGATAGAAAATGAGTGCAGCAGATTGAACGAGGTGTAAGACAAGGATGTACCTTCTCACCGGACCTTGTACAGCGAGGCGATTAGAAATCCTACCAGGATACATTATTGGCGTCCACAATCTTAACAGCATAACGTATGCAGATGAACACCGTTAGTAGCAGACACGGACAGAAAAATAACACCACTTGTGGCCTGACGATTGCATCTAGCATGAAACAGACTGTCGCCTCTAAGTGTTGACTTCTATATTTACACACACTCTATCTCTGATATTGTGCACTTTATCCCATAAATATACCACACATTAAGAATATATATATATATATATATATATATATATATATATATATATATATATATATATATATATATATATATATATATATATATATATATATATATATATATAATAAAAATAAAAATAAAAGCAGTAAATTCGGCCTTGTCAACCGAAAGATCCTCTGTGGACGAATCGGTTAAAAAGCTCGCCAGGCTATATGACGGTTCCGTATAGGATACAGGTTCGAATCATGTCCAAGGACGAACATTGACTATGAAAATTTCTCGTACATTCAGGCCGGTAGATGTTGTTTAATACTGTTTATTATAAACAGAGCATTTACTTAAATATTTGTATCTATAAAAAGAATGTTAAACATAAAAATGTCTTAAAATACGTATATATATATATATATATATATATATATATATATATACATGTGTGTGAATATAAATATATGTGTAATATATATATATATATTATTATTTATATATTATATGCGTAGCACTTACTAGAAAGCTCTCAACATCAGATATAGAGCTAACATATTTGGTTGGGGTCATGTGAGTGGGCAGGGGGAAATCGTCATCTTGATGTCACTCATGCTAACACAAACATAGATGCATGTCCGTATGTGTGTCTGCGTACCTCAATGGGTGTACGGACATGCATATATATATATATATATATATGCATGCCGAGTGTAACAGTAAATTTGTCCAAAATGTGTAACAGCAAAATTGTTAAATTGTTAGATTAAGTTTAAGCCGTTGTATCTCAGAAATGATTAAAGATATTTTACTGGAATTCTCCGAGGTTTTTATAACACTATTGGACTCTACTTTGAACAATGAGAATGTATTTAGCTCTAAGTCGAAATTATGACTTCCTTGCTGTTGTGACCCATTTTCCATCTATCTATCTATCTATCTATCTATCTATCTATCTATCTATCTAAGACCATTTTCCATCTATCTATCTATCTATCTATCTATCTATCTATCTATCTATCTATCTAAGACTATTTTCCATCCATCTATCTATCTATCTATCTATCTATCTATCTATCTATCTAAGACTTCATTATGTAAGATATCATTATCTATGTCTTCATTATTGTATCTAAGACTTCATTATGTATCTAATCTAAAACTTGATTATCTAAGACGTCATTATCTATCTATCTATCTATCTATCTATCTATCTATCTAAGACCATCTATCTATCTAAGACCATTTTCTATCTATCTATCTATTTATCTATCTATCTATTTAAGACCATTTTCCATCTATCTATCTATCTATCTATCTAAGACTTCATTATGTAAGATATCATTATCTATGTCTTCATTATTGTATCTAAGACTTCATTATGTATCTAATCTAAAACTTGATTATCTAAGACGTCATTATCTAT
The DNA here is from genome assembly GCA_964036315.1 of Acanthosepion esculentum. Classification (NCBI taxonomy): domain Eukaryota; kingdom Metazoa; phylum Mollusca; class Cephalopoda; order Sepiida; family Sepiidae; genus Acanthosepion; species Acanthosepion esculentum. The sequence goes on along the minus strand of OZ038502.1, from coordinate 24,321,316 downwards.
CTATCTATCTATCTATCTATCTAAGACTTCATTGTGTAAGATATCCTTATCTAAGTCTTCATTATGTATCTAATCTAAAACTTCATTATCTATCTATCTATCTATCTATCTATCTATCTATCTATCTATCTATCTATGAATCTCTCTCTCTCTCTCTCATATATATATATATATATATATATATATATATATATATATATATATATAAGTTTTTCCTACCATCACAAATGATTATCTGATCAACAAATTCCAATCTTCCAATCGGGCAAAATTCAAATGAGTTTGTCTCTTTTTTACCCAATACGAGAAACGGCAAAATATTTTAATCTTAAATGGCAAATTCAGACATACATTTGCCAGGAATGTGAATAATTTCGAATCTTCTATTTTTATTCCAACGACAGATTTCTTAACCCTCATTAAAACTAATATACATACTAAAATAATTCAAAAGAAATCTAATTTTCGGGAGTCGGTTGAGGAATATTTCAAGGCACATACGCCTATTTTAAATATTTAATTTTTACGTTTCCCTAACAAAATAAATAAAACAACATTGTTTTGAAATTCCTAAGAAAGTAAAGGTAAATAAAACTTATTTTCTCGGTTCAAACTTGTTGGCAACTTTAATAAAACGAATAAAGAAATTTCCTAGCCACAATAAAGATGTTTACAACTTGTACAAAACCCTGAAGTGTGAATTTTCTAGTATAATTACATTAAATTTTCTGTATGCGTAATTAGTCTTTTCTCCCTGTAAATAGAAAAGTGATAAAAAAGAGAACAGAAAAGGGAAAGATGAAATGAAAATATTATCAACGAGAAGGAAGAACAGAAAAGTTAAAATGAAAGTGAAAGTGAAAGTAAAATTCAAAGGTTCATGTTTGTGCAAAACTGACATTTTATATACTTTCACGCTTTTTTTCTAATTTCCTCTTATCTTGTTTGTTTTTATTTTTCCGTTTATGGCTTCAAAATCATAAAAAAAAGACAAATACATGATAAGGGTTCGTTTGAATTGCATTGAGAAAGCACATCTCGAAATACCCTCAAAGCATAATCAGGAAAACACCGTTTATGCGCTTCCATATATATATATATATATATATATATATATATATATATATATATATATATATATATATGAAAGTGCAAGAATTAATTCAAATAAGTTTTACTAAATTCTACCGACACATTTTCAACTTTTTATGATGTCATACCAATTTCCGAATTATTTGCTGTACATCAGATTTAAAGTTGGTAATAAATTGTCTAAAGTTCCTGTTTTTTCTGTTACATTTGAGTTCATTTGACTATCACATTGATTATCAAGAACTGGGTATCATCGTTATGGTTTTAAATTGAGTTCTGTATAAAATCTTCGGGTTAAAATTTTACTTACTGCGTATATGGTAAAATCGACTTTTTGTTTTGGGGTAACTTTTTTCACGAAGTAAAACAATTTAATGGCTTTTTCATAACTTTTGAACAAAAGTTCATCGATTTATAACACAGGAACACAAGGCTACAAAAAGTAATAAGCTAATGCATATATATATATATATATTAATTGATTTAAAATATACTTTTAATTTTTTTTAAAATTTACGGTTTTAAAGGCACGGCAAAGATTCATAACTGAGTGTTTCCAAGGATACCGAAAAAAACCGTAAATTTAAAAAAATAAGTTACTCCAAAATTTGCTTGACGAGGAAATGGAACTAATGTTTTTAGTTTAATAACAAAATTAAATTCAGCGGCTTTAGCTTCCATTTCTGAAACATGGTATCACTGTGTAGCGAAAAAAACATATTTTAAATCAATTAGTTTATAATATTAATGCTCTGTAAATTTACATTGAGCACTATTGTGTAAAAATAAAAAATATCTTTAAGAACTTCAGATTTTATATCTTACTGTTCTTTCTTTATATATATATATATATATATATATATATATATATATATATATATATATATATATATATACGGGGTGTATATAAAGTTCGTGTGTAATTTAAAAATTTCTAACTTTATTTGTATTTGCGATAGAAAATAATCTGTAAAAAATGTTATAAAGTTTAATGTACCTAGTTTGAAGTATAGCTAAAATAACTAATGTGATTTCAGGCATTACTGTAAATCAGTTGGCAAATGTTTTCCGTGAACTGCAAAATTGTATTACCCTTTGTATTGCTAATGATGGAGGACATGTGGAAACAAATAAAATTTCAATAAAATCTTTAAAAATGTAGATTTACTTCTTTCTAATCTTTTTTACAGTGCACAGGAACTCTATGGACATATATATATATATATATATATATATATATATATATATATATATATATATATATATATATATATATATATATATATATATATATAACGAATTGAATAAACACTTAAATAGCTGTTAAAATCGTATGTGTTAAAAACGGGAGTGGAACTGAGGTCCTTTTTAATTGCAGAAGAAAGAAATAATTGTTCCTTA
>OZ038502.1:24276323-24313823 GCA_964036315.1 Acanthosepion esculentum | reverse complement strand
CATTTGGATATTTTTTATTATGCTGTTCCTCGATTTAAGCTTTCGGCTGACATGTGCCATCATCAGGATGGTTATACGGACATTTAAACAAAGTTATTCACCATCAAAAATGATATTCTGTTATGTTGACATAGAAGATTGCTATGCGACGATAACAGTCGCGGAATAGCAGACACAGGTCGTAAATTCTTGATGCGGTTCTGTGATGTCGTACCACGTGAGAGACTGAAATATTAATAACAGAAAATATGTTTAGATGCAATGTAACGTGTTGTGACTAGTTTGAAATGTAATTTTGTTGAGTGTGGCTTGCTTTGTTTTAATGTAGATGACCTCCAATATCTGACGGCTCATTTTACTGTATGTATGTGTGAGTATTGCTGTGTTATGAACTAATATTTGTCTAATATTATTTACATGGCTATGTTTTTATAAGAAATGTTGTTTAATAGAACTAAGATCAGAAAGGTGTCAGGTAAGTTTACGGGAGAGCGTGGTTGTCGTAAAACCAATATATGTAGTGGGTTTATTATTAATATCAGAGATACAATCACTGAAATCATGCAAATTGATATACTACATTATTTTTTGTAGAGGATTTAGTTGATTGGTCGGAGGGTTATTGGAGTCTATGAGGTTAATTGTTTTAATTTTTTATAACATATGATGAGCTTAGCTTGCTTATTATTATTAATGGATTTAAAATGTCTGCCCGTTACGTTTCTGAGTGCTGTTTAATCATGTTTGTACTTATTATGGATTTGGTTACTGTTATGGCCAGGTTAGGACCAAGGAAGAACAACACGAACACAAGAGTAGAAATAACGAAGATATATTACACGGAATAATAATACAAGATGTGGAAGGTGTTAGTATGACTGTCAGTCTGGTTTGGAGTGAACTACTACCGGCTCGACTCGATTCGTCCCTCTCTCTTGAGAGGCGTAGTATACATAGTGTTAGGAAGAGTTCATTCTGTAGTTATAGGTAAGGACCCATAACAATTACAATAGTATAAATTAATAGTGTTATATCTATAGGGACGTACATTATTATATGCACGTCCCTATAGACGTATATAGTCTACGGGAGAGCGTGGTTGTAGTAAAACCAATATATACAGTATAAGTTAATAGTATTATGTTTATTTTGATGTACACTATTATGTTTAAAATTATTATTCATATTATCAATTTCGTTAGAGATATTTTTATGTTTATTGAGATAAATTTTAATTTGTTGGTCAATGACAGAATTAGGGAATTAATTATTAACAAGCGTTTGTTTAATGTTATATAATTCTTTATAAAATATGGTTTTGGAAGAAGATATCATTTGTGTGCATTGGATTCAGTATTTTAACTGCTAACTTATATCATTGGGGGCATTCACTATTATAATTAAGAAGACACGAGTTAATGCTAGAAGGTTTTCTACATGGAGAAATTGTAAATTTATGTGTGTTGGAATCAATAAATAGAATTTTGTTATTAATATTATGTGCTAGTGTAAATTTGAGGACGGAGTGACTTTCAAATTTATTTTTTAAGTTGTGTAATTTGATCAACATATTTAGATAAAATAAAAATGTCATGTATGTATCTTACATATATAGGAGTTTAATAGTTACATTAAGTATTTTATTTTCTAGATGTGACATATAATAATTAGAAAAAATGGGGCCTAAAGAAGATCCCATCACCGTCTATTTGAGCATAAATATTACCTAGGGAGTCATGAAAATGTACTTGAGTGGTAATAATAATTAATATCTATCTATCTATATATATATATCAAAAGTATTCCATATATATATATATATATATATATATATATATATATATATATATATATGTTAAAGACAACATAGTCTTACATATTTTCTTTTGAATTTTCTCATATTCTCTAAGGAGACTCATTAGAGAATATGAGAAAATTCAAAAGAAAATATGTAAGACTATGTTGTCTTTAACATTCAACACTACATGTTTGAAAGAAAAGTTGCTGCCAAATTACACATATATATATATATATATATATATATATATATATATATATATATATATATATATATGTATATGTATGTATGGAATGCTTTTGCTATAAATATAAATAGAGAGAAAGAAAGGTAGAAACAAGAGGAGAGAAAGAAATATGGAAATGGCAGAAAGAGACAAAATCCTCAGACTGTAACCCTCTTGATTATTATGCGTGGGAGGCAGCTGAGCGAGAGGCCAACAAAACTCTTTTATACACCAATTATAAACTGAAGGCAAAAATTATGTCAACATTCACAAACTTAAACAAGGAGACAATCCAGAAAAAAGATGCAAGAGTCCGAAGTCGTCTAGAGGTCGTGGTTAAAGCCAATGGCGATTTTAATGAAAGAAATTACTCTTTAGTATTTCAAGATATTTTTGTGTAATTTTGGTAAATATATCTGTTAAAATATAAGAGATGAGACGAAATAAGATGATGAGATAATTTTTGCGTAATTTCGACGACAAAATGTTCATCGAACATTGTATTCTATGTATATATATATATATATATATATATATATATATATATATATATATATATATATATATATATATATATATATATAGCTGTGTTTCATATATATATATATATATATATATATATATATATATAATATTTACATTATTCGGACTATTGTCCTCATCATTGTTGACATATTTATCACGACGCCTCAGCCGTTGTAGGCTGCGGTCTTCTTCAGATGGTTTGGATGTCGAACTGAACCCTTTATTTCACTCACTGGAATAAACTGTTCTAGTTCCATGTGACATGTCTAATGGATGTCAGTTATCAGTTATCTCCTGTTAATTCCCCTCTCTAAGTTCTCCGCCGCCTTAACCAGGTATTGAACTCACATTCAAGGATAATGGCACAGTGGATAAAGGCGTTAGTTAGATCCAATGACAGGACCCAAAGAGTGTCAGTTCAATACCTGGATGAGGTTGTGGAGAACTTGGACACGGGAATTAACAGGATAAATATATATATATATATATATATATATATATATATATATATACAAGGTAACCAAAAGAGTTCTGTCCGTTTTTTTGATTAGTCATTGAATGAAGTTGAATTATATACGAAATGCGTCTAGCAATTGTTTTCAAATTCGGACAGCCGGAAGTAGGAACATCAGACGTTATAAAAACACGCGCACCGTGCCCGGCCATCAGTGAGAAGGATGGAAGTGTCTAGAGATCTCGTTCGGGACTGTTTGCTTTACGACTTCAAAGTGGGCTTATCAGCAGCTGCATCAAGTCGCCGCATATGTCAAGCGTTTGGGGATAGTGCTGTGGATGAACGTATTGCAAGGCGTTGGTTTCAAAAATTCAAGTCGGGGGATTTGTCTCTATATGATGAGCCTCGCAGTGGACGACCACAGGTCTTGAATGACGGAGTCCTGAAGGCGGCCATTCAAGAGGACAGTAGTCTAACGTGTGGTGAACTTGCAAGACAGTTCAACGTTTCCGATGAAACAGTTAGACTTCACCTGCACCGCCTTGGTAATACGTACAAACTGAGAAAGTGGGTTCAGCAAACGCTGTTGAAGGTCCACAAGGGACAAAGAGTGGCAGCCTGCTTATCGCTACTTTCTCGCCACCGTGCCGCATCCTTATTTAATCGAGTGCTTACCAGTGATGAAAAGTGGGTTCTGTATGAAACTCCCAAGCATTGTCTCCTCAGGATCCTGTCCCTCACACCGCAAGACCGCCTATGCACCCACGCAAGATTATGCTTTGTGTCTGGTGGACAGGTCGTCAAGTGGTTCATTATGAACTGCTATCAACGGGCCAAGCGGTCACTGGAGACCTATACTCGCAGCAATTGAAACGTGTGCAACAGGCATTGCGCCAGAAGAAGCCAGCACTGGTGAATCGCAAAGGTGTGGTTTTCCTCCATGACAACGACAGGCCGCATGTCGCGCGAGTGGTCAGGGGTACCATACAGCAACTTAGGTGCGAGACTTTGTGCTATACACCTTATTCACCTGACCTTGAGCCATCCGATTACCACCTCTTCCACTCCCTGGAAAATCATCTTCGTGGGAAATCCTTCACCAATGAATCAGACTTGCGCAAAGCCCTCACGGACTTCTTTGCGTCAAAACCCCATGAGTTCTACGGCCAGGGCATTGAACAGCTGGAGACACGAAGACAGAAGGTGCTGGATGCCGATGGCGATTACTTCGAAGACTAAATATAAGTTACACATACTGTGAAGCGTTTTCTTTTTTTCCTTTAAAAACTGACAGAACTTTTTTGTTTACCTTATATATATATATATATATATATATATATATATATATATATATATGTGTGTGTGTGTGTGTGTGTGTGTGTACACTTATTCAAAATCTCTTATGTAAAAGCACGCGGACATATCTGATATAAAATTAATAATGTACATTTGCAGGTAGGAATCGTTGAAAAAGCATGCATATTTGGGCATTACATATCCTTGACAGTATGGGGGCAACAGAATTTTGCTTTTATATACCTTATCTGTAATAAAATTTAACTTTGTATATATATATATATATATATATATATATATATATATATATGTGTGTGTGTAGTGTGTGTGTGTGTGTGTGTGTGTGTGAGAGAGAGAGAGAGAGAGAGAGAGAGAGAGTGAAGATAACCCCCAGAAACACAAAGTCAAAGAAATACATAGATCAGTCCTCAAATGATCATACATAAATGAACACACTTTATAATGCATGATTTATTAAGTAGTACGTATATATATATATATATATATATATATATATATATATATATATATATATAACAGATATATATATACGTATATAACAGATATATATATATACATATATAATGTACCATTTCTTAATATATATATATATATGAAGATAAACCATTATATATATATATATATATATATATATATATATATATATATATATATAGTCCTCAAATGATCATAAAGAAATGGACACACTTCATGTATAATTCATTAAATTTTAATATATATATATATATACATATATATATATATATATATCACACACACGCACACACATCTATATATATATATATATATATATATATATATATTTCGGTCCTCAAAGAATCAATCATAAATTAACACATCCTACAATGTACATTTATTAAAAGGTATCTATCTATCTATCTATGTATCTATCTATCTATGTATCTATCTATCTATCTATCTATCTATCTATATATATATATATATATATATATATATATATATATATATGTATATATGACATGATAAACCACACATTCACTCTCTCTCAAACACACAGACAAACATACGCAGAAATACACCCAGACTCACATACAAATATATATATATACACATACATGGATTGGTCTTCAAATAATCTTACATAAATGAGCTTACGTTGTAACGTACCATTTATTAAACGGCATACATAAACATATATAGAGAGACCCACACAAGCATATATATATATATTCATACACATAGGCATATAAAGAATGCATAGATATGATGTGTCTGTATGTGTGTGTGTGTGTATGTTTCTCACCTCCCTTGTTGTTCTTTCTTAATGATCTTCCGAGGCAAGATTTCGGCCGTGAATTGCAAATAAATTCAAGAATCTTCTTCATTAACAAGTACACCCTCTGGCCGCCAAGTCACACTTATGAGATCGACTAATTTGCTGAACTAAGGCCCTGTGAAAAGAACCTAAGTCATTGCTTACTTCGTCTCTTTTTCGCCTTTAAATTACATTACATTTCTTGTCACTTTTCTTCATTCTCCTTTCGACATATTATTCTTCTTATTGTTTTGTTTCTTCTTCTTCATTTAAATAGATTTCCTCCTTCTTTTTTGTTCTTTTGAAATTTATTCTATTATATCATTCACTTTTTTCTTCATCTTTCGCTTTCATTGATATTTGCTTAATGTATTCTTTGTTCATCACCATTAATAGCATTTTCATCATCGCCTTTTGTGCTACAATAAAAAATTAATTGCTTCTTCTTCTTCTTCTTTTTCTACTTTTTCTTCTTTTTCGTTTTTCTCTGGTTTTCTTCTTTTCCTGCTTTTTTCTTCTTCTTCTTCTTCTTCTTCTTCTTCTTCTTCTTCTTCTTCTTCTTTTCCTTCTACTTTTTCTACTTTTTCTTTTTTTTCTTTTTTCTCTGTTTTTCTTCTTTTTCTGCTCTTCGTCTTCTTCTTCTTCTTTTTCTTCTTCTTCTTCTTCTTCTTCTTCTTCTTCTTCTTCAACACGTCAATATATACTTGGTGCCCACATTGGAAGTCAGTTTTTATTACAATGGACAACTTTTGTATCTTCTTTAGTATTGATACAATTATTATGTTGAGGAACAAAGATAGAAAGAAAGAAAGAAAGAAAGAAAGAAAGAAAGAAAGAAAGGATACAGATTACATCAGGAAAATGAGATTAGATAGATAGATAGATAGATAGATAGATAGATAGATAGATAGATAGATAGATAGATAGATAGATAGATAGAAAGAAAAATACACAATGAAAGAACGAAGGAACTAAGGAACAAATTGAAGGAAGAAAGAAAGTAAGATGAAAGAAACAAAAACACAAACAGTCAAATAATAACTGCAAAAAAAGGATAGGAACGAAAAAAATAAAAGAAGAAAACGAATTATAACCAAAAGGCAAATTTTGGGTGACTACAAGAAACAAATGAATAATATTGTGAAAAAGAAACGACGATAAAGAAGATAAAATAATAAAGTAATACATTCTTCTTTCAGTATTTCAATAATGAAAGAATTAAAGAAGGTTAACTGAACTGAAAGAGAAATAAACGAATGTAAAAACAGGAGTTTGAAAATTAAATAAAAAACTAATGATAGAGGAATGAAATAAAGAAAGAAAAGGAAAGGACATATTTTCTGAAAGATGTAATAAATGAGGGCATACATAAAATACAAAGAGAAAGAATAAATAGTGAAGGAAAGAAATACGACATTTGAATAGAAAGAAAGGATAAAAGAAAGAAAGAAAGAAGGAAGGAAAAATGGCTAGACAGAGAGAAGCAATAAATAAAATAAAGAAATGATAAACAGTAAAGAAAAAAAGGAAAGAAATATAAAAGAAAAGAAGAAAAGGAGAGGAATGATAGGAAAATAGAAAGAAAGAACAAAGAAAGAAGGAAAACAATAGAACATCTGAATGAAGAGAGAAAGAAAGAAGAAAATTGGAAAATATGGGAAAGAGAGGTGGAATGAAAAAGTTAAAAGCAATAAACACAATATGAAAACTATTTCGAAATAAATAAATGCGTGAAAAGACGCAGAAATGTCCTGGTCCCGGCACCAAATAGAACATCTAATGCATTACACTCATTGTTGGGTTAATTACGTTGTTCGGTTATAGCCGGATCTGAAACTCATGATGTGCATTCATCAGCTAGTCTTTAAAGGATTCAAGTGCAATTAAAAATGGATTAGTTCTCAACAATTTAGTGTGGTCAAGAAAAATATCGAAATAAATGAAGTTTCGTATCAGACCAAATCTCTCTTCCAATTAACCAGAAAGTCCACAAAAGTATCGGTCACTTTACAGTATTGTATATCACCTTCTCGTTCCAGTTAGAGACCCTTATTTTTCTTTCTGATGGGTTCTACTAATTTTCAAATTAGCAACAAAACACAGAACACCCTGTTCCGATCCAATCAGTAGCCCTTCATCAAGAAACTGAATAATTTAACCTTCTGCCTAAGAGAACGGTGGGTCTCTTTCAACAATCAAAGTATTGAAGACTTCTGAAGGAAAAAAAAGGAAAAAAGAAGGAAATTAAATTACTTATTCTAATTCTTTTTAAAGACAAATCTTGATTAACCAAAAAAGAAGCAGAAAAGACGATTAAAATTAGAGTAAGTAATCAAAGAAAAGAATTCCTAATTAACTTAATACTGCCTGTGAGAAAAGCTACTCTGGTCTATATATTCGGAAACAAAAATCGATTTACTTAATACGTTTTCGTATGCTGATATACTCTTACGTATCGAATTTATGTTCTTATTCAGGCTTGTTAAATTCGTAAGAAAAATAAAGCGAAGTAAGGTTTTGTAATATATATATATATATACCTATATTTCTATCGTATAAGGCAAACTTTAGATAAGACGAGGTCAAAAAGTATACCAAATATTCATGAATTTATCTTATACCTGTAGTATGAAACGACTGCTTATTGATTAAATAAAGATGATGCTATTGGGATTGTTGTTACTTATTGTATTCTTAGAAATTCAAAATAAACGAAATGAGAAAACCGATTCTATATCATGTCTTTCCTATACACTTCTCCTAAAAGAGGAACCATTGTTTTGTTTACGTTTTCTCAAGTGGTTTCTTGTGAATACTGAGTCTTCTTCTTTTTTCTATTCATTTCCTATATCTAAACAGTTACAAACAGCCTGGTGTACTAATGGTCACTTACTTATACTTCATATTTAACACCAAAATACCTAAAAATTCACCTTCCTCTCTGCCGGCAGCTGATAGCTTAGGGGAAAAATCGCCAACTGATGCCAAATTCATCGTGTCGATCCTGGCTTGAGGCAATCGTATGGTAAACAAACTGATGAGCTGTGATACAGTGACACAGTCTGTCTTAAGTGAAAAATACCGCGGGTGTTATTTAAAAGGGGTACAAAATTTTATCCAAAACTCGCAAGGCACAATATTAACCATTCATTTTAGAAAGCGGTTGCATATAGCTGACAGTTTAGATATTTCTGAACTGGTTTGGTACCATGCATGAAATCCATATGAAAATCTTAATCCGATGAGGCTATTGAAAAACATGACTCGAGTTTTGGTTTGGCAGAAACTGGTAGTGTTAGGCGAAACTACCTCTAGCGTAGCCTACGTTGAATTTGCTGATCTCATACACTAAATTTTTTTTAGACATTCTTGATAAAATATGAAGAAGAATCTGCAATGATAATGGTCCTGACCTGGCATCACAGGTTCAGTTAATTTCCCTCCTCCGTAACGTAGCTACCCTCTGCCTTTTCTATAAACACATTCATGGTCATTTTTTGGAGTACCTTTCATCTGTGGTACGTAGATTTTATGAATTTAATCGTAATACGAGAATGGTGGCTAGGTTTTGTTTTACTGTTGAATTTACTAGATAAAACCGTAAGTTCTTTGGCAATAGTTTCTTTTCTTACACTTCTGGCCTGGGAATATCTCCGTAGGATGATTCATTGAGATTTTTAAAATGCAAAATTTGTCCGAACACGAGAACACCGGCTGCATTACCGATAAAGCTGTAGAGGTTAAGATTGTCTCGAGGAATATTTATTCTTTCCGTCAAATGCTCTCTCCTGACAGTAGTAGCATGATTCTTTGAGACATAAGCGATAAGAAGGATGTGAAAATATGATGAATGAAGCACTATTCAATAATAAAAAGATGATGAAGAAGAACAACAATAACAATACGTGAGATTTCTTGCAGCGGTCACGTTTATAAAACACGACAGCTGCATTATCAATTCGGTTACAGAGGTTTGAGTGCCACGAGAAATATTTATTCATTCCATCTGATACTTGCTGCTGATGGTCGTAGCATCAGTCTTTGAAACATTTTAGGGTAAGACAGCTGCATTATCGATTCGGATATGGAGATGTGCGTGTCTTGCCGAATGATTATACTTTAGTTTCGATACATGACGCTGTGAAATGTAGGCGATGAGAAGCAAATGAGAATATGATGAATGAAGCATGATCCAGAAAGATTGTTTTGATTGATTCGTTTTCTACAGCTTAACAACGCTTTGCTGGTTATTTAAAGTCTTAAAATGGTGTTAGATTGGACGAATTATGTTTGCAGATTATAAAGGTTCTAGTGGTACCAGTCTTAAGAGGAGAGGAATTCATTCCATCTGATACGAGAATAAGAGGTTAATCCATTCCATCTGATAGGAAAAGAAGAAGTTAATTCACTACATCTGATACGTGGAGAAGAGGCGAATTCATTCTATCTGATAGGAGAAGTGAATTCATTCCATCTGATACGAGGAGAATAGGCCAATTGTTTCCATCTGATACGAGAAGAAGAGGTGAATTCATTGCATTTGATACGAGGAAAGAGGTGAATTCATTCTATCTGATAGGAGGAGAAGTGGTGAATTCATTCCCTCTGATAGGAGGTGAATTCATTGCATCTGATACGAGGAGACGAGGCGAATTGTTTCCATCTGATACGAGGAGAAGAGCTGAATTCATTCCATCTGATACGAGAAGAAGAGGTTAATTCATTCCATTTGATACGAGGGAAGAGGTGAATTCATTCTATCTGATATTAGGAGAAGAGATGAATTCAATCCATCTGATACGAGATGAAGAGGTTAATTCATTCCATCTGACACAAGAAGAATTGTTTTCATTCCATCTGATACGAGAAGAAGAGGTTAATTCATTCCATCTGATAGGAGGGGAAGGGGTGAATTATTTCCATTTGATACAAAAGAAGAGATAAATTCATTCTATCTGATACGTGGGAAGAGGTGAATACATTCCATCTGATACGAGAAAAAGAGGTTAATAAATTCCATCTGATTGGAGGAGGTGAATTCATTCTATCTGATACGAGAAAGAAAGGTTAATTCATACCATCTGATTGGAGGGGAAGAGGTGAATTCATTCCATCTGATACGAGAAGAGGCGAATTGTTTCCATCTGATACGAGGAGAAGAGGCGAATTCATTCCATCTGATACGAGGGAAGAGGTGAATTCATTCCATCTGATAGGTCGGAAGAGGTGAATTCCTTCCATCTGATAGGAGGAGAAGAGGTGAATATATTCCATCTGATACGAGAAGAAGAGGTCAATTCATTCCATTTGATACTTCAAATTCATTTAATCTGATGCAAGAAGGTTAGGGTGATTTCATCTGATGCGTGGAGAAGTGGTGAATTCATTCGATCTTATATGAGAAGTCAATTAATTCCATCTTTAACGAGTAGCAGTGGGGAATTCATTCCATTTGATATGAGGGAAGAGGTGAATTCATTCAATCTAATATGAGAAGAAGTGAATTAATTCCATGTTTAACGAGTAGAAGAGGCGAATTCATTCCATCTGATAGGAGGAGAAGAGAATTAATTCCATCTGATACAAAAAGAAGACGTGAATTCATCCCATCCGATACGAGAAGCGGTGAATTAATTCCATCTCTAACGAGAAGAGGTTAATTCATTCCATTTGATACGAGGGAAGAGGTTAATTCATTCCATCTGATACGAGAAGAAGAGCTGAATTCATTCCATCTGATACCAGAAGGAGAGGTTAATTTATTCCATCTGATAGGAGGTGAAGAGGTTAATTTATTCTATCTAATACGAGATTTAATGAAATAAATCCAAAAACCACTTGCCTAACTTCCCTCAATACCATTCAATAAACAGAGTGTAAGATTTAAATAAAATACTCTAGGATTGGTGTAAAACTCACCAAACAAACAAAACAAAACAATAAAAATCTTTCCAGTTATTTGATCAGATTTTAAGAAATGAACTGGAGACAACTTTTCAGCACCCACCTTGTCTGCGCGGTTACATGTATGAGGAAAGAGGTCAAGTGATTTTCTCAACCAAAATGCTAATGTCCAAAGCACAGAATAAAGTTCATGCTGCCATTTGAACAGAATCTGTAAGTTTATATGACTGTGGTATCTCTTGTAAAACTAATAGAGTCATTGGCCAGAACCCTCTCAAACCACCCTGGATGAATGGCAAAACAATAAATACAAGACTAATTCAAATGTTCCATTACAACTGAATGACATCTCAGTGGAGATTTAATTAAAAGAAGGACATCACTCTATATTTCCTTAATATCAATCAATACGTCGAAATTAAAATATACGGGGGGGGGGTGATGAAAAGCTCTTGGAATGACCAAGGAGGGATTCAAAAGATAGGATAGAATAAAAACATTTTGATGCTTGTGTTCCATTTGTTCAGATTTTGGTCAGAAATGGACAAGAGAACTTTTCAGCACCCCCGACTCTTGTGCGTGCGCTCACACGCACACTTGTGCATTTGTTTGAGGAAATAAGTCACGTGACTGTCTGGACCAAAATGGTGATATCCAGAAAGAAAAACAGAGAATAACGTTTATCTTGCCATCTGCAATTGTTGGTAGTCACTGGACAACACGCATACAAACACACACGGAGATTCGGTTACTGAAGACGCAATTCATATATGCTTTCATAATGGTTGGCAAAGATTCAAATCCAATACAGGTCCGTTTCGGTATCTGTCTATATTTCCACAAGGACACATGGCACACTGGATAAAGGCGTTAGTTAAATCCAGTGACAGACAACAAAGCGTGTGAGTTCAATACCTGTTTAAGGCGGTGGAGAACTTGGAGAGGGGAATTAACAGGAGATAACTGACATCCATTAAAACATGGCACGTGGAACTAGAACAGTCTACCCCTTTGAGCGAAATAAAGGGCTCAGTTCGACATTCCAACCACCTGAAGAAGAACGGAGCGTACAAAGACCGAAACGTTGTGATAAACATGGCAACAAAGATGAGGACAATTGTCCGAATAATGTAAATAGAAGACTGTTTCAAATGTTAGGTTAAAACCTTACCACCTCCCAACCAACATTTAATAAAAAAAAAAAAATGACACCTGTCTTTCTAAATAGGAGTAAATAGTTTCGCTTATCGTCTGGTTTACACTCCTCCCTGGTCTTTTAAACAAGTTTATCCCTTCTTTTTTTCATGATTCGATTTCCGGTTCTTCCTAAAGTTTACTTCCGCCCAATGTTTATAACGTCTCCGACTCTAATTTTATTTACTAATTATTTATTATTTATGTGTCTTCCCTCACAATAGGTGTAGATGGGTTCGCCTATCGTCCCGTTCCCACTCTCCCTCGTTTTTTTTTTAAGGAGTAGAGGTTTATTCCTTGTGTTCTGTTTAGGGTTGGGTTTCCGGTTCCTTCTAAAGTCCACCTTCACTCTATACTTCTAACTCTATCGAATTTTTTCTATGAAATTTTATTTACTAATTAAATCTTGACCTCTTCACGTCTAGGGTTAGCCGTTACCTTTCTGTTATATTCCGTGCCAAGGGAATAAATACTTAACACCAGGTGGATAATAGAAGAAAGGTTTATTGTACACAAACAGTACAATATGAAATACGGTACAGTTATACACACACGTCAATCTAGTCGTGAGTGCCACTGATTGGAAGGTGGGACGTGCTTGCGTCTTCTCGTTCTCACCCTTAATATTTAACAGCCCCCTCCACGAGGGATGTATGTGGCACAAAGCCGAGTTTACCGTGGGTTTCTTCGAGCCCGTAGTCTCGGCCAAAAATATTACGTTAGAATGCGCATAAGCGGACTCAGGTTCTGTCTACATCCCCGGGCGAAACTTTGCTCTTCGGCAAAGCCTTGTCCGGCTTCCTCTCTGCTCAAGGCAAAGAGTTCGACGGTGAAGAACAGGAGAGAGCACTATTCTCTCTCTCAGTCTTCCTCAATTCTCTCGTAGAAAAAAAGCCGAAGATGCGAGTCTATGAACTGAAGATGCCAGAATCTGAAACATACATAAGTTTCAATATCTGTGTTATATTCCGTGCTAAGGGAATACATACTTAACACCAGGTGGATAATAGAAGGAAGGTTTATTGTACGCAACAAGTACAATATGAAATACAGTACAGTTATACACTCAGGTCAATCTGGTAGTGAATGCCACTAATTGGAAGGTCGGACGTGCTTGCGTCGCCTCACTCTCGCTCTTCCTCTAGTCTCTCGTAGACGGTTGACTTTATAGGTACTTACTGCCTATAGTGTAATCATTCATGCAGCTGACTGATTATTACATTACATCACTTCATAGCTCCAAGAACTTAACTTCTTGCCCTTTTTTACACTCATACGACCTCACACCGTAATCTTCTACCTTGAGTGGCTCTTGGGCCTTATATTGTGTGAACAGTACTAAGAAAAACTATCTTCCTTCAATATCAGTCAGTATCAGTCAATTAAATCAAAATATACGAGATACGCTGAAAAGCTCTCGGAATGATAAGGAAGAGATTTTTAAAAATAGAATAAGTAATAAAATATGATGTTTGGCCATTTGTTCAGATTTTGAAAAGTGACCCAGGCAGGCAACTTTTCAACACATCCCCCACCCAACCTTACATTTGTCTGTATGCGTGTGTGGGCGCGCATTTGTTTGAGTAAAGTGGTCAAGTGGTCTTCTGACGGTAATATCTAGAAAAACAGAACAGAATTCATGTTGCCATCTGCAGTTGTTGATAATGAGGATGCTACCGGCCAATGAAGAACTTGAAAGCTCGCTATTCTCCTCATCTCTAATTAAAGACGCTCTGTCTCTCTCTCTCTCACACACACACGCACACACACATTCACACTGAAACGTACACGCATCCATTGATCAGAGATGTCTGAACCCATTCTGGGTAAATAACTAACCAGATCAATAAACATAACCATCCGTCGATGTCAACTGCAAGATTGCTACTGAGTCACATCTTAGCCAACGTTAATAATAATCAATGTCTGATTTATTCTGAACCTAATAAAGCTTAAGTTTCATCGACTCTAATCCCAGAGGGGCTACTGGATCAACTTTTTTAAGGAGTAATTTTTTCTGGAAAATCAATGTTTGTTTTTTTTGTTTTTTTTTATTTTCGTCATTTCACTCCATATCAGGCAATAAAGTCACTATGACTTATTAAGTGTTAGAGACTATGAGAAAAACTACTATTAAGAAGAGAGGAGACGAAAAAAAAGAATTAAGAAGACATAAGATAAGAATTGACTTTGCCTTTAAATTTTTGAAAAACAAAGTTGACTGGGAAGCAAGAACCCGGAAGGGAGTTCCACAAGCGAGAGGTGTGCAATAAAAGAAACTGTCAGCATAGAATTTACGCTTACATCTAGCAATTTCAACTGTAAAATGAGGAAACCTAGCTACCAATTTAATACTGCATTTAAATTCATAAGGTTGAGGTACCAAAGAGGAAAGCTCATCAGCACAATTACCATGAATATATTTATGGAAAAGGCACAGGAAAGTTACGTTACGATGGTGGCAAAGTTACTGAAGCCGAATTCCAAGTCAGACGTTGCCAATTCTTCTTTGGATTTTAATCAAGAATCTAAAAATATATAACCGAACACTCCCTATCGTGAATGTGACAATAATGTGCCATCGAACGGCATTCACATACTGTATAGTCGACCATTAACTGTAATTTGTTTTAATCACTTCACCACAAGCAAGGCAAGAAAGCTACAAAGACTCTGGGGGTTAATGAGTGTGAAAGAATATAAGAAAAGAAAAACATTATGAAGCAAAGGGAACAATAAAAGAACAATTATTAAGAAGACAGAAGAACGATTGACATTGCATTTCAATTTTTGAAGATCAAAATTGACTGGGAAGCAAGAGGCAAGAAGAGAGTTCCACAAGTGAGAAGTGCAAGAAAAGAAGCTATCAGCAAAGAACTTACATCAGTTACATCTTGCTATTCCAACTCTAAAATGATGAGACCTTGCTGCCAATCTAGTACTGCATTTAAATTCATAGAATCTAGGTTCCATAAAGGAGAGTTCAACAGAATAATTACCATGAAAGTATTTATAGAAAAGGCACAGAGAAGCTATGTTACATTGGCAGGAAAATGACTGGAGCCAAGATGTCAGGTCAGAACCAATGACATTGCAGATTCTTCTTTGGATTTTATCAAGGATCTCTAAATATATATCAGATATTCAAAAAACAAAAATCAAGTGGCAAAATTCAAGTTTTGGTTGCGTTGGATTTTTAAATGGAGACACATTTTATTCATAATTATATAATTAGAAATTATTAGACTAGAATTCGTTACATCTAGCAAATTCAACTGTAAAATGATGAAACCAAGCTACCAATCTAATACTGCATTTAAATTCATAAGGTTGAGGTACCAAAGAGGAAAGCTCATCAGCACAATTACCATGAAGATATTTATGGAAAAGGCACAGGAAAGCTACGTTACAATGGCGGCAAAGTTACTGAAGCTAAGTTCCAAGTCAGGAATGACAATTTGCAAATGACGTTGCAAATTCTTCTTTGGATTTTAATAAAGAATTTCAAAATATATAGCCGAAACACCAGACTCTATGTGGCAGCAATATTCAAAGCATGAGCGAATGATAGACATAAATATGTAAGATAGATTCAGGATCAAACTTGACTGGAAATTTAGAAACCAAAAGAAAGTTCCACAGATGAGAATTGCGAGAAAAGAAACTGTTAGCATAGAACTTACGCTTGCATGTAGCAATTTCAACTGTAAAATGATGAAACCTAGATACCAATCTTATACTGCGCTTAAATCCATAAAGTCTTGGTACCAAAGAGGAAATCTCATCAAATCAATTACCATGAAAGTATTTATGGGAATGACACAGAGAAGCCACGTTACGGCAGTGTGAAAAAGACTGAAGCTGAGATGCAAGATCGGGTCCAACAAAATTCCAGATTCCTCTTTATTTTATCAAGAATTTCTAAAAAAATATAGCCGGATCACCATACTATATATGGCAGCAATATTCAATGCCAGGACGAATGGTAGACTTATAAATATGGAAGAGGTTCTGTTGTGAAGAATTATCTAGCACGCCATTGTAAACTTCCTTAGCTTCAGACTTGGCGATTGATTCATTATACACTTTCCAATAAACGCCAGCTGAAATTAAATTTTAAAAAACCGTTTTTGTGATACGATCACAAATTAACGGGTTGAAATAGTTAATGTTGGCTTTAGAATATGCACTAATACCCATTTCACGTATTCTAAATTCTCCTGTTATTGCTCCAATTTCAACATTTTCTTGGGGGCATACAGCGCAGAATACCCAGTTGTATGGGCTCGTTCAGCTCGTCAGAATCTATTCATAGGCTACATTTTGGCAATTGGATCATCGCATCTATTGTTGCTAGCTACAAAGCATCAAACTTCAGAGCCCCTAAAATAATAACGAGTGGGATCCCTTACAAATTCTACGGTTGACATTTGACATATTGTCTTTAAAATATGCCGAAGGGCCGAGTCTCGTCATGGAAAACAGCCACTCCATCACGTTCTATACAAGGTCTACGGGGAATTTCTGGTCGTGCCTACGGGCTAAGATACTCCACATTAAGTTCGGCCTTGTGCCACATATGACCGCGTAGGGAAGTTGGCAGATATCCTGTAGTTGGAGATTCGTCTCCAGCTGTGCTGGTCAAACTCTCTGCCTCTGGACAGAGAGGATCCCTAGACGAGGCTTTGTCGAAGGGTAGAGTCTCGTCTCGGGAAACAGCTACCCGAACACTTTTTATATGTGGTTTACGGGAATTTTTAGCTCGGACACCCTACATTAAATTTGGCCTTGTGCCACATCTGACCGCGTGGGGCGGTTGTTAGATATCCTTCTGCTGGAGATTCATTGTTGAATTTACCCCTGCCTCGATAGTAAGGCAGATCAGTCCAACAATGTCAAAATGGTGACCGATGTCCAAAACCACCTCAAGCCCGTAGTAAACTGGGGCAGAAGATGGCTTGTTAATTTTAACACCTCCAAAACTAAACCACTCTCCTATTAATAATTTGAGAGAACACTCTCTGCCTTACATCAGCACGGCTGATGCTAACCTCCAACAGAGTAACGCATTGTACCTTCTTTTTCATTGGTAGGTCAGCTGTTGACCAAACCGATTGACTGTTTCGTGAGGGACACTTTTTCGTTCCCGAAACTATCTTACATATCTATATATTTACCATTCATCCATGCTTAGAATATTATTGACACATATGGTCCGGTGCCTCTGCTATTTACTTTGGGCTCCTTGATAAAATCCAAAGAAGCCTCAGCAATATTATTGGCCCTCAACTAGCAGCTCGGTTTCAGTCATTTTCCGACTGCCGTAATGTTGCCTCTTGGTGACTTTTCTATAAATATTTTCATGGTAAATTTTCGGATGAACTCTTTGCTATGTTATTTTTTCCCCAATCCTCACAAATATGAATTGTACATATCGGGACCAGTTATGTTTTTCATAGAGACACTGAGGTATTGTGGCGAATGTTGTTGGAATGGTAATTCAGAATGCGCTGTTTTGATGTAAGGAACTTTGTGGTATGTTTGAGTGTGTACTCGTGGCTAGCTAAGCTTAATGTTAAGACAGAAGAAGACCATCCTTTTCCCCCATTCCTTATCTTGGCCTTGTGCCACATTTATGTACAAAATGCGGAATAAATATCGCTCTTCGCTATGATACGTAGACATTTTTAATTTAAGCGCAGTACTCGACTGGCGCCAAGATTTCATCACTCTGGCTAGATATAACCGTAAGTTCTCAGCTAACAGTTCTTTTTCCCGCATTTCTCGCTTGTGGAACTCTCTTCCGGCTCCATGCTTTCCAGCCAACTTTAATCTGCAAAAAATTAAATGCAATGAGCAGCACTACAACCTTGTTCAAATTAATTGACACAAAACGAATAATTCCGTTACTTTTTTTTTCTTTTTCCAATGAAACATGACCCAGTGAAAATGTTAGTACTTCGTATGCCCATTCCACGATGTTGTTCCTTGCAGATTGACCACAGATTCTCGATTGAATTTAAATGAGGAGAGTCTCCAGGCTATAGTACTTTGATTTGCTTACTGGTAAGGCTTGCCAGTGTGTTCGAGAAGCAATACAATTTTTGTATGCCTCCTTGGAGTAACGCCCATCGCAGACAGTGGCCGTAGGACACCTAATCGACTGTTGAGACAATAGTGTCTGGGCGTGATAAAAATCTGATGCAATCACAGAAGACGCAATATTTTTCAAGACCAAACAAATTTCATCATACACCTCAAAAATAGATTCATATTACTGCACACCACTACAAATAACCTAATCTGAAAAAAAAAAAATAGAAATTGATTACACCCTGTAATTCCAGTGGGTCTAAAACTGACCGTATGTTGAAAGGAAGGAGACTAAAGCGGTTGTTTGAATTAATTGGCACAAGGGTGTACTGTTCTTCTGATTACTCTTTTCTCTTCCCGCTCATTATTCCTCATTTTGGTTCCTAATTCTTCCACACTGTGTTACCCTTTGTCTCTTAGAGGATTTACTGCGTTGTATGTGGTGAAAACGATTTAAAAAAACTCATGGAGAAAAGTCTTACCGGAAAGGACTAATGTTTAATTAGACTATCTAGCTGGTAGGAAATATGATTAGGTTTTGGTTTGGTTTGGTTTGTTTTGTTTTACGGCGTATCAACCTCAATGGGTTATTTAATGCCAACAACATTTTTAGGATAGATTCGTATGAATAGAATATGTATTCTTTGGTTTAGATTGGTTTGGTTTATTTTGTTTTACGGCATATCAACCTCAATGGGTTATTTAATGCCAACAACATTTTTAGGATAGATTCGTATGAATAGAATATGTATTCTTTGGTTTAGATTGATTTGGTTTATTTTGTTTTACGGCATATCAACCTCAATGGGTTATTTAACGCCGAAAACATTTTTAGGATAGATTCGTCTGAATAGAATATGTATTCTTTGGTTTAGATTGGTTTGGTTTATTTTGTTTTACGGCATATCAACCTCAATGGGTTATTTAATGCTGACAACTTTTTTCCTGGTATATTTTGTTTAGTCAAAAATCTATTTCTGGTAATATTTTTTCCTCAAAAACGTATAGCTGGTAATATTATGTAAAAAAATATATTGCTGGTAATATATTTTTGCAAAAATATATTGCTGTTTTTTTTCCTTCAAAAATTTATTTCTGGTAATAATTTCCTTACAAAGTATTTCTAGTATTATATTAAGACCTATTTTTACACTTTTCTAATTCTTTTTACCTCATTTTCGGGGTAAACTATTTGCCCATAACTGGGACCCTAACAGGTACTACCACTCCGGTTCTGGGTGGACCTGGGAACACCAGCAATTAAGAGGTGGTTCCACGCTCCTCAAAACCTCCTGATCAGAGGCCTTCCTGTTGGACGTAGTTTATCGTCTTACCCTGGACGCGGATGTAGTTTAACGTCATACCCTGGACGCGGATGTAGTTTAACGTCATACCCAATCAATCGTTTCAATCGTCAATCTATCCCAGAATCCTCGTCAATCATTAGCTATATCTAAATCAATCTTCTCTAGAATGAGTGTTAGGATAAGTACAAGTAAGAGAGAATTAAACTTTTCATACGATTCAGTAAAACTTGATTGTAAACCATTACTCTACTGCTAATACGTGGATATTGGGAAGAAAACACTGAGCTATCTTTGAATGATTTGGTCAGAATCATCTAAAAAAGAAACATTAGCAAGAATCAAATGTCTTAAAAGTTTGATACACCTTGGCGGAGTTTAATTTCATTTTTAATTTTAAAGTTTTACAATTTGAGACTTTTCTAAATTGGAGTTAAAAAAAAAAATAATTAGTATTAGGAGATATGCTTGCAAAACAAGAAAAATGATTAAATAAATGCATAAATATTAATGAAGACAAATTATAACTTTTTAGAAATTATTTTTAAAATACGAAAAATAGATTTCAAATAGTGACGAGAAAGGCGGGAAAAAAAAAAGAAACGATGAGGCGGGAAAAGATAACACTAAAACGAAAATTTGATCTTTTAAAACTTGGTGACGGATAGATGTAAGAAAAGCAGTAAAAAGTATAAAGCGGAAAATGAAATTAAATTTAAGGAAGGAAGGCAGGATGGGAGGAAGGGAGGAAGTTAGGCTGATGTTGCCAAAGTAAACCGTGTATAAGTCGAGTATTTGGGACCTGGTATTTCAAGCAATACTTTTCCAGATTCAGCATAAATATGGAAATTAATTTAAAGTCCGTTCATGAAAGGAAAGACCAACAACAACTATTTCAGGTTATATATGACTCCTTACTTAATAAATTAAATAAAAAATAAAAATAATAAAAATATTCCAGGTATGCAACAAAAACTGTTAATACCGGAAATACGGACAGCCCGCCAAAAGACGATAAATTCAATCTCTTCGTCACAAAACTTGGTACGGGCAAAACGTGTATAACTTCTCTCTGTGATATGGTTTGTAATACTGCGGAGTAAATTCTCCCTTTTATTACATGTACCGTAAAACAACTGCAACCTAAAAAGTAAACACAAAATATAAATAAATTGTATGGAAATAGCATGCAATCTAATTTCTTATTTCTACTGCTATGATGTAAGTAAACCTGGACAAAAGTGACGCCAACTACACTCTTCCCTTCCTAGATATCATGTTAAACAGAAACAACGAGGAAATCAAACTTGACGTTTGCAGAAAAGTTACCAACAAGAATGGTCTTGACGACATTTATTCCCACTTTTCTATCTCTCTGTCTATCGATCTATCTCTCTCTTTCTCTCTCTCTCTCTCTCTCTCTCTCTCTCTCTCTCTATATATATATATATATATATATATATATATATATATATATGAAAAGTGATTGTATATAAATATAAATATATATATATGTATGTAATATATTATATAGATTATTATTTATTTATTACATGCGCGGTACTTATTAGAAAGCGCTCAGTATCAGAGATAGAGCTAACATATTGGGTTGGATTGATGTGAGTTTGTGACCATGGGTTTCCCGCTTTTGCGATCGTCAGACAAACTGATTAACTTTTAAAGATTTTGGATTTATGTAGATTGCGTATATTGATGCTGCTATGGAAGTGGGGGGGAAAATCATCGCCGTGATGTCACTCATGCTAACACAAACATAGATGCATGTCCGTACACCCATTGAGGTACGCAGACACACATACACACGCCCTCGCCCGCCGGAGCTCACACAAACATATGTGGACAGTATGGGACTTCATATATGTATGTATATGTGTGCTGTTGTCTACATACATACGCATTTGGTTGCTGAAATTCAAAAGTGGGATGTGTAGCGTATATTTCTCGTGAATGTATACATGTCAACAATCAGACCATTTTTCTATTCTTTCGGTGAATAATATTTCCTCGCACGCACGTATATACGTGTGGTGGGTGTCTGTGTAAAATTATGATAGGTAATAATTGCTATTATTTTTAATTTTCTTAGGCTTTTTTGAAGTTGCATTTCAGGAGAAATATGATATGGAGAAGTTCTTTCTTTTATTAAATATTTCAAATTTCCGAATAATATGTTTTTTATCGGTAAATATGCTTCATAACTTTTATTTTATATGATTTTTTTTCTTCTTCCCAGGTACTTACGAATGATACTCCATTCGTTTTTAATTGTTGTTCTGTGTTTAGTTACGCAATGTGTTTTTAATTCTGATGTTTCACGGAATAATTTCAAACGTTTGATCTTTGCATATTTTAATCTCTCTTTCTATGAGCGAATATATTTCACAATATATATATATATATATATATATATATATATATATATATATATATATATGTATATATATATATATATATATAGTCAAACCTAATGAGCCAGACACACCTACCAAGGTTTCACTTAGGTAGATCGTCAGGGCCGACCCTGACGATCTGCCTAAGTGAAACCTTGGTAGGTGTGTCTGGCTCATTAGGTTTGACTAGGTTTGCTCTACGCTTGTATTGAGCTCTTTAGTTAGTTGTTTACTCGTATCGGGGTTTTTTCTTTGGGCCTTGAACCTGTGCGATTATTTTCGACAGACTTTCATGTTCCTGGCTCTTTCTTTTTTTAAAACCTTTTTTTCCTTCGTGATTGATTTGGCTATTGTTAAATCAAGAGTTCGAAGGTTTTTCGACACGAGTATAGTTACCTACATTTATATATATATATATATATATATATATATATATATATATATATATATATATATATATATATATATATATATATATATGTGAAGAAATATAGACTTAAAGTGCGCTATATTTATGGGATAAAGTGCTCAATATCAGAGATAGAGCGTGTGTAAATATAAAATTGAACATAGAAGTCAAGACTTAGAGGCGACAGTCTGTTTCATGCTGGACGTAATCGTCAGGCCACGATTACATATATATATATATGAACATCTAAACATATACACATGAATTCAGACATTTTTACTCTTGAAATTTTAGGACAAAAATACTAAACCCTATTTATTTATTAGATTGTTTATTTACAAGAATAATTTGATATTTACAACATTCTAAAAACTAATACAATTAGAACTAATTCGATACAAAATTTATCATTTACCAATTTATAAAGGAATAAATATGAAAACTATTTTTATTCATAAATTTATAAACATTTACTAAATTATTAAAATATGTGAAACGACTGTACTGACAAAAGTACGCAGGTTTAGGCTTTAAGAAAACTTTATACACCTGAGAATACAAGGTTCGCGTATAGTGTCCTTTTATAGTCCCAGTAAACAGAAATAGCTCTCTCAAAGAGGAGAGTAACAAAACAAGGGGTTATTTGCGTTCTAATTATTCTAACCTAATTTGTAACCCTGTATATTCGTTTAGTTGGACCCCCCCCCGCACTTCCCCCCCCCAAAATATCTTGGACAGCAGGCGAAGTCACGTCGTCAGTATTCTTATGTTTTAGTTGGCCGAATATCTTGCTATATAAAATTCCAGCGTGGAATTGTTTAGCTGCATCTTTCTTCCCGTTGTTTTTAATTTTATTGACAGCATGTCCCCCAAGCCCATTGTTGGTGGTGGGGAGGAATGCCCGTTGCCCCCCCCCCAAGCTCTGTGTCCTGTGAAACAAGAAGCTTGGTGATAAAGAAAGACTGAACTTTCACTAGTGACCATGAGAATGAAAGCGGACGAACATGAACACTTGCTGTCATAAGTGAGTTGGTTTTTATGCCATATCCACAAAGCTGGATAACCATATTTTTTTTATTTCTTTTTTAGAATAGGACAATGGGACTTATACTAAGTTAAAAACTTAGTGTAGTGAAAGGGTAAAATACAAATAAAATAGCATTCCTATCCCCTCAGTACATACATCTAGTGCCAGCCTGGACACTTTGCCACCCCCCTCTAATCTTTTTGTAGTTTTTGTCGTTCATGTATGTGTTATATGTAATAAGAGTAGGTAGGTAGGCTTTCCTACCGCCCGGTGAACACTCCTCCCCCTTCTCTTGGACGAAAGTAGAGGTTCACACCTTGTTTCATGTTTAGGAAGGGGTTCCCGGAACTTTCTTTCTCTCTCTCTCTCTCTCTCTTTGGCCTCTGTACTAGTGCTGCCGTGTGTCTCCCGTGATGTGTGCAGTCTGTGGCACTGCCTCTTCATTCTGAGGGTACACGGTTGACAGTTCCCTGGTTGCTATTTCCGACGGGTAGTTAGGAGCCCTAACTCTTGCGTAGCGTCTTGAGCGGACGCTCTGATAAACAGTTGAATAATACCGGGGTGTCTGTAGTGCCATGTCACGCATGGAAAGGTGTCCCTGCAGTCACCTCCGGTGAGCAAAGCTGAGGCCACATTATGATGCAGGCTGTGCCAACTTCTCTCTGCCCACGTCACGGTCGATAACCGTCGAATTCTTTTATTTCAGGCCTTCTCATCTTCCAACTATAATTCCACACAATGACTAAAAAAGATCGAAAAAGTAAACCTAAACCAGCCCTTCAAAAATCACCTAAACCCTTCATTTCATTCTCCAACATCCGTGGCATTAGATTCAATTTCTGCACTGCGGAATCTTTCCTCACGGCAAACTGACCGGATGTACTGGCTCTGTGTGAGACCAACCTTGACTCGTCTTTCCCCTCTGATCTCTCGATCCCCGGCTACCTTCCTCTCCTCAGAAAAGACTCTCAAACCCACATGCATGGCCTTGGTGTTTACGTCAAGGACCATCTCCCACTGGCTAGAGAGCTGTCTCTCGAATCGCCAGAAAATTCATACATGTGTCTCCGGATATCTCTTCTCAATGCTGAAGTTATCACGTCTTCCTTTATCGCTCTTCGTCCTCTTAAGACTGTGGAATAATCGATAGCATTACTGACAGCATAGACAAGGGTCTCTCACTCTCCATCTGTTTGCTCACATATTAGTATTTGGCGATTTTAACGCCTATCATACCAAGTGACTTAAGAATGCTACTACTGACCTTGCAGGCATTCAAACACTTAATTTTTCAGTTTCTCAATCCCACACGCAGATAGTTGACTTCCCCACGCGTTTTGTCAACAACCGGCACGGTAAGGCCTCTCTTCTCGATCTGTGTTTTACTTCCATCCCCGAGTCTTGTAGCGCCACGCAGCTCTGCCCTCTTCGTAAGTCCGATCATGCTGTAGTGTCTGTCAACATCTCCTTCAACTCCACCCCCTGCAAAGAACCTCCTACCACTAGAACCTCGTTCTGCTATCAACGAGCTGACTGGGACTCGTTCCGTGATTTCCTCCGCGATGTGCCCTGGGATGTTGTCTTTACGCTCCCCGTTCAAGAATGTGCTACTGAGGTCTCCTCCTGGGTTAAAGCATGAATCGACGCTTTCATCCCCTCAAGGAAATTTAAGGTCAAATCGCGCTCCTCCCCTTGGTTCTCCTCTGCTTGCTCAGCCGCCATTGCTCATAGGAACCACTTCTTCCACCAATTCCGTAGCGACATGTCCGACTGCAATAGATGTCTCTTTGCTTCTGCCCGTAACGAGTGTAAGCGTGTCCTCAACGAAGCTAAGTCACTATTTGCTGCTCGAATGAAGGAACGTATTGCATCTCGCAAATTCGGCTCCAAGGATTATTGGCGTCTATGCAAGAGCGTACTTAACAATAGCAAACCCTCTATACCTCCTTTGTTCAACCAGTTTGAGGTCCGGACCTCCTCTGCCGACAAGGCTAAATGCTTTGCTCGGAAATTTTCATTCAATTCAACGCTCGACTCTTCCGGTGTACCCATACCCGATTTCCTTCTTAGAACCGAGGCCCTATTGAACAGATTGCACATAACTTCGTTACTGGTACTGGGTATTATCTCTAATTTAGACCCCCACAAGCCTAGTGGTGGAGATGGGATACCAGCCATTGTCTTGAAGAAATGAGCGCCTGAACTGGCACCCGCCCTCTCCAAATTATATAACTACTGCCTCAAGTAATCTTGTTTTCCAGACTGCAGGAAGTCCTCATCGATAGTTCTTGTCTTTAAGAACTTTGGCGACCACTCTGACCCAGGAAATTTTTCACCCCAGAATCGATCCTTCAAATCTACAAATCAAACATGCGCGCTGACATTGCTGCCATATATGGTCAGGAGCACCTTCTGTTTGCCTCTTGGTTCTTGATAAGATCCAGAGACGGATATGCAATGTAATTGGCCCTAACGTAGCATCTCGTCTGCAGTCGCTCTCTCACAGACGTGCCGTCGCCTCTCTCTGTATTTTTTACAAATACTTTCATGGTAATTGCTCAGATGAGCTGATTCCGCAATTCCCAGACTTCATGGATTTAAGCGTTCAACTAGGCTGGCATCCCGCTCTCACCCTCTCACTGTTGAAACTATTAAATGTAGCCGTCTCTTCTACTGCTTCATATCTCGAACCTCTCGCCTGTGGAACTCCATTTCTTTTTCCTGTTTCCCTGATAGCTATAATGTCCAACTATTCAAATGTAATGTCAATCGACATCTCCAGTTGCCTTGATCTATCCACTATCCTTCTCCTCATCCTTTCCTCTAACACTACTATTTGCTTTAGCTCCAAATCCTCTGTAACCCCTTGCGTGCTAGTGGCTTCCTGCCTTGCTTGGGGTGAAATGCTTAAAAATAATAGATCATTCTTGATTATTCATAACAACTATATTTTGAACGAAGTCCTCTTCTAAAATGATAAAAAGTGTAATGACAGAATGAAAAGGTGTAGGCTTTAAGAATGTTTTATACAACTGATAATACAAGGTTAGCTTATAGTGTCCTTTTATAATACCAGTAAACAGAAATAGCTTTCTCAAAGTGGAGAGTAACAAAACAAGGGGAGACCACTCTTGATTATTTATAACAGCCATATTTATAATCATGTTTTGTTCCTTGGACAACTGATGGATGGTTCATTTGTGCCATTATAAAATATATACCTATGTTTTAAGAACTCATATTTTTTTTCCCAATTATGAGGGGTTCGGTGAATCCACGGATGAAAATGTGGGGTTCAGTACATCCAACAAGGTTAAGAACCACTGATCTAGTCTGAAATTGCTTGGACCATTGTATGCAAGTATCACTTTGTGGTTAAGAATAAACCTGTTGATTTTTAAAATTAACAAATGTAATGAAAAGGGTTTTCTCATGTTTTAGTGCTTTTTCGAAGTGTCCATTACAAATGGGGCCTGTGGCAAATAGAGAATATAGAATGTAACCGAGTTCATTTCGAAATTGATTTCTTGAGGGTTTTGTGGGTGGGAGTGTATTGTCAAAAGTACGAAGATGTAGGCTTTAAAAAAGATTTATTCAACTGAGAATAAAAGGTTCGCTTATAGTGTCCTTTTATAGTCCCAGTAAATAAAAATAGCACTCTCAAAGAGGAGAGTAACAAATCAAGTTGAGACCACTCTTGATTATTCATAACAGGGGGTGATATGAAATGAAAATAGAAAACAGAAAAATCACCAATTAGCCATCACTCAAGTTTACATTGTTGTTTTTAACATTTGTGTATTTTGTAGAATGCGGCGTCACTGTGGAACCAGCTGTGCTGGGAGAAGTTATGGATTCCAGGAAGAGAGGACGTACACATGCACGCATACAACACACTATACAACTTACTGATAATGGACACTTTTTAAAATTTTTCAGAAAACGACTTAGATTTTTGTCCTCCTTTTATAAATTTCATGTTCGGTCCATCGTATTCTCATCATATTTCTGTACAACCACATTTTTGTCGCTTCAAGTTCTTGCTCATCTGTCAGGAGATTGTCCAGCATTCACTGCCATATCGAAGGACTGATATTACATAACAGTTCAGATACCTTATCTTTGTTTCTGTTGCTTCAAGTCTCTTATCCATCGGGGGGTAAATTGTACTGCATTCACTACCATATTGGTGGACTGATATTACATAACAGTTCAAATCTCTTTTCTTAATTTCTGTTGCTTCAAGTCTCTTATTCATCCGTGAGGAGATTATCCGGCATTCACTGCCTTATAGGAGGACTGATATTACATAACACTTCAGATATCTTTTCTTTGTTTCTGTTGCTTCAAGTCTCTTATTCATCTGTGAGGAGATTTTTCAACATTCACTGCCATATTGGAGAACTGATATTACATAACACTTCAGATATCTTTTCTTTGTTTCTGTTGCTTCAAGTCTCTTCTTCGTCCGTCAGGAGGTTTTGCAACATTCGCTGCCATATTGAAGGACTCATAATACTGTTCTTGTAATTGGCGTTTACTCCTTTCTTCTCGCTTTGCTTCGCTAACTTTCTGAAGGAGTAATTATAATTTCTTTTCTGTGTTGGCTATTATTTTGTCTCATCTTCATATCTTAATGTTGTTAAGATTTTTGTCTCCAACAATGAGTTATGTTAGGACTTCAAATCGCTTCCCTGTATAGGTTGAATAAGTAAGACAAGATGCATTCTTGTCTTAAAACCCTATCTATTTGTGTATGTTTACAGAATTCATGTTCTATCCGCGTGTAGGCGGTTTGCTTCCCAAATATGTCAAGGTTACCTAGCAATTCTAATAGATCTTTATTATTCGATTACCAATGCAGAAAATACAGACTGACATCCTAAATTTGCTAAAACATAGCCTGTACGAAAAGTTCGATGCTTAAATCGCTAAAATAATGCTCGTTTAAGATTCAGATAAAAACATAGGAGGGTAAAGAAGAAATATTTGAGAGGATAAGAAAGGATAAGGGTGGGGATAAGAAGATACAGGTAAAGGTTACAAGAATGGCAATGACATCAGATAATGGGATAAACACGTGTCTGTATACATGTTCTTGTATCTGTTTGGTTGGTTGTTTTCTTTTATGGCGCATCAAAACCTCAGTGGGTCATTTAATGCCAACATAATGTTTAAAATAGATTCATAGCGATAGTTTGGTAAAAAAAGGTGTGTATGTATACATATATATGAACCATTTTTCAATTACTCATATTTTTTAGTACAATCCAACTTCTTTTAGGAAATTTACAATCTTGGATGGTTTTATTTTCGTAAAAAGTTTTTTTTTTTAAATACTCACTTGGTAATATTTTGTTTGCACTAGTTCAAAATCTACACACTCTAACAGTAGATGTTTGACTGTAAATTTTAATTATTGCTGATAATAATTTTTCATTCAAAAAGTATTGCTGGTAATAAGTATTTCTGGTATTAAAACCTATTTTTACAAAAGTTTGGGTGTTAACTATTTGCCCATAGCTGGGCCCCCTAACAGGTGCTACCACCTCAGTTCAGAGTGGACCTGGGAACATAAAAAATCAAGACATGGTTCCACGCTCCTCAAAACCTCCTGATCAGAGGCCTTGCTGTTGGACGTAGTTTATCGTCTTACCCTGGACGTGGATGTAGTTTATCGTCATACCCAGGACGCAGATATAGTTTATCGTCTTACCCAGGACGCTCTTGTATATGGGGTAAAAAGACCATATTTTCGAGATCAGAACGTTTAGAAACTACTAACTTGAAAGAAAAGGGTATTCCCACAGTTTTCGTTTGCCTCGGAATAATTACTTCTCATATATTGTCCAGTTTAAACGATCTTTTTTTACATGAAACCATTGATGTCCAATGCCATAAATGTAGTTTATTAACCGTTTTCTTCAACCTAACCGTGTCAAAGCTGTGTTGCGAGTTCCACCCCTTGTGATTTGGTCGTTACGATTTCGAATTAAGAGCCTGTCCTTTTTCCTGAACTCGACCTATCCGCCGATTCAACTCATCGCTTTGAGAGCCGGGAACGTTTTTTCAAGGTTATTTGCGCGTAAATAATTGTAACGTACTCGACTAGAATTCGATCTCTGCTCTCCGATTTCTCATCGCACCACCCCCACAATTTTATAGAAATGTTGATTTTAATGTCTTTGTTTTCTTTTTTTTTTTTTCCTTTTTTGTTTTGTTATTAGATGGCTGTTTTCCTTTAGCAAACTCAAAATATTGGTCGATATTTTCACACCATTTTTTTTTTTAGGAAGCCAAATCGATAAACAAACCAATAAATGAATAAATCAGTGAACATATAAATGAAAATCGATTTCGATAAATAACAGAGATGAGATTTAGGATATTTGAAATTCTGGAACTGAGAAGTAAAATATTTTGCTTAAAAAATAAACAACGGTATAGAGACGTAGAAATTTTGTTTGTTAGTTTCAAATTATATTTTCAAAATTTTAATAAATAAATTAGTTTTCCGAAGAAGAAAAAATGTACACGAAGGAATCATTTATAAATGGACGTAGATTTTTGACGAGCTGAATTTTTATGGAAAAAAGAAAACTAGTTTTGAATCCAGGATGCGAATAAATTATTCATATTTCGTGGATCAAATATCTGGAAAAAATATCTGACAATTTTATATCAAAGTGAAATAACAGAATAGACAGTAACCAATCCTCTGAAATAGCTTCGTGTTTACATTATTCAGCAAAGACCGCATATATGCAGGTTCAGTTCCAACAGGTTTTAGATAATTACGCACTTAGAATGTAAAATTCAAAATAAACATATATTTAAAAAAAAAAAAAAAATTATAAATTATTCGACCATCTAAATTGACGGCAAAAAGTGTCTTTTCTACAAATACTTTCACGATAATTGTTCGAATGAATTCTTCGCTATGGTACCCAGTTTTTATGAATTTAAACGCAGTACTTGATTGGTGGAAAGGTCTCTTCAATTCACATTTATGTTGACTAGATGTAACTGTAAGTTCTATGCTAACAGTCTCTTTCCTAGCAATTTTCTCTTGTCGAATTCTCTTCCGGTTCCATGCTTTCCAAACATCATTGAACTTCGCAAAGTGAAATGCAATGTCAATCGTTATCTATTGTCTTGATTAGTCTTATATTCTTCTCGATTCCTAATATTTTTTTCTTTTTTCTTGTTCTTCCAGCCTCTTTTACTTCTCAACTGCTCATGAACTTAAGATTATTGCTGAAAGTGTCTATCAAGATTTAGATAAGACTGAAGACCCCCCCCCTTGTGTCTTATCGGCTTTATTGCCTTACAAGGGTTGATATGATTAAAAAATATTGATAAGATATTGAGTGACAATATACTACCCGGAGCTTCCATTTAGGTTCTTTTTTCCCCGATCGTGGATTGCCGTCAATTTAGACGGTCGAATTTAAAGCTAGCCGTCATGGATGAAGTTGTCGGGCTCACTGACTGGAATTCGCTTACTTTTTGTGTAAGAATTTACACATTTAATTTGGTTTCTCATTTATTTTTAGGCTTGATTTTAATAAATAGAAAGGAAAACATTTCAATACAACGAAACTGGTAGAATTGGTAGAATTCTTGAATATAAACAAATAGAATCTTTCACTGTATATTTTCAGGGCCAAGCAACGCATATTTCTGAAACGTTGGGCTAATAGGATTTATTTCGATTTTTTTTCAATTTAAAATTTGTTGGTATATTTTTTTAATCATATCAATCATTGCAAGACAATAAAGCCACTACAACACAAGGGGTTACTGGATGTTAAAGAACAAGAAAAAAAAAGGAAAACTTTAGGAAGCATGAAGAATAGAAGAGTAATTATAGATAACGACTGACATTGCATTTCAATTTTCGAAGTTCAATGATGGCTGGAAAGCATGCAACCAGACGAGAGGTCTACAAGCAAGAAGTGTGAAGAAAAAGACTGTTAGCATAGAATTTACGGTTACATGAAGCCATTTCAACTGTAAACTGATGAGATCTTGTCACCAATCAAGTACTGCGCTTAAATTCATAAAGTTTACGTACTATAGAGAAGAGCTCTTCAAAGAAAATACCACGAAAGCATTCATAGAAAGCCGCATGGAAACAACTTTACGGCGATAGGAAAGTGACTGAAGCCGAGACGATAGGTCAAGACCGATAATATTGCTGATTTTTCTTTGGGTTTTATCAAGAATCTATAAATATACAGCAGACCATATGTGGCAGCAATATGTAGCATAGACCATCAGTAGACTTATAGATATGCAAGATAGATTCTGAAGAGAAAAAAATAACTAGCGCAACACAATAAACGACATTATTTGCAGCAATGGATTGGATATAATCTTTCCACTTCATGCCAGCCGAGAAGGTTAGCCCAAGAAGACGCAATTTGCCAATCTCCTGAAGATTAGCGTGAGCCATGCTGATAGTCAGGAAAGGGTCTTTCATATGATTAAGAGAGAAAAATTTCCTTTTGGAGACGTTAAAATTAACAAGCCACTCATTGCCCCAGTTAACAACAAACTGTGGGTCATTTTTTAGATCACCTGTCAATTTTACCTTATCGAAATATCAGTGCTATTATCGAGACAGGAGTAAATCAGCATAGATACCAAGTTGAGAATGGTGTCATCAGGAAGGTGGTTGATTAAAGTTAAGAACAAATTAGGTCCCAGGATAGAACCCCGGGGAACACCTGCATTTGTACAAAAAGATCTAGACGAGTTGCCATTCAGGACAACTTTCATTTCGCGATTAGATAAAAATGATTGAATTAATTTTAAAATGCGGAGAAAACCGGAATACCAAACGCTTTCGAGTCGCCAAAAGCAACAAGCCAAGCCATTTTTTAATCATATCAACCCTTGCAAGGCAATAAAGCCCCTAAGACACAAGGGGGGTCTTCAGTCTTATCTAAAGCTTGATAGACACTTTCAGCAATAATATTAATTTCATGAGCAGTTGAGAAGCAAAAGCCATATTGCTTGTCTGAAAGAATGTCCGGTGATGGGAGGTGTTTAACCAATTTAGTGTTGACTCGAGTCTGGAGTAGTCTACCAAAAGTGGTCGAAGGCTAACAGATCGATAATTTGAGGAGTCAAAGCGTTCACCTGAGTTCGTAAAAACCAGGGTCAACATACGAGAATTTCCAACAAGCAGGAAAGCAAGAGACAGTAAAGCATTTATTGTAGAGTTTAGAGAGAACAGGAGCCACTTCGGAAGCATATTATTTTTAGGACTATTACAGTGATAGCATCATATCCACGGCCTTTGTGAGAATGCACGTTAGAGAAACCATAGATACATAACACTCAACAGAGTCTCAGCTCTAAGTGAAAAGTTGGGTGAGATGGACCAGATGAATCCAGAGTAGAGTTTTCGGAGAACATACGGGTAAAACAAGTTGCCTTATTAGCAGATGTTAACACAGGGGAGGGATAGAAACGTACGCTTATTTAATACACTGGCAGAGCTTCTAACAGTCGCGAACGCCATTTTTGTTAAAGGCTATACGGTACCTTATCCTATTAGTAAACAAAGATTGAGCTGCTTTAAGGGCACGTTTGCATTTATTAAATGCAGCCACGAGTAGGTGTCAGTTGTGATCTGACCTGTCACGCTGGTATAATCGGAAAAAGTGGATCCTGTGTGTTATGGCGCTTAAAAAGGTCACGAAAGGGATTTGGATTTCACCTGAAATTCCCGACAGGTTGCAAAAGCATCGATGCATCTTTGATCGTAAGAAGAAATCTTGCTGGTACAATTTTCAATAGGAAAGTTGAGAATATCATTTCAAGGAGCGTCATGAAGTAAGTCATGAAGTGAATCCCAGTCAGCATCCTGGTACCGGAAGGAGGTCTTGTGTATAGGAAGTTCCTGTTTAATGGATGAATGGAACGAACTATCAGCAGATACTACAGCGTGATCCGAATTGCCAAGAGGACACAGTTGTGACGGTCGACAAGGGTGGGTGATGAGTTAAGGAACAAAGTGAGAAAGGGTTAGGGAAAGAATGTTGAACAGATCTATTCAGGAAACGAGTAGGGAAAAGCAATAATTGCAGTGAGCAACGGAAAAATTGAATGGCTGAAGACCAGCAAGTTCAGTAAGATTAGAATGCTTAAACCACCTGTCATGACGATCATTAAAATAACCAAGCAGAAAAATGTTCGAAAATGAGTGCTGAGAGAAAGAGAGAGAGAAAGAGAGAGAGAGAGAGAGGGGAAATGTTCGCAGATGTGTGTAGAGAGAGAGAAAGAGAGAGAAAGAGAAATAGAGGCAGAGAAAGAGAGACAGAAACACGATGTTAGCAGATGAGTGTAGAGAGAGAGAGATAAAGACAGAGTGAGAGATAGAGAAAGAAAGAAAGAGAAAATAGAGAGAGAGCGGGAGAGAAAGAGAGAGAAAAACAGAAAAATGTTCGCAAATTAGTGTAGAGAGAGAGAGAGAGAGAGAGAAAGAGATAGATAAAGAGAGAAAGAGAGCGAAATCGAGAGAGAAACACAAAAATGTTCGCTGATGAGTGTAGAGAGAAAGAGAGAGAGAGAAAGAGAGGGAAAGAGAGAGAGAAAGAGTGAGAGAGAGAGCAACACAAAAAATGTTCCCAGATGAGCGTAGAGGGTAAGAGAGAGAGAGAGAGAAAGAGAGAGAGAGAGAGAGAGAGAGAGAAAGCGAGAACGATAGAGAAAGAGAGAGAGCAAGACAGAAACGTTCGCAGATGAGTGTAGGGAGAAAGAGGGTGAGAAAGAGAGAGGGAGAGAGAGACTTTTTCATACTGTCATTAATGTTGTCCAGTATATTTGCTTTTATCTACCAGCATGGCCCAGTGGATAATGAGGCAGGTTAGATCCTGTGACTAGACCCAAAAAGGTGTTAGTTCAATTCTAGGCCACAGCAGCGGTGAACCAAATCTTGGAGATTTAACTTAAAAGCAAATAACTGCGACATCCTGAAGAGGCATGACACGTGTAACTAGAACAGCCTATTCCGGTGGACGAAATAAAGGGTTAGGTTCAAAATTCCAATCACCTGAAGAAGGCCGGTGTATACAACGGCCGAAAGGTTGGGAATATGGCAATGAAAATGAGGATAACAGTCCGAATAATGTAAATAATGCAAGTAATCATAATACCTCATCTCTGAGATCCAATCACATGAAGAAGGCCGGAGTATACAACAGCCGAAAGGTTGTGAATATGGCAATGAAGATGAGGATAACACCCCGAATAATGTAAATAATGCAAGAATCATAATACCTCATCTCAGATCCGATCACCAGAAGAAGGCCGGAGCGTACAACGGTCGAAAGGTTGTGAATATGGCCATGAAGATAAGGATAACAGTCCGAATAATGTAAATAATGCAGGTAATCATAATACCTCATCTCAGAGATCCAATCACCTGAAGAAGGCCGGAGCGTACAACGGCCGAAAGGTTGTGAATATGGCAATGAAGATGAGGATAACACCCCGAATAATGTAAATAATGCAAGAATCATAATATCTCATCTCAGAGATCCAATCACCAGAAGAAGGCCGGAGCGTACAACGGCCGAAAGGTTGTGAATATGGCAATGAAGATGAGGATAACACCCCGAATAATGTAAATAATGCAAGAATCATAATATCTCATCTCAGAGATCCAATCACCTGAAGAAGGCCGGAGCGTACAACGGCCGAAAGGTTGTGAATATGGCAATGAAGATGAGGATAACACCCCGAATAATGTAAATAATGCAAGAATCATAATATCTCATCTCAGAGATCCAATCACCAGAAGAAGGCCGGAGCGTACAACGACCGAAAGGTTGTGAATATGGCAATGAAGATGAGGATACCATGTAAATAATGTAAATAATGCAAGTTAAATATTAAACTAAGCACAAGTGACTATTGAAGGATGAACAATTTTCGCTGATTATAACATCATCCTGAGATCTTTAATAATTGTCCAAACTCGTGAACTTGTTTTCCTCATGAAAAAAAACCCCAAAAAAACTCGATATAAAATTAACTATTTTTTGTCCATGTTGAGTGTGTTCAAATTATTTAACAGAATCGTAAATTGATGTTAAACATTGCCATAAAATAATGTTGATTTATTTAGGATGGAATGATCTATTATGACAAGACTCAAATTTATATTTAGATACATTCTATTTGTTTTCAATATTTATAGTTGAACTGTTCGGCAATAGTGCATAGGATCCATTATTGCATAGTTTACAATAAAATTTGTATTTTATATGAATACTACCATATACAACCTGAGATGTGGGAGACACCGTGGGAGATCTAGTACTGACTGCTTAGCCCATGAATGCCGAATGTTAATATTAACATATACATCGTAACTAATATCTTACGCCCGTTATTGAAATTATTGCTTCAGCCTTTTCCATAGTAATTAATTTTAAGAATTAATATGCTTATAAAGATATGTAAATTTCAAGATTAGTTATTCCAAAAATTTCGCTTGAGGATGAAATAGACTTTGATACTTTAAATCAATTTAATTTTAATAATAATATTGAAGTTTTGGCTCCTGTTTTTGAAACATGAGAACTCTTATGTAGCGAAGGAATCATATTTTTAAAAAATAATTATAATATATATATATATATATATTATAAATTAATTGATTTAAAATATGTTTTTTTTTCGCTACAGAGTGATAACCATGTTTAAAAAATGGAAGCTAAAGCCTTCGAATTTAATTTTGTTATTAAATTAAAGACATTAGTTCCATTTCCATTTTTGAAAAATGGTTATCACTGTCTAGCGAAAAAACATATTTTAAATCAATTAATTTATAATATTAATTCTCTGTAAATTTACATTGAGCACTATTGTGTAAAAATAAAAATATCTATAAGCACACCGGATTTTATATCTTACTGTTCTTTCTTATATATATATATATATATATATATATATATATATATATATATATATATATATGTAAAATGAGAACGAATAGAATTCAATGCCGACGTTCGTAACATTCAATTTTCAAGAGGGCTCAATACAAAAGTAGATCAATATTCTTTATATTCTTTATTTCAGGAAATAACAACAAAACATATATATAAAAAAACGCTACACAAATGTAATCTTGTTTCGATGCGTATTAACACATCTCATCTAACCAGTTATTTACTAACGCCTGATGAGATGTGTTAAGAGGCATCGAAACATGATTGCATTTGTGTAGCGTTTTTTTATATATATGTTTTTTAGTAATATCCCGAAATAATATATATATATATATATATATATATATATATATATATATATATATATATATATATATATATATATAATTATTTATTCGAAAATTATAACATAAACATTTTATAAAATCACTTCAAAAATATCCATTTTGTTTCAACACTTCCGGTGAGATAGTGTCACTTGATAAGACACGAGAAGTGTTGAAACAAAATGGCTATTTTTGTAGTGATTTTATAAAATATTTATGCTATAATTTTCGAATAAATAATTATATTTGCTCTACTCTGTATTGA
>OZ038502.1:24263823-24271323 GCA_964036315.1 Acanthosepion esculentum | reverse complement strand
TAGGGTCAAATTGTTTGTGGTGAGTAGTCATTTCGCAACTGAAATCGACCCATAAAACTGCAATTTTTTAAAGATATTTTGTAGCTTTCCATCATACGTACCACTAATTTTTCCTTATTATTATTTTAGAAAAAATGCGTATTATACATGGGGAATTACAGTAATAAAAAAAATGAAGTATTGGTATAATATTATAACAAATGACTATGATCATCACATGAGGCAGCGTGGTATTTATTTCTAATTTATTCATTTAAAGATGAAAACATTTCTTCTCTAGAGAAAGAAAAAAACTTATAAGGGTTTCAAGTTAACAACTGATTACACGTATGATTTTCCTTAGTGAAAATCGACAACACTTTCAACTGGCGACAACGTTACTTACCACCAAAATTTTTACAAAATTGAAGCATCAATTTATTCAAACGTTCTTTATATCTGCGGTTATGTGTGAAAGAAACAACAAGTGAGAAGGAAACAAAATAAAATTTTAAGAAACGTTATTTTCCTTTTTAAAATTAAGCGTGTCTTTCGGGAAGATCAAACGAGCCGCGTGTGGCACGCGGACCGCAGTCTGCTGATGACTAGTTTGCAGAAATAGGATTTGAAATCGACAGTAAAACATTTCAAATATGAATTTAAAAGAGGTAGACTTCTTGGATGCAACCTTTACACATCAAAAAATACATACCAAAAGGTGAGAAAGTTAAACGATAACACACTTCACATCATCATTTCTCACAGGTAGCTAGCAAAAATAATCATTCACCAATATCTATTAGCCGCAAATTATCCGACAATCCGTCAAACAAAATAATTTTCTAGGTAGCCAATAACTTGTATGAATTTTCACTATTAAAATGAGTGTCCGTAAGAAATTAATTTTACACCTAACACAAAAAAAAAAAAATGAACAAAATATACATTAGAAATTTTTCTAACTCTTAGTATAATTGACGTGAAAAGATACAACAAATCATCAGTCATTTATGTGCCATGCGTGATACACGCTTAGGCGATCATGTATCTTTCGATACATGACTGACGAGGCAGAATTTTTTCCCGCAGTAGGTTTCCATTTCTTTCTGCAGTAGACCAGTTGCCATCCAAGGCTATAGAACCCGGTCTATCCTGCTATTTACCCATAGCTGATTGGTGGGGGGGGGGGTAGAAGAAGATTCATACCTTTCCCAAGGGGATTATTAGCACGTAAGAGAATGTAATGGATTTGACTGGAATTCGAACACGGCTTTCCGATTTCTCAATCCGAGCCGCTATCCATTACTACACCATGCCAATAAATCATACAAAACCGAAAAATCAGTAGTAATCTAAAACACCCACATTCCCTATGGAACAATATAACAACGTTTAAATTCCCACTAAACAGTAACTGCTTGCAATATAGCGTAATATAAAAGGCTTCGATCAGATTGAAAAAAAAAACACTAAAAAATACGTATAGGAAGGACAGAAGCTCCTTGGAAAAAGAACATTTTTTAGGGCAGTACTCGCACAAAATATCATCTAGCAAAAAGAATATGTAGATAGCACAAACCTGTGACCTTATATATATATATATATATATATATATATATATATATATATATATATATATATATATATATATATATATATATATATAATAGAAATTATTAGGAGGATTTGATAATTAAGTAATTAATCGAGTCTGAAACCTCAACAGAATGCAGAGGATGGCTGTTTCATCCTATATTTGGGACTCATCAGCAGAATTGAAACCCTGACAGTTAGGTTATCAAGCAAACGTCATACCAATTGTTCCAACGGGCCTCGGTCGTAAATCAAACTCAATATAACGCCGCTCGCTCACATATTCCGTGCTGGAACTCAACTGAGATCCTCTGTAACCATAGGACGGTGCCCCCGGGGCCAAGACTACTAGATTAGGAAATTGTTATAATTATCTCATATGAGAGAACCATTTCTGAATTTCATCAGTATGGCTAATACTAAACTCCAAGAGCGTGACTCGTTCCGCCTCTCTGCGCTAACATTTCAGGCTGACATGAAGTTAAATAACTATATGGAATCCATTGCTGATTATGCTCTAAGAAGATTTGTTCACTGTGTCGTAGTAGGCAGTTTTTCCTCTACAGAACCTATCTTACATATCTATAAGTCTACCATTCGTCCATGCTTTGAATATTGCTCCCACATATGGTCCGGTGATTCTGCTCTATATTTAGAGATTCTTGATAAAAGCGCAGTATTATTTTGGCGGAAAGATTTCCTGAATTTACAGTTGAATTGGCTCGATGTAACCGCAAGTTCTATGCTAAATGTTTCTTTTCTCTGTTAAACTCTTTTCTGGTTCCATGCTTTCCAGTTAACTTTGATAATAAATTCAAATGTAATGTCAATCGTTATCTGCTTTCATCCTGATTACTCATCTCACCCCTTAATAACGTTTCTATTTTCCAAATCTATCACGCTCACCAACCCCTAATGTCTAAGTTTGTTTACTGGGGTAGATTCCATTAATATATATATATATATATATGAGATATTGATATATACATATATATATATATATATATATATATATATATATATATATATATATATATATTGTGCCAACGAAAAAAAAAAGAGTATATTTTAGAGAGAAAAAGATGGATTCACATGGCTCCTACTACATATAAAAGACAATGGTTAAAAGGTTTAATATAGGAAGAAAAATATTCCTTTAAATTATATGTAACCATTCTTTGCCGGAGGAATGTCACATGAGCCAAAACACGTGAAGCGATATATACAAAATAAAGTATAATAAAAAAAATCTTTTTCTGGTTTTTAATGTGTGTGTGTGTGTGTGTGTGTGTGTGTGTGTGTGTGTGTGTGTGTGTGTGTGTGTGTGTTTTCAATCAAAGCAAGAAGCCGGGAGCGAGTTCCACAGTTTTTGCACCTTGGGAAATTTGAGCGTCAGGTTGCGATACAAATTCGAAATAGTCTAACAACCTGTACCTGTCCATAAGGAAATTGTCTTGGTTTTGTAAGCAGGCAGCTTCGTGTCATGACCTATATTATTTTTTCTCTGGTGAATTTGAATTTAGCGTTGGACACTTTCGATTGGTTAATCACGGCAAGGCGCACAAGACTATTTTTAAACGTAGTCCGCTGTTTGAAAGTAAAGTAATATTTAACTCAGCAGTAGTTAATCATCTCCTGAGGAGACACATTTACAGTGTCGAATGTAATTGTAATTGTATAGAGATTTTATATATATATATATCCTATATTAAACAGTAAGTACAACAGAAGAGTATTACACGACTAGTGAGTGTGTGTCGGTTGACCCGTCGTTCAATCTATTCGACTGTTAATATTTAACAGCACCCCCCACCCCACGAGGGATTTACGTGGCACAAGGCCGAGTTTACTGTGGGTTAACCGAGTTGGTAGGCTGGGCAAAAATATTCCCTTAGAACCCGCATAAACGGGTTCAGTGTCTGTCTACTTCCCCGGACGAACTTTGCCCTTCGGCAAAGCCTCGTTCGGGTTCCTCTCCTCTCAAGGCAGAGAGTTCGATAGATGAACAATCTGGTCGACTGTTCCCCGAAGGCCTTCTCTCCAACTAATTTTATAGTAGGCGGAAGATTCCAACATAGACTCTTTAGAAGGAGGACACGACAGGAGACGGACAGACAGACAGACAGACAGACAGACAGATAGATAGATAGATAGATATTGAAAAGACGGAGATAGATAGATAGCTAGATAGATAGATATTGAAAAGACGGAGATAGATAGATAGATAGATATTGAAAAGACTGAGATAGATATATAGATAGATGGTTATTGAAAAGACGGAGATAGATAGATAGATAGATATTGAAAAGACTGAGATAGATAGATAGATAGATAAGGTGAGACTGAAATGATAGGTAGGTAGATAAATATAGAGACTGAGATAGGTAGATAGATATATATTAACAGAATGAGATAGATATTTACAGAGTGAGAGATATATAGACATAGTTATTAGCAAAGTTATATAAATGTAGAGATGATGAAAAGAACTGAGATGAAACAGTAGAAGAAACGACATTATGAGAATGATGGAAATCGGGACAGTCTTCTTCCTTCGCCGACGATTTTAAAAAGAGAAAGAGAAAGAACCCAGTTCCATGTTAAATTTGAAAAATAAGAAAATAACATTTGATTTGCGCAAAGACAGATAGCCCGACTATCATCCGACTCGAACAAGCCCAGCAAGATGTCTGGGGTTTCGAAAAAAGGAAGAAAAAAAAT
Organism: Acanthosepion esculentum; assembly: GCA_964036315.1. NCBI lineage: Eukaryota > Metazoa > Mollusca > Cephalopoda > Sepiida > Sepiidae > Acanthosepion > Acanthosepion esculentum. The sequence goes on along the minus strand of OZ038502.1, from coordinate 24,267,030 downwards.
GGCAGTATCTCACTGCTTCGTTCAGATATCGAATCAAAATTCGTTCAGATCGATAAGGCTGTTTTGATTCCAATTAGTGGAAATTTATTTGATTCTTTCATATAATCAAATGATCACAACATATCTGACTTCTGTGCAGAAAACAACAACGCACATGCGCGCGCTCTCACACCCACAAAAACACACACACACACACGCACGCATATATATATATATATATATATATATATATTATAATATTTTTTTTTAATATGATTCCTTCGCTACATAAGAGTCTTCATGTTTCAAAAGCGAGAGCCGAGACCCTTAATATAATTTTTGAAATTCAGTTGAATAATTTCAAAAATTACATTAAGAGTCTCGGATCTCACTTTTGAAACATGAGAACTCTTATGTAGCGAAGGAATCATATTTTTTTAAAAATATTATAATATAAGCTCTACTTCTGTATGGAGCACTGTCTTTTTGAAAATAAAAGCAAAAATACTAAGGAACTCCGGATTATTTACCTAACGTGTTCTTTCCTATTTTTCTGCATACCTGCACACACACACACACACACACACACACACACACACACACACATATATATATATATATATATATATATATATATATATATATATATATATACCGGGAGTAACAACAAAATTGTCCAAATCGTGTACCAGCATGGGATAATTGTCCACCCGACAAAATGTTTAATATCTAAAAAGCCACTAAACTAAGTGAGTTTCTTTTTTCCGGGTTTTTCAGATACGACGTTTAACCATCTTGACACCATTTGTCGTAAGAATAATTGAAAAACCCTTTGAGTTATTTATCTAGAAAGGGAACAAGTTAAAATCATTTTGTGTCAGTCTCAACTGAGCAATGGTGAGAGGAAAAAGATCATTCAGTCTTCAGTAATATTACGAACATTCATAATCTGGCTTCCATCTTCAAAGTTCATTCAAGAACCATCAAGAGAACGATGAATACGTTTTAAAAAGAGGGAACAGAAGCTGGGGGAACTGGATCAGGAGTTCACAACAGCAGAGGGATCATCATTTCAAGTTAGAGCTAAATACATTTTATTGTTCAAAGTAGAGGCCAATAATTTTAAAGTCCAGTAAGATATCTTTAATCATTTCTTGGATACAAAAATTCAAAACTTAATCTAAAAACTGGAAAATTTTGTTGTTACGTTCGGTATATATATATATATATATGTATATATATATATATATATATATATATATATATATATATATATATATATATATATATATATATCAAGTATGTGGTGCAGTTCAATTTACATTACATGAATCATTCATACAAAAAGCAGATAGTGAAGTTAATGATATAAATGGCAAGAATCACTCTCGCAAACAATTTTTAATAAAATACATAAACCTCGAACCCGTTGATGAATGTTATGATCCCTGTTTATGAATTCCAGTTGTATAAGGTCTTTTTTTTACAACAAGCTTTCGATTGTGCATACAATCATTCTCAGGTATTGAAATAGATATGTCTTTTTTTACATCCAGTTCCCTTTCTCTCTCCCATGCGACGATAGCCTAGGGATAGGATCCCAGCTTGAAGCAATTCGACGTCTAGTCACACTGAAGAGCTCGTGATACAGAGAAGCAGTCTGTCTGTGGGTGACAACATACATACATACACACACACACACACACACACACACACATATATATATATATAAATATATATATATATATATATATATATATTGTGGGTAGTATATTTTGGCGGTTACTTTTACCAGAAGTCGCTTATTTGTTTATTTATTTATGTCAAATTATTTGCTTGTTTTTTTTAAATTTTATTTTTATTTTTTATCTTTTATATTTTATATGTATTACTACGTTAATAAAAATCACCGATCAAAATAAATAGATTAAAAATAAAATTTAAAAATGAACAAGCAAAATAATTTGACATAAAGAAATAAATAAACAAATAAGCGACTTCCGGTAAAAGTAACCGACAAAATAGACTACCCACAATGCACCACTGACCCTTATATATAAATAGCCGAGAAAAATAACAGCACTAGTTGCCTGACGATTGCACTAGCATGAAACAGACTGTCGCCTCTAAGTGTTGACTTCTATGTTCACTTTTATATTTACACACGCTCTATCTCTGATATTGAGCACTTTATCCCATAAATATAGCACACTTTAAGACTATATTTCTTCATATTCAGCTCCTGATAATCAGTAGAGCACTTTCGCTACATTTATAACACAGTATGGACATAGAAAAATTTAGCCTCGACTACTCACTAAAAAAACATACCCATCCCTTCCCCTTTCTTATATAAGCTAAAATTATTTGAAAAAACAGAAAGTTTCATAAAAAGAATGAGATGGAAAGCCCACTTTTAAAACCAGGATCTTCACAATAATAAAAATACACTCAAGGAAAAATACGGGTTCAAAACAAAAAAATGTCCCCCGCCACAAAAAGAATTAGATGACTTCGAGAAGGACTTAAATGACATAGTTAGAAACATAAAATTCCATAAAAAACAAGATGCATTAAAAAAAAACTAAAAGAAGATATAGCTAAAATAAACAGTTCAACAAATGTATTTATTGCAGCTGACAAAACAATAAATTTATACAAACTAAGCCCTCCTACGCACAATAAATTACTTAAGAACAACATAACCAAAACATACAAAAAGCACCTAAAACAATAGAACACGATATCAATAAAGAAGCTAAAGCAATCGCTCAAAAATTAGACCTAGATGACCGAATAAGTTGCATGAGCAAGACGCAAGCCTTTACCACACTAAAAGACCACAAAGAAAATTTCAAAACCAACCCTGCATGCAGGCTCATAGACCCAGCCAAAAGCGAACTAGGTAAAATAAGTAAAACGATACTAGAAAGAATTAATTCTGAACTTAGGAAGAAGTTAGGAGTAAACCAGTGGAAAAACACAAAAGCAACAATTGACTGGTTCCACAGCATAAATAACAAACAAAATTGCCACTTCCTACAATTAGACATAAAAGAATTTTACCCATCGATAACAGAACGTACGTTAGATAAGGCCATCAACTTAGCTCAGGAACAATTAATAATAAAACCAAACGAAATCAACATCATTAAGCATTCCCGTAAATCATTACTATTTCACCATGAAGAAGCATGGATAAAGAAAGATAGGATATTTGACACTACA
>OZ038502.1:24243823-24256323 GCA_964036315.1 Acanthosepion esculentum | reverse complement strand
CTGTTGAGATTCCTCATTGACTGCTGCAACATCTCAGCTGGGATACTGTGAATTTCATTCTTGTTACTAAAATGGCGAAATGTTTACTTGCTCAAGGTCACTGTCTCGCAGTGTTGCCACTTGCTTATGTCTGGCAATACGCACTTCAAAAGTTCCCGTTTTTGGGGGTCACCCTGTATTTGCAGAAAAGACAGAGGGATGCCATATCACGTCTATTAGAAAGTGGCAAACGTCGAGATGCCAAGTCAGGACTTGTTACATTGCAGATCCATCTTTGGATTTTGTCAAGAACCTCGTGATGAACAGCAGGAGCAACTGACCTGATATGGCAAAAGCATTCAGTGCCCGGAAGAATGGTAGATTCGTAAATGTGCAAGATAGACTCTGACGAGAAAATCCTTCTCGCACGACACAGTGTTTCAATAACTTGGACCGATTTTAATGTGAATTAAGTTTAAGCGTCTAATGAATTATTTCTTTTTCTTTAAGATTTGGCAGATATTTGGGCGATATTATTTTTCACACATGATTGCCATGAATTAAATAACATGATCCAATGATTTTGTTGTTGTTGAATTTCAAGGACACATGGCACAGTGGATAAAGGCGTTAGTTAGATCCAGTGACAGGACCCAAAATGTCTGAGTTCAATACCCGGTTAAGGCAGTTAGGAACTTTCAGGGGGAAATTAACAGGAGATAACTGATAACTGACATCCATTAAGCATAGCACGTGGAACTAGAACTGTCTACTCCAGTGAGCGAAATAAAGGGTTCAGTTCGACTTTCTACCACCTGAAGACGGCCAGAGAGTACAACGGCCGAAACGTTATAATAAATATGGCAGCAAAGATGAGGGTGTTGGGGATGTTCGGTATGAACTAGGATTTTGCTTGAGTGTTAGAATTTATTAGAAGGATTTTTTTATCAGGTTGCGTGATCTGTTCATGCATCCACAACAATAAATATTTTACAATATAAAATAAGACAAAATCATGTTTGCAATTCAAACAAACAAATGCATTTATGTACAATTTAAAGATTATTTACAAAATGTTGCTACAAGGTATTTTATGTCTTGTGTTGGTTAGTGGACGAAGGTTTGCTTATTTTTTTGGTGTGTTGGTATGTTTGCATTACAGTCCACAAGGAATTGGAATTAATGTTTAAACAACGTTTTTTTATGTTCGTATCGTTTGTACTGTTTAGAATAAAGTTAGCAAAAGTAGTCTACCCTTAACTGTAGATATGTGTTGTGTTCGATAATAGTTTCTTTTTACTTAAGTTATAGTGAGTGTTGAATAATCACTTTGGATAAGTAAAAATCTCGTAAGTTGAAATTCGTTGTAATCACAGAGTAATTTTCGAGTCGAGTTTGTGAGTGAGTCAGTTGTGTTCTTTTCTGCGCGGGAAAATTACAATCGTGGGTTGCGTGGATTCGATCTGCGTTTCTCTGTGTTTGCTGGAATGACTAACTTGGTCAGTTGAAAAATCTTCCATATATAAGGATTTAGGTGTGAAAATCGGCTCAAGTTGGTTTTGGCGCAATTTAACTTCTCCACGTGAAGTTTCTGAATTATCACGCTGCAAGCCAATAGAATTTGCTGTTTAACATTATAGGGTTTTGACTTGTTATTTTAGTTCGTGTAAGCGTGCAAAATGGAATGTTATTGTTGCTAGGGGGATAAGGTAAATGGATGAGTCCACAAGGACAATAGTAGGAATAATGTAAATAATGTAATAAATAAATACATTTTCACTAATAACACTGATTTATTTACTGCTGACTTTGATCCGTCTTAATGAAACACCCTTATATATAATCAGACTTAATGAACAGACTCTTCTTGTGGTAGATGCAGCTGTTGATTCAATGCATTTGTTCCAAATCACTTGCAACATGAAATCATGAAGAAGCAGTGATACACATGGCACAGTGGATAAAGGCGTTAGTTAGATCCAGTGACAGGACCCAAAAAGTCTGAGTTTAATACCCGGTTAAGGCAGTGGAGAACTTGGAGAGGGAAATTAACAGGAGATAACTGATAACTGACATCCATTAAGCATAGCACGTGGAACTAGAACAGTGTACCCTAGTGTGCGAAATAAAGGGTTCAGTTCGACATTCCAACCACCTGAAGAAGACCGGAGCGTAAAACGGCTGAAACGTTATAATAAATATGGAAGCAAAGATGAGGGCAATAGTCGGAATAATGTAAATAATGTAAGAGATAAATAAATTTTCACTAATAACACTGATTTATTTAATGCTGACTTTGATCTGTCTTAATGAAACACCCTTATATATAATCCGTCTTAATGAACAGACTCTTCTTGAGGTAGATGCAGCTGTTGATTCAATGCATTTGTCCCAAATCAGTTGCAACATGAAATCATGAAGAAACAGTGAGATTATCTCCAGGAATCGCCATGTTGAAGGCCGACAGAGAAGTTTCTCTATCGTTGTTAAATGAGAGCTGCTTAGTTTTGCGGGCATTAAAATTTGCAGAGAAGCTGCTATGTTAACCTTGTCAGCTCTGGCGGATTTCCTATTGAGACAGGCGTAATTAATAGTGCCATTTGTATAAATGACTACTTGAAAACCGATGACATCAGGAATATCATTGTTGAAGCTCAGAAAGAGTTTAGAACCCAGAATAGACCCTTGGGGGGACACCCGCGTTCGTGTAAAAAGATCATTTCACGATTTGATCGGAATGATTGGATTAAATCAAACAATCGTCCTGCAATGCCGTAGTCCTGAAACTTACGTAGAAGACCAGCATGCCAAGCCCTGTCAAACGCCTTTGAGACGGATAGTGCCACAGTTCGAACTTCGCCGTTATTAACAAGAGATTGATATACATATTCATTTTTAGCCGCAAGCACGTCGACGGTAGCCCGGGAAAAACGTATTCCATATCGTTTGTCAGAGTAGGTTGTGGAAGGTAATACGCTTAACCACTTCAGTATTGAGTAAAGCTTTGAATACTTTGCCGAAAAACGATCAGAGGCTGATATGGCGATAGTTAGAGAAATCAAAAGGTTCTTCAAACTACAGAGGAGCACTTCCAACAAACTGGAGAGCAGGAAGCAGCGAGGCAATAGTTGTAGAGTTTGGAAAGAACTGGGACCAATACTCTCTAAAAACGTACTTGCGAGATGCTACGAATTGTTTCATTCCTTCAGCAAACAATAACTTCGCTTCATTGTGGATACGCTTACACTCGTTACGAACAGAGGCAAAGAGACGTCTTATCGTTCTAGTACAGCCGGAAGAAGTGATTCCTGTGGGCCACAGCGGCCGACCATGCAGGTGAAAAGCAAGGAAATGAACGCGATTTAACTGGCTATTTCCTTGAGGAATGAAAGCATCGATACCGGCTTTAATACAGGAAGAAACCTCAGACGTGCAATTTTAACTGTATTATTAAAAACTTCATTCTTAGGGACGTCACGAAGGAAGTCACGAAACGAGTCCCAATCTGCTAATTTATAACAGAAAGATAATCTGTTGGTAGGAGCTCATGACTGTGAGGTGGGAGCGGAAAAAGATATCTGCAAATATTACCGCATGGTCAGAGTTGCCAAGATGGCAGAGCTGCGTAGTCCGACAAGAGTTAGGGACAGAGGTAATAAATAAATCGAGAAGAGAAGTGTGTCCACTAGGTTTACTGGGGAAACGCGTGGGGATGTCCACCTATTGCGTGAGAGATTGTGGGATTGATAAGTTAAGGGTTTGGATTGCCAGAGACATCAGTGACAGAGTGTTTAAGTCACCTGGTACGGTGGGCATTAAAGTCACAAATATATTTTCAGACGAGTGTAAGGAGATGCCCTTGCCTATATTCTCGGAAATACTATCTAGCACGCAACAGTCATGAGAAGAAGGAGGACGGAACAGAAAGAAGAGATAGCTGACTTAGTTAAGTAGAGAGAGGCGGAGACACATGTAATAATGTTCTGAAATTCAAGAGAGAGTTCTCTAGCCAGCGGAAGATGTTCGCGGAGATAAATTCCCAGGTCATGCATGTGGACATTAAAGACCTTTCTAAGGAGAGGAAGGTAAACAGGAATCTAAAAATCACAGGGGGATTGAAGAATTAAGATTATTTTCGCAGAGAGCTAGGGTGTCAGGAGACTTTATTAAAAAAAAGTAGTCATACATAGAAATAAATTCAACCACAATTTTCATTTAAAAATGCTACACTAATGAAAAAAAGAAAACTCACTCAAAAGGAAAATCCTCGAGAGTGCCGCCATTGAATATTATCTAAATAAAAATCTACGCCCATGCTTTTTCCCTATTTCACCTTTCCTAACAGAATTACTGCTCTCCCAAACAATCATACATAACTGTATCATGAAATCAAAAGAAAATAGTTGAATCCGTCAACACAGCAATAAAAACAATATTTCAACACGTGACACGACTTGACGTAAATTTCAGTTGACAATATGAATATAATAGCGTTTTCTAAAATCTTCCAGTTGGTAAGGACATTTTGGTTTGTTATTATTAGTTACTTTGTTTTAATAAATTCATTTCGTTTTTGCCTTGAAAAAGTCCACATTGGGCGAAACGCGTCGGCTAATATTATAATTTTCCTATTGTCTTTTACATTTATAAATATTGTCATTTTCTACAGGCTAAATCTGAGAAATTTTGTATATATATATATATATATATATATATATATATATATATATATATATATATATGAAAAATTACAACAATGCGCTCACGAAGTCGGCATGACTGAAATAATACCAGTCAGTTAAGTAACAAGTTCCTGTACATTTTATATATATATATATATATATATATATATATATATATATATATATATGAAATGAAAAGTCCGACAATTATTTCAAGAGATTTTTATGTTTAACATTCTTTTTATAGATACAAGTATTTAAGTAAATATGTCCGAGAAATGTTTCATAGAAAATTTTATAAATTTCAATCTTCCATGAATCTCTCAAAAATAATTGTCGTCACACATTATGAAATGGACAACATTTCATAATGTGTGACGAAATTTGTTTACATTTGATACGCCATGAGCAGTTATGAATGTACGTGAGAGATTCATGGAAGATTGAAGTTTATAAGCAGTAAATTCGACCTTGCCAACCGAACGATCCTCTGTGACCGAATCGCTTAAGGCACGTCAGGCTATATGACGGTTCCGTATAGGATACAGGTTCGAATCCTGTCGGAGGACGAATATTTTCGATGAAAATTTCTCGGACATTCAGGCCGGTAAATGTTATTTAATACTGTTTATTATAAACAGTGCATTTACTTAAATACTTGTATCTATAAAAAGAATGTTAAACATAAAAATATTTTGAAATAATTGTCGGACTTTGTCCATTCATATATATATATACGTATAAATATATTTCTTCCTCAGGTGTTATGAATAAAGTGCTCAATGTTATGAGACAGAGCTATAAGTATATATTAGTGAATATACATAATGTCCATCACCCGACCATTAGCTGGGAAATAACCTCGAAAGCTAATGTATACATAAATCCAAGTACCTGCTAAAACACATCGACCTTGATTAAAAGAAATTACAAAATAAATTACACGATTATAATATCCAACAACTTTTAATATTCTTAGAACCCATCAGTGATATATATATATATATATATATATATATATATATATATATATATATATATATATATATCCGATGCGATGAGAACGAAAGTAATATATAAATTCCAACGTTCGCAGCGTTAATTCAAAAAAGAGCTCGATACAGGTAGTAGAGCGATAATTATTTATTTATTACAATTTTATCATATAGACAAAACCATTTTACTCACTACAAAGATGCTATAACCATTTTCGACCCTCACCGGTAGATGTGCAGTTTTAAATGCACTGAAACCAAGTTGCATCTTTGTAGTGAGTAAAATGGTTTTGTCTATATGATAAAATTATAATAAATAAATAATATATATATATATATATATATATATATATATATATATATATCCAACGTCGATTGCAGAGTTTCATGCAGTTGGTGTAATCTTCAGGTGCAAATGCTGTCTCTGAAATTGTCCGTGTCCGTTTTCTTTTAAGGTATTATATAGGGAAATAATCATTTATGTACGCACTCACATAACTAAGTCTATATATTTGTATATATTTAGGTGGTAGGTATTTATTTAGATTAAACAGAACCGTCGATATCTGTCGGTTTAATGTTTTATTATATTATTACAATGTTGGAATAAGGTGATGAGTAATGTGCCCGAAGTTGCGAATAAACTGTCCGAAGTTCATATTTGTTATTTTTGTTCAAGTACTTTCGACTTTAGCAGTCATTATCAAAAACCAATATGGCGTCTGTGTGGTAGTTAGAATTCCTTTGTCTACAAAGTTATTTGAAAATTAAAAAAATACGAGAAAACATTAAACAGACAGATCTTGTCGGTTCTTCTTGATCAGTCTTGTTGGGATATATACAACAGTGAGTCAAAAAGTAATGCAATTTGTTTTATATAAGAAATAAGAAAAACAATCAGACGTATCATACATCAAGATATCGATATACATCACAGGTTCCCATCCCTACTTGCCAATATAGTTCAACGGTAGTGTTCCACCTGCAAAGGATGTTTTGTGTCGCAGCTTTGTAAAACCGAGGTGGCTGCTGGTGTAGCCAATTCCTCAAAGTTTTTCATCACTTCATCATCATCCCTATAACGTTTATCTTCCCCACCCCGCTGATGTCTCTTTCCTTGAACCAAAGTCAGTTGACGAGGAAGAAGTGAAAACTGGTCTTTTGGATACCATTGAGACCGTAAAGGGAAGATTAGGCAGCCCCTACATTTAATAATTTCAACAGTAAAATGGTGGGGCCAAGATAGAGGATAGCGCGAGGAGTCAGGTACTTACTAGACCGGTACAAGGAACCGACCATTTTTCCAGCATCTTTAGCGAGGGATCATATGTACGAGATCCACTTGATGTATGGAAGTTTGAAATGATCTTGCTTGACGTCATGTTCATCGACTACTGAGAACGAGACAGCACAATAAATCTGTGATGTATTTATTTTTCTGTTTTTTTTTTTTGTTGTTTTTTTTTATTTATATGAACACATTAATTATATCTTATAGTCACGGTGGAGTAATGGATAACAGCTTGTATTGAGGAATCGGAGAACCGAGTTCGAATTCCAGTCGAATCTATTACATTCACTTACGTGCTAATACCATTGGGAAAGGTATGAATCCTCTTCTTCTCCCTCCAACTATGGGCAAATAGCAAGACAGACTGGGTTCTATAGCCTTGGATGGCAACTGGTCTAGGAGAAGGACAACTCTGAATTCAAAACCTTCGGAGGGTGGTTTGGGAAGCTAGTGGCACTCAGTGCACCAGGTCTCTGTATTCGTCCCTTCAAAAAGTGTGGATGGTCCTGCAAGAAACCTTCACCACTATAATCATATCTCATGTGCTGTTGTCGGGCTGTTCGTTTCCTAGGAACTGATCTACTTGAACCTCATACGTCAAATTCGACTGGGAGAGTCGAGTATATATATATATATATATATATATATATATATATATATATATATATATATATATATGCAAACAAGTTTGATAAAAGAAAACCTACGAAGTCTGACTGTTTCAATTTTATGATAATCTTCTAAGATATAGATATACATGTTAAGTAATTTGCTCGGAGTTGTGGATAAACAATCCGAAGTTCATATGTTCTTATTGCTTTGTCCAAGTGCTTTCGACCATCGCAGTCATTATCAAGAACCAATGAGGTGTCTAAGCTGTATTTAGAATTTCTTTGTGTAGATCCTGCTATTCTTTGGAAAGATGAAATTTTGAAATAGTCTAAATTTACGTTATGTTTAACGGTTATTGAGAGCTATGTGCATAAAAAATGTGCGATTTATTTACTTTATTTTGTTAATTATTTTCTTTTATTCTTTATTTGTATTTTCCTTATAAAGGGTATTTCAATAACTTAGACCAAATTTAATGTGAATTAAGTTTAAGCGTCTAATACTTTTTCTTTTCCTTTCAGATTTCGCGGACATTTCGTCGATATTATTTTGCACACATGACTTAAATTAGATGTTCCAATAGAGAAATAAATAAATTTTCACCAATAACACTGATTTATTTACTGCAGACTTTGATCCGGATTAATGAAACACCCTTGTACATAATCCGTCTTAATGAAACACCCTTTATTTCCTTATATTGTATTTTTTTCCTCGTTCCAAGGAATAGGGATGATTTTCAAAAGGAAGAATTCCTGCACGGGGAGACAGTCTTTATAGAAAGTAGTTCTTGATTTTTTTCAGGGCTCATTTTATAGGGAACAAAATCTCTCTGATATGGAGGACAAGACGCTAAACATGTCTGCCAGCGTATATCTATGTTTCTGGGCACCTACCTGAGTAGTTAGAACGCTCGATTTCTAAACATGAAATTTTTTAAAAATTCAACCTCAGCGTTACAACGGCACGCTCCAAAACATCTTACAGTTAGCAATAACACATTTCTAAAAAAACATATTTCGGAATACATCTTATCTTTCGTTGTCCTGTTATTATCTGGATATAAAAAAATAACATATCTATTTCCATACCTGAGGATGATTGTATGACACAATTGAAAGCTTGTAGTAAAAAAAAGACCTTATACAACTGGAATTCATAAACAGGGATCATAACATTCATTTGTAGCTTCGAGGTTAATGTATTTTTATAAAAATTGTTTGCGAGAGTGATTCTTGCCATTTATATCATTAACTTCACTATCTGCTTTTTGTATGAATGATTCATGTAATATATATATATATATATATATATATATATATATATATCAAAATAAAATATATTTATTTATTTATTGCCATTATACTTACTTATGTCATTATTTTTGCCATTATATATATATATATATATATATATATATATATATATATATATATATATATATATATATATATATATATATATATATACATATATATATATATATTATGAATAGTAAATGTTTCCAATAAATTGAATTCTACTTACGGCGGTATTTTGATAGAAGTTTTGAAAAAAAAGAACTTTGGACTGTTTTTGAATGCAAGTATTTTATTTTCATCGGTTTATTAAATGATATTCAAATGGAAATCTTTCGGGCACTGATACGTACAATGTGACTGGTTTAGCATTATAACACAATGTCTACGGGGCAGGTTTCAAATGGAAAGAATGTGTGGCGGCAATCTTAAAAAAGAATAAGTACCTGTTCGTTGTAGAAAATATTCCGCACCTGTTTAACGAGGACAGCATTAAATAAGGAACACAGCCTGTCAGACGCGGTGTTGAGGACGGTCTTCTACGGAAACAGATCATATCAGACCCTTAAAGTGGATAGGGTATGTCAGATAGAGATAGACAAACGTGATTAGAGCCTGGCAGTTGGGGAAGGTCTTCTATAGAAACAGGTCCTATCAGATAGGGACACTAATGAAAGGGGACAGAGTATGTCAGATAGAGATAGACAAACGGGATTAGAGCCTGACAGATGGAGAAAGTCTTCTACGGAAACAAGTCCTATCACATAGGGGCAATCAGGAAAGGGGACAGAGTATGTCAGATAGAGATAGACAAACGGGATTAGAGCCTGACAGATGGAGAAAGTCTTCTGTGGAAATAGCTCCTATCAGATCGAGACACTCATGAAAGGGGACAGAGTATGTCAGATAGAGATAGACAAACGGGATTAGACCCTGACAGCTGGAGAAAGTCTTCTACAGAAACAGGTCCTATCACATAGGGGCAATCAGGAAAGGGGACAGAGTATGTCAGATAGAGATAGACAAACGGGATTAGAGCCTGACAGATGGAGAAAGTCTTCGACAGAAACAAGTCCTATCACATAGGGGCAATCAGGAAAGGGGACAGAGTATGTCAGATAGAGATAGACAAAACAATATTCAACGTCTGTCTTACTGGGGATAGAATTCAAAGGGAATAGGCCCTGTCTGACATGGGCAATTTTCAAAAGGAACAGGACCTACAGTCGGGGACTATCTTTAAAATGAAGTGAGACCTTTCTGTTAATATTTTAAAGGAATCAAGGTCTCTCTGATGGAGTCACATTTTAAATAAGACAAGCCGTCACAAGGAACAGGAAAGATGGTAACGAGTCACATGTTGCTCAGCTCTGCAAGGGGCAACAAGTTATTGAGGGATTTGGAAACGGCACATAAATAATGTTGACAGGTTCTCCATATTTTCAGCCTTGTGCCACATCTACGATACGCTTAGAAAATCACCATAAATGGAAAATATGGGATTAGTAAGCCGCCCAGGTAGAAAGGCATCTTCGGATACGAGCCGACAGCCATCATTATATTAATATCAATGGAATTTCATTTCTATACTTTTCTATATTATATATATATATATATATATATATATATATATATATATATTCTTTTTTGTACAGTGTAACCCGGATATAAGAGACCCGGATATGAGAGAAACCCGGATATAAGAGAGATTTTATCTGGTCCAAAATTAGAGCCTGTGTTAATGTATACAAAATATACCAAACCCTGATATAAGAGAAACCCGGATATAAGAGACGTCTTACCCGGTCCCGACAACTCTCTTATATCCTGGTTACACTGTATAATATCAAATTAAATATATTTATTTATTGCCATCATACTTACTTAATGTAACGTCGATCGACATCTCCAGTTGCTTCGCTCTATCCACTATCCTTCTCCACATCCTTTCCTCTATCACTCCTATCTGCTCTCGCTCCAAAACCTCTGTAACCCCTTGCGTACTAGTGGGTTCCAGCCTTGCCTGGGGTGAAAAGCTTAAAATATATATACATACATATATATATATATATATATATATATATATATATATATATATATATATATATATATTGATGCATGTTTCATTAAATAATATAGACAACTGTTGTCTATTTATTTTATGTAAATTCTATTCATATCGCCTGATAAGCTTAATAACATTATCAATAAACGAAGAAAGAAAATCACAATATTGATCCATGTTTTTTAATCCAAACTAAGCTTTCGGCTTACATAAGCCATAATATATTGTAATGTAATTGTCATCTTTGATTATGACTTATGTAAGCCGAAGGCTTATTTTGGATTAAAAAATATGTATCAATATTGTGATTTTCTTTCTTCGTTTATTGACAATGTTATTAAGCTTATCAGGCGATATGAATAGAATTTACATAAAATAAATAGACAAAACTTGTCTATATTATTTTAATGAAACATGCATCAATGAAAAAATGCTGCCTAAATACACACACACGATATATATATATATATATATATATATATATATATATATATATATATATATATATATATGTGTGTGTGTGTGTGTGTGTGTGTGTGTGTGTGTATGTATGTATGTATTATAAATAGGAAACGTTTTCAATAAATTGAATTCTAATTACGTATACTTGACTGGATATATCATAACATCACAACAACTCCTGCATCTCTTTGATCGCATGTTATGTCTCATCATTCAGGTGAAAGAGTAACTGTATTTTATTATTAAGCTATGTTTGATTTACGGTTTGCTCGTGTTTTAGCGATATCAGCTTCAACCGATATCTTGTTAAATGGAAACTTCTGCGAGATGTTACGGAAATTGTTTTAACACTTATTGTTTTGATGATTATCAGCTAAGTGACGTGGACATCACAAGAACCATGTCAAAAGACCTTGACAAAGGAGGTCGCTGAGAGGAGCAAGAACCTTGATTTTTGAGGAATTACTTTTTCAGACAAAGATGACAAAACAAAGAATACTGTTCTCTATAATATAGTGGTCACTAGCAGCCGAAAATTGAGTGACTCAGAGTGAAGCAAGACTGTTCACTTCCGCCTCGCTCGTCTATAGCAGAAGCTTAAAACCAGAACAAAATTTGTAAACTTCTAGAGATTCGTTTCGTGAATGACAATAGAGTCAAAGAGTTATTTTTTTAAGCCATAATCGTTCGAATGGAAGCTACACCCTGAAAACGAAACTGGTGACTTGTCTGGACTGCAAAGCTAGAGTTCGCGTTTCTTTTGATCCATTCCATACGGACAAAACAGGGAGTAAATTTCATTCAAATATTTCATTCACATTTAAAATTTCGGATTATTTCTATACATTCTATAAATATCGCGAAGAAATCCAATCCACCAATAAAAAATGAAAGCAAAATAAATAAATAAATAAAAACAACTAACATGAAATGTTTCCAGAAAGACGTCTCAAAATAGACCATTACAAAATAGAATCTCAATGATCTGGAAATAAAATGAAAGCAGTGACGGCACATGGCCGGAATACATCATAAAAATGCAGAATGTGGAATTAATAAACTCTGAATCCACCAAATACGTCAGTGTATGGATGAGATGCAACCAATTTATATACG
>OZ038502.1:24203823-24238823 GCA_964036315.1 Acanthosepion esculentum | reverse complement strand
TTGATGTGTATATTCGAACTATTTGGGTGATATGTAACTGATTTGAAATTTCTCTTTTTCAGGAAAGTTACTTTGGATAAGTGCTTATTCTTACTTCACCCTAATGGCTTGTATTGGTGCAAAAGATGATGGGAATAAGAGGATAGGATGACGGTGAAACACATCTGCAACAAGATAGCGACGATATGCATGATTGTGACAAAACCTGGACTGAATTTGAAAAAGCTATTGAATAGATTGTCAGTCTTATGGAAAGAAAGCCAGCATTCATCTATGACAATTACAATAACGCTCGCAGAGTTAAAATATTTATTTTCAATTTTTTATAGTAAACAAAAGTTTAATATAAATCATTGAAAATAAATGTTAAATTTGACTTCAGTTCTTTTATTCTAATCTAAATATAACCACTCATATCCGGACATTGTAACCAATTCCTCATATCCGGAAGGCCTTCTTAGTCCGGTTGTCAGGGATTCTACTGTACTTCCAAAACTAAACTAATTGTTCATCATCATCATTCAGTCAATTCACTCAAACCATGATGAATAGCTGCATTCTCAAAGAATTACTTTGCTTTGAACATCTGTTGTAACTCACGTTCACCCGAGCCAGACCTCAAGTGGAAAATATATACCCGATACAGCACTAATGATTCTGGAAAAATGTTTATCCCCTTATAACCGCCCCAGAAAATACCTTACTCCTCCTGCTATGGTCTATCTCTACACGACCTAGATCCGATTAAAAAACCTGTCCAAACCTCAGATACCAGATTTGACAATTCAAAAGCGTTTTCATGAACTTGTGGTTCATGAATTTTTCGCATATCAACCCGTTTCCCATGAGACTGAACGCTGTTAACATTTCAGCATTTTATTGCTGATTTTCAGCATTTTATTGCTGATTTTCAGCATTTTATTGCTGATTTTCAGCATTTTATTGCTAATTTTTATTTCTTATTTTTATTGCTAATATGAGCATTTTATTGCTAATTTTATTGCTATTTTACAGTATTTTATTGCTAATATTTATTCCTAATTTTATTGCTAATTTTCAGCGTTTTATTGCTAATTTTTATTCCTAATTTTATTGCTAATTTCCAGCATTTTATTGCTAATTTTATTGCTAATTTTCAGCGTTTTATTGCTAATTTTTATTCCTAATTTTATTGCTAATTTTCAGCATTCTATTGCTAATTTTTATTCCTAATTTTATTGCTTATTTTCAGCATTTTATTGATAATTTTTATTCCTAATTTTATTGATAATTTCCAACATTTTATTGCTAATTTATTCTTAATGTTATTGATAATTTTCAGCATTTTTTGCTAATTTTTATTTCTAATTTTATTGCTAATTTTCAGCATTTTATTGCTAATATTTGTTGCTAATTTTCAGCATTTTATTGCTAATTCTATTGCTATTTTTATTGCTAATTTTCCGTATTTTATTGGTAATTTCAGGGCAAATTGTTCAGGCGAACTACATTCCTTGGTTCTACCAGTCTTCACCTTCCTATCTAGGGCCCGACATATCACGTGCTCGGAGTCGATACATCCACACTGACTTCATCGTAACTTTTTCAAATCGAGGGTCAAGTATAATTTTTCCTTCATATCCTCATAATATGCATACCAAATCAATAAAAAACTCAGCACCTTGCTTAGCTTTTGAAATGCTTCCTGTGCCAATCCAAAACGTGTTCACATCTCGGTGTCTTATTATTTCATCCTTTGTTACAATCCATCTCTGATATTTAAACTTATGCACCGGCTTCATGTTCATATTTTCTGCCTTCATGCAGTTAATGGTTAATCCTTGTCGTTTTCATCTACCACCGAGTCTAGGATATCCTGTAGTTTCATTTCCATGTCGACCATCGACACGATATAATCTGAAAATCGTATATTATTATTAAGGTGATACTCACCAATAATAAATCCTGATAGCTTATGCACTTCCCTTGGGATATTGTCGCTCGTTGAGGTTGAATAAATCTGAGGAGACGATGCATCCTTGTCTCACATCCATTTCAACTTTTGTATAGCTGCTCAATCCATTTTCTATCCGTATACAGAGGGTTTGCTCACAGTATAAACTCTGGTTTAGTTTAACATCTCTTTCAAATAGATCACGTTTTACCATCAGTTCAAATCGATCTCTGTGCCAAACCTTCTAAATCTAAAATGCTTTTGCTTAATCTATAAAACATTGGCAACGGAAATCTATGCCTATCAGACTAGATTTGAATGTCGTCTGCATTGGTAAGGATTGGTAGCCTCATAGCAAAGACTGTGCCCATTTGGATATGGGATGAGAGTTTAAATTTCGTGCGAGTGTAATTCATTAAATTCCGATCGATGTTAATAATTTTATCGTTGGAGTATGGCTACATTCCCGAAAGATATTAGCAATCATGAGTTCCTCCAAGAAGTGAGAAGGCTCTGGATATTGATCTCTTCTAACGAGATTTCATCACTGGTATCATTTTTTTTTGTTGGTGAGAGATCACGTCAGATATCTCAAAGGCTTGCCCATCTTTTTTTAAAACGCATCTCTGATATTTAACCTTATACACCTGCTTGATGTTTATATATACAATTCGTAATTCGTATCTTGGTCTTTTGCTCATACTAATGACCATTCTTTTTGCCTTTTTGCAGTGGAAGTTTAGTTCTTCTTTATCGCTTTCTTCTACCACCCAGTTTGGGAGATCCTATGGTTTCTTTTCCTAGTTGGCCATCACCACAGTCTCATCTGCGTATCTTATATTGTTAAGATTACGCCCACTGATAATAAATCCTGTTAGGGTCTCCCGTTCCCTTCGGATAGCGTCGCTCGTCGAGGTTAAATAAATCGGGGAAAAGATGCATCATTACTTGCTGAGGATTTCGTGGACCGAGCGTGTGAGCAACGATGAGGTCTTGTAGAGGATGCAGACAGGGAGGACGCTAATGCTTAACAGCAGAAAAAGGCAGCTGAAGTTTCTGGAACACATAATGAGGAAGGAGGTCTTGGAAATCTGATACACACGGGTCGAATAGAGAGAAAGAGAGACAAGGGAAAGCAGCGCGTGACATTCCTGACGGATGACAGAACGTGGTCTAGGGGAGATAGCAGAGGGAAGGAACTTGTTGAGAACTGCAAGGGATAGAGGTGGTGGAGAGCCATGATCACCTTTTGCGTAATCTATAAAAACATAAATTTAGAGAGAGAGAAAACTATACCTATCGGACTAGATTTGAATGTCGTCTGCTGGTAAGCATTGGTAGCCTCATAGAAAAGACTGTGCCCATCTGGATATGGGATACAATTTTGTTCAAATTTCGTGCTAGTATAATTCATTATTTTCCGATCGATGTTAATAATTTAATCATTGGAGAATATTAAGAAAGACCTGAACGTTTGCGATTGGAAGAGAAACGGAAATGTTATGAAAGTTAAACTCGTCAACTAATCAAAGCTCCGCGTTTCAACAATTGAATAAAGGCCATCTTTTTATTTTCTATTTGGTTGCTAAGGTAGCCTACCTCCCGAGACGTGGCAACAGAAATCAATTCTTCCCACCCTACACTCGGCACGTAAAGGCAACAAAGATCAATAACGGATCAATATGAAACTAACAATTGAATAGGGATGAATTGATTAAAAAAAAAATACGATTAAAAAAACAAAAAGAACAAAGAAAAAGCAGGAAGAGCGATTTTGACCGCTTGTTTTCCTAAGCAAAAAACTTCTCTTACATTTATTTGAAAGATGTTACTTTATAACAACGGGACTGATCATTTTCAGACAAGACAGCGTTTAGGCATATGGAACTCGGAATGTCTGGCGCTAAATTCTTGTTTACATTCTAAGTTCCGTTACGATTAATTACCGAACACAATCAATTTAACCCACGCCCACTTCCTTAACTCGAACTAACAAAATATTCTGCATTTTGTTGGGACCGGCTTGACAGGGGCGGGAAATAAGAATACTACTACTACTAATAAAAATAATAATAACTAGCCATTTTTCTTAATAATAATTTTAAAATAAATTCAACAGACGATGTTATTTTATTTATGGTTACTTGTATTTTGGCGATTGCCTTACTCGGTTTCTGTCAGTCAATAATTTGCGTTTGAAAAATGGTGCTTTTATCGTGGCTGGCAGGCCTTCTCAGCCTTTTGGCCGAGAACAAAATGTATCCGTTATTAGCGTAATCTGTTTCACTCTCTTTCTCATTTCCCTTCTTTCCCCTCCTCCCCTCTTCCCCTCCTTCTCCCTTTCCTTCCTGCTTTCTTTCCTTCCTTTCCTTCTTCTTTCCTTCCTTCTTTCCTTTCCTTCTTTCCTTCTCCCTTTCCTTCTTCCTTCCTTCTTTCCTTCCTTCCTGCCTTCCTTCCTTCCTTCCTTCCTTCCTTCCTTCCTTCCTTCCTTCCTTTCCTTCCTCCCTTACCCTACTTTCTTTCCTTTCCTTTCCATTCCTTCCTTGCTTTCTTCCTTACCTTTCCTTCCTGTCCTTTCTTTCCCTTTCATTCCTTTTCTTTCTTTCTTTTTTCTTTTTTTCTTTCTTTCTTTCTTTCTTTCTAACCAAATCTCCGTCTTTCGAAGATTTTTCTTAATAATAATTTAAAAAGAAATTCAGCAGACGATGTTATTTTATTTATGGTAAATGGATTTTTGGCGATTGTCGGCTTCCGCCGTTCGCTACTATGCGTCAGGGAAATGACAATTTTATCGCTGTCGCCATCGTTTCACGGCCTTTTTTGGTACCGTGGAGGTTCAAATAATATTAAGCGTGAACCCCAGGCAGTACTTATCCTTCGGAAAGGGCCTGTGTTTATTCCCAGGCACCTGAGGCGTCCCCAGAAGGGAAAGTGCAGAAGGGGTTTTGGCAATTTTTTGACGGTATTGCGATTTAAACCTCTTTAAATCTTGACTTTGTGCTACATTTGGTAGCGACCTGACCGTGCGCTGAAAAATACCACTTTACAGACTTTTGGCTAAGGTCAAAATGTAGTTTCTGTTTGCATCAGCTTAATCTGATTCTCTTTTTCCACTTATTTCTTTCTTTCTTTCTTTCTTTCTTTCTTTTTCTCAGTAAAATCAAGTAATATCTATTCCCCCTCTTTCCACGCGATCAAAATCCATGTCTTGCGAACATTTCTCTTAATAATAATTTAGATGTTATTTTATTTATGGTAATAGGGTTTATGGCGATTGCCTTATTCGGTTTACGTTGCTCGAGACAATTCGTCTGAAAAATGGCGTTTTTATCGCGGTCGAGATTGCTTCTCGGCTTTTTAGCCAAGATGACTTATCTTTCAGTTGCGTCTATGTCTTTCGGCTGAGTGCGTTTAGGGGCTTCTCAGTCAAAGGACAGGGGGGCAACTGAGAAAATTATACTGAAGAGGTGCCCCGCCCTGGAGAACAGCTGCCCTGGCCGCGCCCTCCCATTGCACAAGAGGGAGGGATCAGTGCACGCACCGAGGCCAGCGCAACCGTCGGTTGCGGGGGCTGGGGGAATTTTTGTCCCTTGCCCGAGTGTACGCGCTCGGGCCCCCTCTTTAAAAAGACCTTTTGTCACATCTCATTCCACTGGGGGAATGAGTAAATACCATCGCTTCTCGGCCTTTTGGCTAAGATCAAAGTGTAGTATCTGTTCGCAGATTACTCGCTGAATGATCGCCTTTAGGCCGGGAGCGATCACTGATACAGGCCGGTCGCAGGGATTCGTCCCTACGCTGGTAGTATCGGGGGCTACGTCTGACTAGCTATGACAAGCTAAGACCAGCCATGACTAGCTAAGACCAGCTCTGACCAGCTTGGACAAGCTAAGACCAGCTAAAGCACTGCGGCCCGGGTGAAAGCTCGGGTCCACTCCAACTCCCGTCCCACGTTAAACCCCGACCTTGTGTCACAACCTGACCGTGTGGGAGGTCAAGTAAATCCACGGCCTTTTGGCTAAGATCAAAGTGTAGTATCTGTTCTCAGATTACTCGCTGAATGATCGCCTTTAGGCTGGGAGCGGTCACCGATACAGGCCGGTCGCAGGGATTCGTCCCTGCGCTGGTAGTATCATAGCTAGACTAGCTAAAGCCAAAGCTAAAGACCAGCTTGGACAAGCTATGACCAGCTAAAGCCAAAGCACTGCGGCCCGGGTGAAAACTCGGGCCCATTCCCCCTCCCTTCCCACGTTAAACCCCGACCTTGTGTCACAACCTGACCCTGTGGGAGGTCAAGTAAATCCTGCTTCTCGGCTCATTGGCTAAGATCAAAGTGTAGTATCTGTTCTCAGATTACTCGCTGAATGATCGCCTTTAGGCTGGGAGCGGTCACCGATACAGGCCGGTCGCAGGGATTCGTCCCTGCGCTGGTAGTATCATAGCTAGACTAGCTAAAGCCAAAGCTAAAGACCAACTTGGACAAGCTATGACCAGCTAAAGCCAAAGCACTGCGGCCCGGGTGAAAACTCGGGTCCACTCCCCCTCCCGTCCCACGTTAAACCCCGACCTTGTGTCACAACCTGACCGTGTGGGAGGTCAAGTAAATCCCCGGCCTTTAGGCTAAGATCAAAGTGTAGTATCTGTTCGCGGATTGCTCGCTGAATGATCGCCTTTAGGCCGGGATCGATCACTGATACAGGCCGGTTGCAGGGATTCGTCCCTGCGCTGGTAGTACCGGGGCTGGGTCTTTAGCTATGACTAGTTTTGACCAACTCTGACCAGTTCGGACAAGCTATGACCAGCAATGACCAGCTATGATTAGCTTTAACCAGCTATGACCAGCTATTGACCAGTGGCCTGGGTGGAAGCGCCCGGGCCTATCCCCACTTCCCCTTTTTCCCACATTAAACCGGCCTTGTGCCACATCTGGACTGCGTGGGAGGTCTAGTAAATAATATCGCTTCTCGGCTCATTGGCTAGGATCAAAGTGTAGTATATGCCCTCGGACGTATAAACTCCTTTGTGTCATTGTATGTGAACAGAGCACAACTGAAAATATTAATGAGAAGTGCCCGATCTCGGGATACAGCAGTCCTCGGCAGTAACCACTTCATTACATTAATGGGGGGGGTATAATAATACTGATGCCAGCGACAACAGGTATAACCATTTTTTCTTTATTTTTATTCCATCAATATTTGGAATTCTAATATAAAAAAATGGACGACTGAATTGCCTACAATAAATAGATGTAATATTATAAATTATAATACTTGGAAAAAAAGTACTGTAGAATTGTAGGAGGCTCGGTAGAGTAATGGATAGCGGCTCGCATTGAGCAATCGAAAAGCTGAGTTCGAATCCATTACATGCTTCAATACACAAGGCGGATTTTTTTCCGCAGTAGGTTGCCATCCAAGATGCAATAAGAATGTATAATTACTCTCCAAGCTTAACAAAAGTATTGTGATGTCGAATCCATTATATTCACTTACGTGTAATACGATGGAAAAGGTATGAATCACCTTATTCTCCCCACCAGCTAAGTTCTATAACCTTGGATGGCGATCTACTGAGGAAAAAATATCTGCCTCGTCTATTGAAAGATACATGGTCGCCTAAGCGATAACTTTCTGACTAAGAGTTATAAATATATACAGGGTGTAACAGCAAAATTGTTCATTTGTTAAATCAAGCTATGAGCCGTTGTATCTAACAAATGAGTAAAGATATCTTACTGGAATTCTGAAAGTTTTCTTTTGTAAAACTATTGAACTCTGAGCAATAAGAATGTATAATTACTCCCCAAGCTTAACAAAAGTATCGTGATGAAATCCATCATGAATGAAACTGACATGTTCATCATGAATTAATCATAGCTAAGCCTATGAAGTAATTGAAATAAAGTCCAAATATATATATATATATATATATATATATATATATATATATATATATATATATATATATATATTAAGTATTTCACCCCAAGCAAGGCAAGAACCCACTAGCACGCAAGGGGTTATAGAAGATTTGGAGCGAGAGCAGATAGGAGTGATAGAGGAAAGGATGTGGAGAAGGATAGTGGATAGATCAAGGCAACTGGAGATGTCGATTGACATTACATTTGAATAGTTGGAGATTATAGCTATCAGGGAAAAAGTAAAAGGGAAGGGAGTTCCACGGGCGAGAGGTGCGAGATATGAAGCTATTGGAGTAGAAGAGACGGCTACATTTAACAGTTTCAAAAGTGAAAGGGTGGGAGCGGGATGCCAGCCTCGTACGACGCTAGAATTTATGAAGTCTGGGAACCAGCGAAAGAAGCTCATCGGAGCAATTACCATGGAAGCATTTGTAAAAAAAGACAGAGAGAAGCGACGGCGCGTCTATGAGAGAGCGACTGCAGACGAGATGCCAGATCAGGGCCAATTACTTTGCATATCCGTCTCTAGATCTTATCAAGAACTCCGAGGCAGAAAGAAAGGGCTCCAGACCATATATGGCAGCAATACTCCATGCATATATATATATATATATATATATATATATATATATATATATATATATATATATATATATATATATATATATATATATATATTTTAAACATGTTGTGTTGAATGTTAAAGACAACATCGTCCTGCATATTTTCTTTTGAATTTTCTCATATTTTCTATTCAACATGTTTAAAAGAAAAGTTGCTGCCAAATTACACACACTTAATTTGACACGTCCCATTCTGAACATGTCTACTGGATTTTGAATTTGCTACATCCCATTCTGAACTTGGCTATTTCATTTTGAATTTGCTACGTTCCATTCCGAACTTTGCTTTTTCAGTTTGAATTTGCTACGCCCCATACTGAACCTTGGCATTTCATTTTTAATTTGCTACGTCCTATTCTGAACTTGGCAATTCCATTTTGAATTTGCTACGTTCCATTCTGAACCTGGCAATTTCATTTTGAATTATCTACGTCCCATTCTGATCTTCGCTATTTCATTTTGAATTTGCTTTGTTAATTCTGAAATTGACTATTTTGAATTTGCTACCTCCCATTCTTAACAGGGCTATTGTATTTTGAATTTCTACATCCTATTCTGAACTTGGCTCTTTCTTTTTGAATTAGATACGTCCCATTCATAAATTGGCTATTTCCTTTTGAATTTGCTACGTCCCAGTCCAAACTTGGCATTATAATTTTGAACTTTCTACCTCCCATTATGAACATAGCTACTTCATTTTGAATTTGCTACGTCCCATTCTGACCGTTGCTATTAATTGTGAATTTGCTAACTCCCATTCTAAACCTGGCTATTTCATTTTCAATTTGCTACGTCCCATTCTGAAATTGGCAATTTCATTTTGTGTTTGGTACGTCCCATTCTGAACTTTGCATTTTCCTTTTGAATTTGCTAGTATCATTCTGAACTTGTATATTTATTGTTGAATTTGCCACGTCCCATTCTGATCGATGCTTTTTCATTTTGAATTTCCTACGTCCAATTGTGAATATTTATATTTATGTTTGAATTTTCTACGTCCCATTCTGATCTTGGCAATTTCATTTTGAATTTGCTACGTTTCTCATGAACTTGGCAATTTCATTTTTAATTTACTACGTCCCATTCTTAACCTGGCTATTTCATTTTGTATTTGCTTCGTTCCATTCTGAACTTTGCCTTTTAATTTTGAATTTTCTACGGCCCATTCTGTACTTGGCTATTCTATTTTGAATTTTCTACCTCGCATTCTGAACTTGGCCATTTCATTTTGAATTTACTACGTCCCATTCTGAACATGGCTATTTTTTTAATTTGCTACGTCTCATTCTCAACCTTGCTATTTCATTTTGAATTTGCTACGTCCCATTCTGAACTTGGTTATTTCATTTTGAATTTTCTACGTCCCATTCTGAACCTTGCTATTTCATTAGAATTTGCTACATCCCATTCTGAACTTGGCTACTTGAATTTGAATCTGTTACTTCCCATTATGAACTTGGCTATTTCATTTTGAATTTGCTACGTCCTATTCTGAAAATGGCTTCTTCATTTTGAATTTGCTACCTCCACTTTTGAACTTGGCTATTTCATTTTGAATTTTCTACGTCACATTCAGATATTGGCTATTTCATTTTGAATTTGCTACGTCCCATTCTGAACTTGGTTATTTCATTTTAAATTTACTACCTCCCAAAATGACTTTGATTAGTCCCAAATTGAACTTGAAATTGTATAAATCGGATATCACGCCACAGTTCAGTGATCTTTCCTTCCTTCCTTTCTTTCTTTCTTTCTTTCTTCCTTTTCTTTCTAGCGAAGATTTTTGGTCTCGTAATACCCTGCTTAGCTTTTGAAATGCTACTTTGACTATCCTAATGCGCCTTCGAACGTTAGAACGTGTATAAATATATAAATATAAAGGGAGTAGCGGGAGTGGTGTTCCCACTCTATAGGCGTCACGTGACACTACAGTAATCATATGAAGCGTAAGTGTCAAATCATCAATGACTTCGAAATTTTCTCTTCATCTCAGAACACTTAGTGGATGACCAGTAAGTAATTTAATATAATTTGCTCAAGTCCCATGATGGCATCTCCCCAGGCAATACCGCGCCTTCAATGATCATTACCCTATGTCTTGTTCGCTCCACACAAGGCCCAAGAGCCACTCATGCTAGAGTGTTGCTGAAGGAGGTTTTTGTGTGACCGGTTTATGAAGATATACTTGGAAGAAAACTGTAACCAGGGTTACAGTTTGAAGGGTTTCAAATTGAAAGAGAATGTGAAAGCGTCCTCTTGGCAGTCGGTCGATCAAAGTATGTGTCGGTGGAAAGAAGCCGTTGGAATTTATATAATAATGAAATCCGAAGGGAATGTGGGCGATTCGACTCAGTGTAAGCGATGTGTCGGGTCTGAGTTGTGAAGGTCTGAACTGGTGGAACTCAGTAATATAACTCCTCCGAACATTTTCCATGGAAATAACGATATAATACCGAGAAGCTAACAAAGTTTAGTCTCTTGGAAAGCGTTCGTAGGGTGGAAAGTAAATCTCCACCCACAAGGCGACGTAGACACTTTGGCACTGAAAGACTTGAATTTGAAAACTAGCCAGCAGTATGCCATTTTCGGCCTGAGCTGGTTCATGTAGAAACACGTCATAGCAGGTTTAGTTTTTTATTCTTATTTTATTTTACGGTATATCCACATCTCAGTGGATTATTTAATGCTGGCAAGATTTTTAGGATAGGTTCGTATGAATAGAATATTTATTTGTAAGAAGACAGTTTGGAGATCAGGTTCCATTGACGTTATTTTGTAAAGAGGGTTTTTTTTGTCGATAGTCAAACGTATTGCTGATAGTATTATTTTCTTTAAAAAATATATTGCTAGTATTTTAGTATGAATTCAAACGTGCTACTAGATTGGCATTTAGGTCCCACCCTTTCATTGTTGAAATAGTTAAGTGTAACCGGCTATTCTATTCCAACATTTTCTTTTCTCGCACTTCCCGCATGTGGAACTCTCTTCCGTTGACTTGCTTCCCTGTAACCCCGTTGCCTACCAATAAAAAAGAAACATCGTGATATTATAAGATCTAGTAAGAAATGTGAAATGTTGTAAGATCATGGAGGCATATTCATCTAGCGATTAAAGCACTTTCTATACACTTTCGTTTTAGTAAAGTGCTTTCACTTTTAATTAAAATAGCGTTTTTAAATCCAAATTATCGGGAGACCCATTGCGAGCAACTAATGCATTAAGGGTATAGTTGTGAAAAAGATTGCTTTTGTGTTTATATAATCTTTTATTTAAATTAATAAGATTTCTCTTCTTTGTAGCAGTTATTACTAGTGATAGAGAAAATTCCTTTCCAGTTATTATTATTATTATTACTATCATCATCATCTTCTTCATTATTATTATCATTATTATTATTATTATTATTATTATTATTATTGCTATTATTACTATTTTGTTTTGTATTAATTAAGAGTTCTATTCACGCTATTTACATTATTCGGACTATTGTCCTCATCTCTGTCGCCATATTTATTACAACGTTCCGGCCTTTATTTATCTCACTGGGGTAGGCTGTTCTATTTCCACGTGCCATGTTTAATGGATGTCAGTTGTTAGTTATCTCCTGTTAATTCCCCTCTCCAAGTTCTCCATTACCTTAACTGGGTATTGAACACACACTCTTTGGGTCCTGTCACTGGATTTAACTAACGCCTTTGTCCACTGTGACATGTGTCCTTGAGGACATCTGGGTATGAATTTGTGGGTATTATAAACCTAATGTCTTCAGCCTTCGTTTTTTCCCAATGCTCATATTGCAATTTTTTCTGTTATCCATATATGTTTTTACCAGAGCTCATATTGCAATTTCTGTTGCTATAATCGCTTTTCTCTGGCACTCCATACTACTGATTTCCATATTGTATTCATTTCTATGCATGGTCGGCACAGTAGATTTTTGAGGGCTAGCATATGTGTTGATTCTAATGATGTTCTTTCTCTATGATTTCAACCGGTGATCTCTCTTTTATCTCCATATGTGGTCAACCACGCCTGATTTTTCTACTTCCCCTCGCATTCTGGTGTTATTGAAGCCTTACCTTAAGGGCACGGCCTGTCTCCCCTTTATATTTCTTTCTTCGGCTGCACGAGATAGCGTACACACAGTCTCCTGAGTGTGAGTTCAATACCCGGTTAAGGCAGAGGAGAACTTGGAGAGGGGAATTAACAGGAGATAACTGATAAATGAATGAGGACAATAGTCCAAATAATGTAAATAGTGTATATAATACCTCATCTCAGAAATATAGACAGATACTGAAAGGCCGAAACGTTGTAATAAATATGGCCACAAAGATGAGGACAATAGTCCGAATAATGTAAATAGTGTACATAATACCTCATCTCAGAAATATAAACAGATACTGAAAGGCCGAAACGTTGTAATAAATATGGCCACAAAGATGAGGACAATAGTCCGAATAATGTAAATAGTGTACATAATACCTCATCGCAGAAATATAAACAGATACTGAAAGGCCGAAACGTTGTAATAAATATGGCGACAAAGATGAGGACAATAGTTCGAATAATGTAAATAGTGTACATAATACCTCATCTCAGAAATATAGACAGATACTGAAAGGCCGAAACGTTGTAATAAATATGGCGACAAAGATGAGGACAATAGTCCGAATAATGTAAATAGTGTACATAATACCTCATCTCAGAAATATAGACAGATACTGAAAGGCCGAAACGTTGTAATAAATATGGCGACAAAGATGAGGACAATAGTCCGAATAATGTAAATAGTGTACATAATACCTCATCTCAGAAATATAGACAGATACTGAAAGGCCGAAACGTTGTAATAAATATGGCCACAAAGATGAGGACAATAGTCCGAATAATGTAAATAGTGTACATAATATCTCATCTCAGAAATATAGACAGATACTGAAAGGCCGAAACGTTGTAATAAATATGGCCACAAAGTTGAGGACAATAGTCCGAATAATGTAAATAGTGTACATAATACCTCATCTCAGAAATATAAACAGATACTGAAAGGCCGAAACGTTGTAATAAATATGGCGACAAAGATGAGGACAATAGTTCGAATAATGTAAATAGTGTACATAATACCTCATCTCAGAAATATAGACAGATACTGAAAGGCCGAAACGTTGTAATAAATATGGCGACAAAGATGAGGACAATAGTCCGAATAATGTAAATAGTGTACATAATACCTCATCTCTGAAATATAGACAGATACTGAAAGGCCGAAACGTTGTAATAAATATGGCCACAAAGATGAGGACAATAGTCCGAATAATGTAAATAGTGTACATAATACCTCATCTCAGAAATATAGACAGATACTGAAAGGCCGAAACGTTGTAATAAATATGACTACAAAGATGAGGACAATAGTCCGAATAATGTAAATAGTGTACATAATACCTCATCTCAGAAATATAAACAGATACTGAAAGGCCGAAACGTTGTAATAAATATGGCGACAAAGATGAGGACAATAGTTCGAATAATGTAAATAGTGTACATAATACCTCATCACAGAAATATAGACAGATACTGAAAGGCCGAAACGTTGTAATAAATATGGCGACAAAGATGAGGACAATAGTCCGAATAATGTAAATAGTGTACATAATACCTCATCTCAGAAATATAGACAGATACTGAAAGGCCAAAACGTTGTAATAAATATGGCCACAAAGATGAGGACAATAGTCCGAATAATGTAAATAGTGTACATAATACCTCATCTCAGAAATATAAACAGATACTGAAAGGACGAAACGTTGTAATAAATATGGCGACAAAGATGAGGACAATAGTTCGAATAATGTAAATAATGTTCATAATACCTCATCTCAGAATTATAGACAGATACTGAAAGGCCGAAACGTTGTAATAAATATGGCGACAAAGATGAGGACAACAGTCCGAATAATGTAAATAGTGTACATAATACCTCATCTTAGAAATATAGACAGATACTGAAAGGCCGAAACGTTGTAATAAATATGGCGACAAAGATGAGGACAATAGTCCGAATAATGTAAATAGTGTATATAATACCTCATCTCAGAAATATAGACAGATACTGAAAGGCCGAAACGTTGTAAAAAATATGGCGACAAAGATGAGGACAATAGTCCGAATAATGTAAATAGTGTACATAATACCTCATCACAGAAATATAGACAGGTACTGAAAGGCCGAAACGTTGTAATAAATATGGCGAGAAAGATGAGGACAATAGTTCGAATAATGTAAATAGTGTACATAATACCTCATCACAGAAATATAAACAGATACTGAAAGGCAGAAACGTTGTAATCATGGCACGTGGAACTAGAACAGTCTACACCAGTGAGCGAAATAAAGGGTTCAGTTCGACATTCCAACCACCTGAAGAAGGCCGGAGCGTACAACGATAGTTCGAATAATGTAAATAGTGTACATAATACCTCATCTCTGAAATATTGACAGATACGAAGTTTTCTATTGTTTTTCAAGTAGTTGTAACAAATTGATAAATCATTTTTAATTGTAGTTGTTATAGTGTCGGTGGCTAAAAAAATATATTTTCATTCGCTTGGGAGTGGGGGCGAGTCAGAATGGGACACTCATCAATTTTGAAATAGTTTACGAGCCTTTGCTTTTCAAATTCGACGTGTGTATGAGCCAGCAAACCTCCCAGTAGATGTTTATTTTGATTATTGTGAATATCTTACAGTTAATGGATTCCGGAAATTAAAAATCTCTGCTTACTTTACACTTCCGTGATTATTTACTTATTTGTCTATATTTTTTATTTAGTCATTATTTTTTAAATCTTATCTCCTCTGTGGATATGCCGAAAGAAATCAATTAAATCTTTCAATTAAAAAAAAATGTCAACCATCATTTGGGTAAATATTGTGAAAAAAAAAATGAAAGGAAGAAAGAAAAAAAAAAGAGGAAATAACACGAAATTCTGTTTTAATAGGAGAAAACACTGGAAAATTCGTTTAAAAATGCAATGAATCTTAGCCACATATCGAGAGAAATGAATAAATAAACTCTCACATGCAGAAAGTCTTCCCGAAAAATGTCTACACACATCAACAAAAGAAAGACGTGTATAGATATCGTAAAATTTATTCAGATATGGAATTAATAAAGGTTCAATTTGGACTCAACAATTACCTTCACAATCGCCTGATGAGGTGCATTTATACGTATCGAAACTCGACTGTAATTGTGTAACTTTTTTTTACATGTTTTCGATATAATATCTTAAAATCTCTATCTATAAAAGGCAGGATGTGTGTGTATATGTAACGAATGCACGGTCGCAATTTTCGACGGATTTGCACCAAAATTTACATGCACATGCCCCAAGTTAGTGAGAAGTCCAAGACTGACTTTGCATTTCCCAACTCCCATCGATAGTGGAAATAATCGATTTTTTCATGCTTCTACTGCAGTTTTCATGTAATTTGCGGCCATTTTCTATTGGCCAGAGTGAGAGCCTATAGCTGGCTGCCACGAATAGACAGGAAGATTCT
The DNA here is from genome assembly GCA_964036315.1 of Acanthosepion esculentum. Classification (NCBI taxonomy): domain Eukaryota; kingdom Metazoa; phylum Mollusca; class Cephalopoda; order Sepiida; family Sepiidae; genus Acanthosepion; species Acanthosepion esculentum. Next base: position 24,222,779 of record OZ038502.1, on the reverse strand, counting down.
ATTGGCCAGCGTGAGAGCCAACAGCTGACTGACACGAATGTTAACTAGCATGCTAGCATGCAAAATAAAATCGATAGCTGCATTCGTCAGAAGTGGGAAAAATTTTAATCTGCATGGCACTTTACTCCAATTCGCTTGCTTAAACTCAACGTTGATTCTGATTCCGCAGAACTGGGTTGGGCGTGAAAAAGTATTTGTTGTTAACATTCTTTTTTCATTCGGTTTTTCCAGTTACGAGTCCTTTTTTAAAGCTGATCGTTTTGTGTTCGTTTTGTTTAGTTCTTTTTTCGTGACAGATTTAATGTTTATTATAGAGCTTAGAAGAAATTCGCAGTGTGAGATAGGCAAGAAGTAAGGCATGTAGCAACATCAGCACAGCAAAGGGCACTCCTTTAAAGGCAAGTAAGGGCAAAATATTTAAAATCAAGTGATAGCGATTGCTGTATGAATCGTACGATTTTTGAATCAAACACGGGCAACGCCGGGTCATGCTGCTAGTAACGAATATTCCTCTACTTTATATTGAGTTTTCTTTTAAATTAAAAATGCGATGAATCTCAGCGACATATCTACAGGAATGAATGAAAGAAACTCTCACATCTACAGCGTCTGCTCCCAAAATATATACACACTTCAACAAAGGAAAGTCTTGTATAGATATCGTAAAATTTATTCAGACATCATGAGATTTCTAAAAGTTAAATTTGGACTGTACAATCACAAGAGACGCTCAAAATGGTGACCTTTAGCTTCCAGACTTTTATTAGGAAAACGAACTAGTGCGTGGGCAACATTGGCCAAAGCGTCCAATGGGATTACTGCACATGCATTTTCAATTTTCTGTCTAACGGCCGCCAATGTAATGCCATCTGTCGAGAAAATATCGTACTACAGTAAACGATGTAATCGCAATTTGATAAAATTATGGAAGACAAGTTTTTTTCTTTCCTGATGCTGAATACATTTTTGGCAGATTCAGTATATATATATATATATATATATATATATATATATATATATGTGTGTGTAAAAGAACAAAGAGTAAGATTTCAGCGTTCAAAATATTAATTAAAAACAGGGGTCAATTCAAAAGTAGAGCAATAAATATTATTTATTCTGCACTGTTACATTACTAGCCACATTTGTAGTGGCTATGTGCATCATAGATAATATAAATAATGATAATATTAGTGGTCAATAAACATATATATATATGTGTGTGTGTGTGTGTGTGTGTGTTATTCGCTGACAGTACTCTTTCGCTGAATCGCAGCTCATCAGTGCGACTAGACAACCGAATACCTCAAGCCCGGATCAAAATCCAACCGATTTTATGTCAGTCAGAGCTTCTACCACTGAGCCATCTTCACTCGACCGAACGAATCAGCCAAATCTAGCGTATTGTTTTTACAAACGTAAACACACGCCAAGCAGTCAAAGTACTCCATTCATTTTACTGAAGAGCTTCGCATTTACGCAGTTGACCGTTGTTTTAAGAATTAGCTTGTCGTTCAACAGTGCTCAACTGAAAATATATTTTTCAGGGCTAATATATATATATATATATATATATATATATATATATATATTAGAATTGGACATAGTCCGACAATTTATTTAAAGACATTTATATTATGTTTAACGTTCTTTTTATAGATACAAGTATTTAAGCAAATGCTCTGTTTTTATAATAAACAGTATTAAATAACATTTACCGGCCTGAATATAGTGCAATGGATAAATTCTCGTTTTAATTACGCAAAAAATGAAAATAACACGGACATCCTATTTTAACAGATATATTTACCAAAATTACACAAAAATACCTTGAAATACTAAAGAGTAAATGTATGCAATTAAACTGGCATTGGCTTCAGCCACAGCCTCTAGACGACTTCGGAATCTTCCTCATTTCTTCAAGACGTTCTCTGTGTCGAAATTTGTGAACGTTGCCATCATCCTTGCTTTCAGTTCATCTTTCGTGTTACAAGGAGTTTTGTTTGTCTCTCACTCAACTGCTCTTCATACATAATAATCAAGGGGGTTGTAGTCTGGGGAGTTAGGTAGCCAGATGTAAGGGTGATGTTGTCGCAGAAATTTCTGTGAGCCATGGCTGGGTCCCCCTGCTTGTGTGACATAGTGCAGAGCCTTGTTGCCAGACATAAAATCTTCCAGCAGCCACCCTCTTGACCCGGGTCAGCACTACGTCCTCAAGTCACTTGACGTAGGCGACAGTGTTGAGTCTCAGGCCCTGTGGGAAGATGAATGGCGGCATAATGCTGCCATCACTAGTGATCACCAAACAACTTCGTAATCACCATGAGAATCACCCAACTTATTCCGAATCCTCAGCACTAGCCTCAGATTGACACTCTGAAATGTTAGCATTGGAGCTTCCGGTGTGAATGCTAAACAGTAGTACATGTCGTTTCCAAAAATATGGCGGAGTGAATTGCGTCATGGTGCTCTCATTCTCGAAGACGGTGTCAACTGAACCTACGATACTGCGCAGTCGACAAAATCAAACAAAAAATAATGCGCATGCGCGAACTTAAAAATATAAAATGGCGACAATTTACACATCGCACCCTATATATATATATATATATATATATATATATATATATATATATATATGTTCGCTTGACGAGGAAATGGAACTAATGTCATTAGTTTAATAACAAAATTAAATTCGAAGGCTTTAGCTTCCATTTTTGAAAACATGGTTATCACCGTGTAGCGAAAAAAAATCATATTTTAAAGCAATTAATTTACAATATTAATGCTCTGTAAAATAAAAATATCTATAAAAACACCGGATTTTATATCTTAATGTTCTTTCTTTTTATTTATATATATACATATATATATATATATATATATATATATGTGTGTGTGTGTGTGTGTGTGTGTGTGTGTGTGTGTGTATTTATATATATATATATATGTGTGTGTATTTCTGCGTACGTGTATGTGTGTACGTGTATTTGTGTGTCATTTTAAATCAGCTCACACTAAGTAGACCCCTTTGTTTTTTTCTCTCTGCTGGCTCGTATGAAAAAGTAAACGAGAGATTTACTCGGAATAAAGTGGTTTTAAATCCAACAGACACCATTATCGTAAATACCTCGTAAAAATGTGAATACCTATAATAAATGCAAATATATACACTATATCGTTCTTTTTATGTCATGTCCTTTCAGGACGTAGGCGATTATAGTTGCAGTTCTCAGTTTCCATCTACCTCCTCTTCACACAGACCACGTTCAGTCATCCACTTGCTTAAGCCCGCCAGGTATGTCACGCGTTGTTTTCCCTTGTCTCTCTTTCCGTCTATTCGACCCGTGAGTATCAGATTCTCCAGGCCTTCCTTCCTCCCTATGTGTACCAAGAACTTCAGCTGCCTCTTCCTGATGTTAATTATAAGCCTCCTCCTTGTTTGCAAACCCTCTAAGACCTCATAATTGCTCACACGCTCGGTCCATGATATCCTCATCATCCTTCCGTAGAACCACATCTCTGTCGCCTCGAGTCTCTTCTTCATCTTTGAGGAAATCACACAGAATTCACTGACGCAAAGAAGGACTGATGTCACGTAACAGCTCAGTATTCTTTCCTTTGTTACCCAAAAATCCACCTGTCTCGCAACACTCTGCCCAAAATGAGTTCTTGACCATCCCAATACGTCTACGGATCTTAGTGTCACACTTACCGTCCTCTGCCAAGACACTTCATAGATATTTAAAGTTCCGCATCTGCTATGCAGAACGGATTATTCACCATACTTTAAACGGAAAAGTAATTATTTACTTTATTCAGACTATTGTCCTCATCTTTGTCGTTTCAGCCGTTGTACGCTCCGGCCTTCTTCAAGTGGTTGGAATGTCGAACTGAACCCTTTATTTCGCTCACTGGGCTAGGCTGTTCTAGTTCCACGTGCCATGATTAATGGATGTCAGTTATCAGTTATCTCCTGTTAATTTCCCTCTGAAAGTTCTCCACTGCCTTAGCCGGGAATTGAACTCACACTCTTTGGGTCCTGCCACTGGATCTAACTAACGCCTTTATCCTCTGTGCCATGTGTCCTTGAGGATATCTGTGTATGAGTTTCTGGATATTATAAACCTAATGTCTTCAGCGTCATTTTTTTTCCAGTGCTCATATTGCAATTTGTTCTGTTATCATTGCATGAAAATTTGTAAACTTAAGGAATCAGAACGTTTGCTTGGCCACAAAAATCTCCTGGGAGGACCAAACATAGAAATGAATAGAATATCGGAACCGGTAATAAGGAGTGCCAGAGAAAAGCAATAATAACAACAAAAATTGCAATATGAGCTCTGGTAAAAATAATTGTGATTGCAAAAGTGTTTGCCTAATTTTCATTCTTAATATAAACTGACCCCTACTTGACACTGGCGTATATTATCTATTCATAGATAGATAGATAGATAGATAGATAGATAGATAGATAGATAGATAGATAGATAGATATGAACAAATAGAGATAGATAGATAGATAGATAGATAGGTAGATAGATATGAACAAATAGGGATAGATAGATAGATAGATATGAACAAATAGGGATAGATAGATAGATAGATAGATAGATAGATAGATATGAACAAATAGGGATAGATAGATAGATAGATAGATAGATAGATAGATATGAACAAATAGGGATAGATAGATAGATATGAACAAATAGGGATAGATAGATAGATAGATATGAACAAATAGGGATAGATCGATAGATAGATCGATAGATAGATAGATAGTGTCTTCTAAATTGAAACCTTGCATCGTTCAGTTGCCAGTCAGAGTTTGTTGAATGTTGATGTTAATGCCTTAAAAATAGTGATGAAAAGTTTCACTTTCGCCATATTATTCTCTCTGAACTTTAGAAAAAGGGGTAAGCATCAAAACTGCAACAAAATTGCACACAACGTTTATTTGCATCATGCTCCAGATCTTCCCTCGTTCCAAAGGTGCCATTCCCGTCTTGCTTGGGGTTGAATGATTATTAAAAAAAAATCCGATCCAAGCACGAATGGTAGACCTATTTAGTTTCTTTCGTCCTTAAAGTTCTATATTATTATTATTATTACTATTTTTAATTTTCTCCTTTTTATTCACCGATTTAATTATGTTCCTGATATGAAAAGCCAGTTAATTATTTATTAACTGAAATCAGAATTAATATTTATTTGAATGTTGTATGCTTTATTCATTTTCATGTCTATAAATGATTGATTCGATTTTTTTAAAGACACTTTTAGAAGTTGAAGTGACAACGCAATTATTTCGTTTCCACCTTCCTGTATTTATTTTTTTAAATTTTAATAATTTCTCCATTATCTTGCCGCCTTTTTTTCCTTTTCTCACCTTTGGAATTCTCCGCCATTTTTTTTCTTACATTGTGTCTTTCTCAATTTTGCTTTCTCTAATGGTACTTTATTCGCTGCACTCTTTCATATGCTTTCGTTCATTTCCTTTATTTATTTTCGTTTTCCTTCTCAACTGAAATTATTTCCGTCTATTTTCCATTTTTTTCTGGAAGATGTTATTAATTATAGAGAAAAATTCCAAATAAATCAGCAGAAAGGTATACAACATAGAAGCCATTAAAAAAGCAGATAAAGAGGTAAATAATTACATAGAACTGAATGCGATAGATAGATAGATAGATAGATAGATAGATAGATAGATAGAAACAAATTAAGGATGATCGATAAAAAGAAAGACAGATACATATGAACAAATTGATATATAAATATATATATATATATATATATATATATATATATATATATATATATATATATATATATATATATAGGAGGGTCATTCAATAAATAAGGTGAATTCTTCGGTATAAGGACTTCTAATACAGATAGAAGCTTACTTTTTTCTTTTTTTTTCAACGTAGTCTCCCAGCACTGTCACACACATTTTCCATCTGTGCACAAGCTTCCGTATTCCCTCAGTTTAAAAATCTTTGGACTGATGTCTCAGCCAGTTGCTCACGACACTTTTTGACTTCATCGTCACTTTTAAACTTCGTGCCTCTCGTGAACGCTTTCAAGGGACCAAACAGGTGAAAGTCTGAAGGGGCAAGGTCTGGGCTGTAAGGGGGATGAGGGAGCAGTTCCCAGCCCAGCTCGTTGATGGTCTGCACCGTTTGGGATGCTGTGTGAGGCCTTGCGTTGTCATGATGCAAGATGACTCCTTCTGACTGATGACCCCTGCGTTTGTCCCAAGAGATAAGCTCAAAGTCCTTGCAATGTCATCCACTGTCACCCTTCTGTAAGACTGAATGAGGTCATTGACTGATTCGATCACCTCAGGAGACCTCACTTCTGTAGGCCTCCCAGGCGTGTCTTCATCCTCAACACTGCTCCGTCCTTCTTTAAACAATTTAGCCCACTTGTAGACATTTTTTGGCTGAAACATGTGGCACCATACACAGTTGACATTCTCCTATGAATTCCAACTGGTTTGCACCCTTCAGCAACCAAAAACTTGATAACTGACCGCTGTTCAATCCTGGAGCATGTTTCTTGGTGGGCCATCTTTGTTAATCGCCAAAACTCTCAAAGTTTTTTTTTTTTAATCTGCAAAAGAAATTAAATCCATGTGAAAAAGAAGTAAAACAAAAAAATATAAATAGAGTAAGATTTTATCTGTATTAGAAGTCATTATACCGCAAAATTCACGTTATTTATTGAATGACCATCGTATATATATATTTATATTTAGGCAGCAATCCTTCGTTTATGCATGTTTCATTAAAAACGACAGACAAGTTACTACGATGGAGCTTATAATTTAATTTTTCTTGTGTTCGAATATAAGACTCTAAGACATGCACATAATGCACACACTCAATTAAACTGAAAAATCGAATCATCCTTGATAATGGCTAAAGGTATAGCCGAAAGCGCTCGGAAACATAAAACATTTGGACAGTTCTTACACACCCTTTGTCCTGTAAAGAAAGCTCTTGTTCGAACACATGAAAAATTAAATAAGAAGCTCAATCGTATTACCTTGTCTTTCGTTTATAATGAAACATGCATATATATATATATATATATATATATATATATATATATATATATATATATATATATATATATAGTCAAACCTAATGAGCCAGACACACCTACCAAGGTTTCACTTAGGCAGATCGTCTGCCTAAGTGAAACCTTGGTAGGTGTGTCTGGCTCATTAGGTTTGACTAGGTTTGCTCTACGCTTGTATTGAGCCCTTTAGTTAGTTGTTTACTCATATCGGTTTTTTTTCTTTGGGCCTTGAACCTTTATCTGTGCGATTATTTTCGACAGACTTTCATGTTCCTGGCTCTTTCTTTTTTTAAAACCTTTTTTTCCTTCGTGATTGATTTGGCTATTGTTAAATCAAGAGTTCGAAGGTTTTTCGACACGAGTATAGTTACCTATATTTATTTATATATATATATATATATATATATATATATATATATATATATATATAAAGTCTGTTTTATGCTAGACGCAATCGTCAGGCATGACGATTGCCTCTAGCATAAAGCTACTGTCGCCTTCAATGTTCACTTTTATATTTACACACGCTCTGTCTTTGATACTGAGCACTTTATCCTATAAATATAGCACACCTTAAGAGTATATTTCTTCATATATATATATATATATATGTATATATATATATATATATATATATATATATATATATATATAGAGAGAGAGAGAGAGAGAGAGAGAGAGAGATATGAACAAAATGAGATAGATAAATAGATGATGAAAAAATTGATATAGATAGCTATGAATGAATATAGATAGATAGATAGATAGATCTGAGGAGGCTGCGAAAGATAGATAGATAGATAGATAGATAGATCTGAAGAGGCTGCGATAGATAGATAGATAGATTAGTAGAAAGAAAGAAAGAAACAAACAAACAAACAAACACACGAAGAAACCGACGAAGTGAGAGAGATATAAAGGGAGATAGAGACATAAATAGGAACAGACTGACTGAACGAACGAAGAAAAGAAAGAATGAAACACACTTTGTTATAGTCTCTGTTGCTGATTGGAAGATTTTTAAAATGCCCCCACCCCCTGCTTCATGGATTTCCTCAGATTTCCTTGTGCTTTAAAATCTCTGAATGATCATGCTTTCTTGATAAAGTTGGTGAAGTAGCTTGCTGCTTTTTGTCTGCTCGGTTTATCGTCAGTAAATATTTTCATGCAATCCCTTCTGGGCTGTCCTTGGTACATTGGCTTTTTTCATTTCAGTTCCCACACTTTTTTAGTCTAATTTATCATCCCCCTTTAACTGACCAGAGATGTCAATTCTCTGGTGGATGCGGGACGCCTTTCGTATTTTGGGTGTCTCTTTTTTTTCGTATTTCTTGATGTGTTTGAATGAGTGGTTCAACAAATGGGTGTTTTTTATCATAAAAGTCCAGCATTGATTTCGTTAAAATTAACTGATGTTTTTACTACAATTAAGGGTTGTACGCGGTGGGTATTATTTAGATTCTTGTAAATAGATTATCTCATATTGTAAATGCACATTAGGGTTTAGTTTTTTTAAATTGTTGTTTTATTCCCCAACCCACCATTATTGTAAATATGGGGACATTTAGGACTTTATGAAGATTCTGGGTTATTATCGTGGACGTAGTAAGAATAACGAAGAATTTCTTGTTTTGGTGCAAGGGATATCGTAGTATGTCCGGGTCTGTAATTTTCGATAGGTACGTTTAATTATAAAACAGAAGAAACCCCATCTTTCTCCATTTCCCTTTTGGCCTTGTGCCACATTTTTAAATTTCTTACTAAATAGATACCACCTTGGTATATCGACTGCCTGTATTTAAGCGTAGTACTAGATTGGCAACTAGGTCTCAAGTCCAGTAGCTGTTATCGCTCTTTCTAGTATTTATGGGAATTTCTTTTCTAACCTTCTGTTTGAGGTACTGTGGAAAGTCAATATCTTGTTTATGTAATTGTTTTCGCTTCGATTTACATGTGCAATCCATTTTAGTTGTTGCTGCTGTTGAAAGTGACGTGGTTCCTGTTACTGTTCTTCGTTCGGGATTCTGTAGCGCCAGTCTACAATCTTCAAAAACGGATTGTTTTCTCCAAAGACCCATAGGTTTCACTCTCTCAAAGCCAAACCGATGAAAAGTAACCCCTCCCACAAATCGGATATCTGCTATATGGCAATTGGCAATAATATTGCCTAGTGTGTTTCATCCTCAGCAAATACACTACTCTGAAATTACTGTTCCAGACGAAGCTGAGCTGACTAAAGAGCAGTTAGTGATCGAAGTAGGGCGCCTAACGCAGAGCGATGTCGAGCAATCTCATTGTATACTGAGTTCGATTCTATTCGAGTGACATGCTCTTGTTGTTCTGCGACTAAGGCAGCCTAGGTGGTCTTACCTTAAGTCCTCAACCTCAGTCGAGATGACTGCGTCCACATGGCTTTAACAATACGATTTTTCAAACATCCTTACGAGATAAGTAGATACATTCCATTTCCTCTTAAGTCCACTTAATTATCTGAGTTTCTTACGTACTCCGTCTCCAATCTATCAACTTATTTGCCAGAGTTTTCAGCATTCCTGTTTCCAGTCCGCTTTTGAATTGGCAAACATAATAATTTGTCAATGATTTTTGATAATCATAAAATTAGAGTCCTTTCAAAAGCTGACCACCCAAAAAGACGAATGGGTGGTTTCTCGTTCGGGAACTCAAGGAAACGGATAGGGACGGCCGGATCGCAGCCACATTCCATATAGGCAGGAAATCAGTAAAGGAGTAGGTGACCCACGGCCACTTAGTAGCTGCCCAGTGGTCAGTGCGTAGAGACCAGCGAGAAGTAAACGTAATAGCAGTTAACTATGAAAGCCGAAGGGAAAGATTGGTGGTTTAGTGAGAAATCGTATTGTTGCTATTTCCCAACCAGTGTCTTGAAATGCAGTTGTCGTTATTGTCTGTTGAATTCGATCACGGCCAAGTGGGCAAGGTACATTTGCTTTTTACCACCCGCGTTAAATTAAATAATTTAAAAAAAATGCTAGAAATGAAATGATAATTAATTCGCAAAACTTTGGAATGAGCATGATTTTTTATTTACAAATTAAAAAAAATTGCTAGGAAGGAGCATTTCTTTTTTTATTTTGTAAATAATCATCCTCTTTTCAAAGTTCGTGTAAACTTTGCGAAAAAAAAAAAATTAAGTATCCAAAAGAAAAAAAATTACTTTGTCATTTTTTAATTTGTCATTATTTTCATATATCTGAAAGTTGACTTTCCTCTTGTTAGTAATTCCGAAAAAAAAAGATTCAACGCTTTACGGAAGTGCGTATTGATCTCTGCAAATTAATTCTGTAAAGGAAGTAAACAGGCCAAATTTTATGCTTCCGCCAAAGGAAATGGCGCAAAGTGTACCGCACTGAATTACTTCTAAATAAGCCCGTAATGGCGGACGAATAACCAACAAGAAATCCGATTTTTTTCTTGTCGATAACTCCCAAAAATGGTAGATATCTTCGTAATTTATTTGTTACTTCGATTTCAACATGTATATTTATACGGAATTATGACGATTTGGGAAAACTTTATGAGATATTTAGCGCGGGTGTTAAAAAATCAAATTTACCGTGGGCAAACCTGTGAACATTGCTATCCGGGTATATACGCATCCAGCCGGCCTTGGATGTCATCAAGTAGTTGGGTGACGTACGAGCGGAACACGTCGCGACATGGTTAAATACCGTTATAAATTCTGATTTGTTTTTTCTCTTTTAGACTCGTTGCCAACGACGGTTAGAGAGCAATGTGAGCCTCGCTATTTAATCCATAGCAGGGAAGGAAGAGAAGGGTACATGCCATTCCTAAGAATTCGACCGGAATCCGAACACGGCTGACCGATTTCTCATTCTGTTTCTCTAACCTGAACATCCCAGGTTAATCTATCTGAAATAATTAAATATTTTAGAGAAATCAAAAGTAGGTGGGGTACGTGGTTCTGGTTGTTAAGCTTTGGGGGTGTAGGTATGCAATCGGTGAAATCATCGACTTAATTTCTTTCTTTTTTTTTTGAATATCTCTTTCGCTGTGCTGCCTGAAAGATTGAGGAAGAGATGGCGCTGTAACGTCGCAGCAATATGAACACCATAAATAAAAAAAACAGAAAATACAAGTATAAATTGCAAAAAGAAAAACAAAAGATATTTAATATGCCAATCCAATGAAAATAAACAGTCTTCGGGTAAAACTGACTGAAATCACTTAATTAATTGAACTAGATTTTAAACTGCATCAGATCGATCGGGGTTTGAACTGCCGACAGACATTGATTGGTCGATACGGAAGAGAGGAAGAAGAGAAAAAAGATGAGAAAGGAGATGAAAAAGAAGCTGATGAAGATTAAGGTGAAGTTGACGAAGATTAAGAAGAAGAGGATGAAGATGAAGAGGATGATAGAAGAAGATAATGATGAGAAGATGACGGAAGATGAAGAAGAAAAGGATGATAGTGAAAAAGATGAAGAAGAAGAAGAAGAAGAAGAAGAAGAAGAAGAAGAAGAAGAAGAAGAAGAAGAAGAAGAAGAAAATGATGGAGATGAAGAAAATTATGGTGATGAAGAAAAAAATGAAAACGATGAGGAAGAAGATGAGGATGATGACGAATATGAAGAAGATGATGATGATGAAGATGAAAATGAAGAAGATGATGATGATGATGATGATGACGATGAAGAAGTTGATGATGATGATGAAGAAGAATATGAAGAAGAAGATGATGATGATTTTGATTAAGAAAAAGATGATGAAGAAGATGCAAGAAGATGAAGATGATGTTGAAGAAGGTGAAGATGACGAATATGAAGAAGAAGAAGATGATGATGATGATGATGATGATGAAGATGAAGAAGCAAATGATGAAGAAGATGATGGTGATGAAGTAGAATATGAAGAAAAAGATGATGATGATGATGATGATGAAGATGGCGAGGATGATGATGATGATATGAGGTCTGTGATTTGAAGATACCTTTTGCTTGGGGCGTCCGCGAGATGCAGTTGATATGAACTTTTACTGAGGCGCAAACGGTGATTTTTTTATTAAATAAAGATTTGTAATGTTTTCTGGTTTCAGCTCCAACTAGCATGTTTGTGGAAAGTGCACTTTGTGTGCATGTGCGCACACGTGTGTGTGTGTGTGTGTGTGTGTGTGTGTGTGTGTGTGTGTGTGCATGTCTTTCTCTCGCTAATAATCATCCTTATCTTAGTGTTCGTATTAGGGATGTATATTATTATTATTATTATTATTATTATTATTATTATTATTATTATTATTATTATCATTATTATTATTATTATTATTATTATTATCATTATTATTATTAATTCCATTATTATTATTATTATTATTATTATTATTATTATTATTATTTCCTATGATTTCTGATGCATACACATTTTCTTCCGGGTCCCAACCAGAGACCGAAGGTCAGAAATATCTTCATGATATCTTCCATTTATCAATTTTTGACAAATAAAAACTTAAGATCACACACATTTTACATTGATAAAGCTTTTCGTAATGTGTGAGCTGTACGTGTGAGTACAATTTTTTTTTTGGTATTTATTTAGGTCATGGACTACCAGTAATCTCTTCAATGAGTCTATCGGAAATTTTTCCAATCAATACCAGTGCTCCAGTTACAACTGGAATCACTGATATTCTCGTCTGACACATTTTGAGAGATTTCTCCTCCAAGATCCTAGTATTTTCATAGTTTTTTGAAGATCTTCAGAGATAGATTCCAATCTACAGGGACTGTCATGTCAATAAGAAACGACATTCTGTTCTTGTGATCTCTGATCACGATGTCTGGGTGGTTAGCTTTCATCGTTCGGCCTGTGTGCATTGTAAAGTCCCAGGAAATTGTTACAGGTCCTATCTCTTTAACCGGGCCTGGTTGATGATCATACCAGTTTCTTGCAGTTTCCTTCACGTAATATTTTCCTGTGCAGATACTGGCCCACTCTATCATGCCGAGGCTTATATTCAGCGGTTGCCAACACTGTGCAGCCGGATACAACTTGTTCATTTGTTTCTTCAGATTTATTATTATTATTATTATTATTGTTGTTGTTGTTGTTGTTGTACAAATAGGATTAATGATGTGACTATAAGAAAATATTCTAATCAAATCCAGGCTCCCTGTAATTACATGTACCAGTGTTTAGAACTGATATTATTATTATTATTATTATTATTATTATTATTGTTGTTGTTGTTGTTGCTGTTGTTGTTAATACTAATATTACTATTACAACTAATACTAATACTACTGTTACCGTGTCAGAAAACAGTACGATAATAAAAGTAACGCTAGGTTACAAATTTTTTTTTTTTTTTAATCATATCACCCTAAGCAAGGCCGGAGGCCACTATCACGCAAGGGGTTAAAGAATGGTTGGAGGAAGAGCAGATAGGAGTGGCAAGGGAGGGGATGTGGAGAAAGAGAAAGACAGTGGGTCGATCAAGGCAAGGGGGCCACAAAAGATCCGGAGCGAGAGCAGATAGGAATGAAAAATGAAAGGATGTGGAGAAGGGAAGTGTATAGATCAAGGCAACTGGAGATGTCGATTGACGCTACACTTAAACCGTTGGAGATTGTAATTGTCAGGGAAACAGTAATAGGGAAGGGAGTTCCATAGGCGAGATCTGCGAGACATGATACGCTAAGCAATTTACCCACCATGATAAAGATATTTCTATGCCAAATCTCACCCAACTCATAACCCGAGAGCCATCCAAACTAGAGTTTTACTATTAAAATGGCTATGATGAGTGAATTGGGGGTATGATATGAAAAAGCTGGTAGCAGGAGGTGAGATTATGAGAAGGATAGATAACCACTTTGTCTTGAAGGAATTAAATAATTCTCAGATGATCTTATCCTTTTCAGTAGATAATATATACAAAACCGTTCAAATTTTTTTTATTTTTCCAAGCGCTTTCGGCTATAAATTTAGCCATTTTCAAGTATGAAATATAGTTGCTGTTAACTGGAAATGGATTCTTGTATGTATGTATGTATTTAGTATTATAGAATGTTTTATTTTCAAAACACGGCAAACATATTGTGTCCATGTTCATAGATGATATTACTGAGTGTTGTTTTTTGTGTTTATTAATAAGACTTCCATTATTTTTACCCTTTTTTTTACATGTAGACGATGCTATTATACATCTGTTATCAACAAGTATGTAACGAATAGGGGCTGGTAGATCTCCATGAATATTTAAATGAGATCTAATTGAGCTATGGTCAGAAAGCTGTAGGGTGAGTCTTGTTGTTAAACATGTTGTAGTGTGGCCTATATAATTGCTCACGAATTTTGATTGATCAGGAACATAATTCCTTGAACATTTAAATTGGTAAATAATATTTGTCCTATTTAATTTCGATCTAAGAGGAGAATTATTATTTTTAACATTAAGATTGGCGGTTTTAAATTTCTTTGTAATAAATAATTAGTCTATTTTTTCCCTTGTTAACTGGTGTTGTGCATTTTTTAATAACGTTCTTAAGTTTAGTTTCATGTAAATATCATTCATCTGACTTTTATAAAAAAAATATCGTCGTTGCTCACATGTTCGTTCCATGGTATCCTCAGCTTCCTACTTTACAACTACGTTTCTGTTCCGTCTATATTTCTGAGACGAGTTATTATGTACACTATTTACATTATTCGGACTATTGTCCTCATCTTTGTCGCCATATTTATTACAACGTTTCGACCTTTCACTATCTGTCTATATTTCTGAGACGAGTTATTATGTACACTATTTACATTATTCGGACTATTGTCCTCATCTTTGTCGCCATATTTATTACAACGTTTCGACCTTTCACTATCTGTCTATATTTCTGAGATGAGGTATTATGTACACTATTTACATTATTCGGACTATTGTCCTCATCTTTGTGGCCATATTTATTACAACGTTTCGGCCTTTCAGTATCTGTCTATATTTCTGAGACGAGGTATTATGTACACTATTTACATTGTTCAGACTATTGTCCTCATCTTTGTCGCCATATTTATTACAACGTTTCGACCTTTCACTATCTGTCTATATTTCTGAGATGAGGTATTATGTACACTATTTACATTATTCGGACTATTGTCCTCATCTTTGTGGCCATATTTATTACAACGTTTCGGCCTTTCAGTATCTGTCTATATTTCTGAGACGAGTTATTATGTACACTATTTACATTATTCGGACTATTGTCCTCATCTTTGTCGCCATATTTATTACAACGTTTCGACCTTTCACTATCTGTCTATATTTCTGAGACGAGTTATTATGTACACTATTTACATTATTCGGACTATTGTCCTCATCTTTGTCGCCATATTTATTACAACGTTTCGACCTTTCACTATCTGTCTATATTTCTGAGATGAGGTATTATGTACACTATTTACATTATTCGGACTATTGTCCTCATCTTTGTGGCCATATTTATTACAACGTTTCGGCCTTTCAGTATCTGTCTATATTTCTGAGACGAGGTATTATGTACACTATTTACATTGTTCAGACTATTGTCCTCATCTTTGTCGCCATATTTATTACAACGTTTCGACCTTTCACTATCTGTCTATATTTCTGAGATGAGGTATTATGTACACTATTTACATTATTCGGACTATTGTCCTCATCTTTGTGGCCATATTTATTACAACGTTTCGGCCTTTCAGTATCTGTCTATATTTCTGAGACGAGGTATTATGTACACTATTTACATTGTTCAGACTATTGTCCTCATCTTTGTCGCCATATTTATTACAACGCTCATCATTCAGGATCTGCTCGGTGATGATGGAACGTCATTATGAAGCTCATATGTACGAGTTCAAATTTAGATCTGGCTTGAGCTTCTGTCCCTATAGGCGCTCAAGACATTGGCTTCCCACAGAGAACACATCCGTTCATCATTCAGGATCTGCTCGGTGATGATGGAACGACTTTAGTATAATTTCATTTCAGGATGAGCTCTTTACATACATCACCGCAACTATATATTTCAGCGTACAATGCGATATTTTAACCTGAAAAAATTCCCTCAAAAATAGGGGGTCGTCTTATACTCCAGGTATAAAATGTGAATACTAAATCTTGTGCTAAGATTCTTAGCAAGGGAGATGTGTGTCTCAACATGCCGTTGAAGATCGCATTTGGGAAGAGTAATACGAATGAACGGTTAGCGGAGAAATGTAACAGCCTACCGAAAACAAAGACCCCTCTCATGAGAATCTTGTAGATTGTGATAGTTAATTGTCAATATGTCCCCACCGTATTGTTTTATTCGAGTTTGAATGAAATGAAAGTATATGATTGCACAACTTAATAAATTCTATATAACACATTTTAAATTACGATTTGGGAGGGTCGTCTTATAGAGCGATTATAGCCCGAAACCTACATTTTATCTTGAAAACTAGTGCTTCGTCTTATACGCTTAGTAAACTTGTGCGCCAGTATATACGGTAAGTCCCCGGCTTACGACTGTCCCGATCTATGACTATTCGTAGTTAGGACGCAATCTCCATTAATCTTGTTTCGACTAATTTCGTTTGCCTCGTACATACGACACAAACGGTGAAGCGGGAGGATACGTTAACTATAAATTGTTGAATTCCCGATAACGAAAAAGAAAAAGAAATGTGTGTTTGATTTTCCTTTTTCTCCAGCTGCTCCTGTGTATCTCAAGAGAAAGAAAATCTTCCGCTTTCTCGTCTAATCTACCGAGAGACAATGAAATCACTGACAATAGATATACAAGCAGCATAAAACAATTTCATTTCATTATATATATATTTATGTGATTTTCATTCCATTTCATTATATGTATATTTATTATATTATATTATATTGATTATATTATATTTATGATATTATATTTATGGCCTCCATGTGTTTGTTTTGTTAGTCATAATTATGTTGACTTATATTGGCACAGTGGAAAAATGGATAGCGGCTCGGGTTGAGGAATCGGAGAGCCAAGTTCGAATTCCAGTCGGATCCATGACATTCACTTACGTACTAATACCCGTGGGAAATGTATGAATCCTCTTCTTCACACCTCCCCCACCAGCTATGGGTTAATATCAGGATAGATTGGGTTCTATAGGCTTTGGTGGCAAGGAGATAATAACTGAATTCAAAACTGTATGTAAGCCTGGCGTACATTCAAAACTGTATTCAGGCCTGGCGCTATACAATTAAGTAAAGGCTCGTTCACATAGGTTCGATGATCACGACTGCCGTCCAGTGGTGATAATGTCATAGAAGTCTGTTGTCATGTCCTAGATTAATAATTCAAGTGTGTGAATCCGGTCACCTGCGATTGCATCGATAGAAGATAAACACAGTGTGCAGCCTATCTACTTGAAGTCAGAGAAATAAACAACCGAGAATTTTGTCTGCATTATTTCTCTTCTACCAGAGGAAAAGGAAGTAAGTATTTCTGGAAAAAAATATATATTCATATATATAATATATGAATATGTTCCGAACATTTCCATTGTCACCGAGCGGATCCTGAATGTTCGCCTATCTCGATGAACGGATGTGTTCTCTGTGGGAAGCCAATGATGATTTTCACGGAAAATCGCGGTTACGTTCCGACTTACGACGTATCGTACGAACGGAACTCTGACGTAAGTCGAGGACCACTTTGGATTCTTAATTTTCGAGGCACATATACCTCCGAGTTTTATTATTTGTTCTTCTCCGCCTCCAATAACCAATTTTTTTCTTTTTTTTTTCTTTTTTGTTTCCAGGAACATAAACCTTTTGCCTTTTTTTTAATTTCTTCTTCTTTGATATCAGAAAGTGAGGGTTTTTATTTATTTTTTTATTTTTTATTTATTTTTTTTTTTTAGTTTTCTTTTTCCTCTTGTCCCAGTCAGACAATATTCTGGATTTTTTTTTTATATCTTTTAATTTAGATTTCGAACGGAAACACTTATAGATTAGTTTTTTCTGCTCTGGTCCTTAGTCGAAACTTTTCCAAACATTCTCAATTTCTTCGTTTCTAGTTCCCTGCGGATATAATTTCGAAATTTCTTATTTTCTACTGCCTTTTCTCCTTTAATTCTTTACTGATTCCAAGATTTTTTTTTCTCCTAAAATTCTTAATTCCTTTTCTTCTAGTAGAAGAGAAATAAGACTTTGAATTTTCAAACTGTTTTCATTTGCTTCCTAAGAGATACACTTCCAAGTAGACAAATTTCCTTCTGGATTTTCTTACTTTCTGCGATAAGATTCTATTTTTCTTTCAGGTTCACTATTTCGAGGAAGATTAGATGCGTGCCTTTCTAATTGTTTTCTCTGTTTTAATGCAGGCAAACTTCTCGGTTGTCTATTTCTTTGGCTTCAAGTAGATACGCTGCACCCTGTGTTTAACTTCTATCGATGCAATCTCAGGTGACCGGATTCACGCACAAACTGTTTGAGTTCACTTGAAATGAATGGAAAGAGATCTTGACCCATATCTGACCGAAATTTGCTTGGTTGAGATTGCAAATCAACGATGAAACGGTCGAGTAAACACCGCTTGGCGACAACTAAAGGCTTTTCCGTAAATTGTTTTTCAAATGAAGCAGAGACATCTATCTATCTATCTGTGCACAAATTTATACGAAATCCTTTATTATCTATCTATATATCTATTTCAATGTGCTGAACTTTAAAAGAATCTGTTTATTATCTATCTATCTATCTACGTCTGTTCCTCAGCTATCTATCTATCTGTATATCTATCTGCGTCTGTTCCTCAGCTATCTATCTATCTATCTATATATCTATTTATCTATATATCTATCTATCTATCTACGTATCCC
>OZ038502.1:24181323-24201323 GCA_964036315.1 Acanthosepion esculentum | reverse complement strand
TTCCTTGTAGGGAAACGGCTAATATTGACATTACCATTAGCATTTGCTTGCACATTGAATACTGCTCTCACAACTTATTTGGTGCTTCTGATAGATATATAGAGATTCTTGACAAAATACAAAAGAGAATCGGCAATGTTACTGGTCCTGACCTGATATCTCGGCTTCAGACCCTTTCGCAACGCCGTGACGTTGCATCCCACTGCCATTTCTAAAAATATTTTCATGACAATTGTACTGACGAGCTTTCTTCTTTGGTACCTCGGATTCACGAAGTTAAGCGCGGTACTAGATTGGCATCTCGGTTTCATTATTTTACAGTTTGAAAAAAAAAACGTAACCGCAAGTTCTATGATAGTGGTTTCTTTTGTCGCACTTCTCGCTTGTGGAACTCCGTTCTTGCTTCCTGATTTCCAGCCAACTTCGATCTTCAAAAACTGAAATGCAAAAATTAGGTTACAATCGTCCTCATCTGTCTTCCTGAATCCTCACATCGATAATGTTTTTTTCTGCAGATTATTTAACTCTTAGTAAACCTTTTCCATCTTAGTGGCTTTATCACCTTGTTTAGCGTGTAAGAATTAAAAGGATTTATGTGCAAAACATACAAGACGTTGACAGACCTGAAATTAACTCATTACAAATTAATACAACCAAAATCAAAAATAGTTGTTCAATTTCTGGGATAAATTCGCCGATATTTGGTCAGGCCATAATACCAGGCTGAATGACTTGTCAACATTGGCTACAGAAGGAAGGTTAAAAATGTAGAAAAATTTAATTAAAAAAAAAATAGTTCTTTTCCAAACTTAAGTTCTCTGCTCGGGATGTGTTAAGCTTTTTTTGTGACTTCTTTTGCCAGCAATGCCATTGATTGTACAATAGTAGTAGAAGACGCCTTAATATCAGGTCATCCCAAAAGTTCTGTCCGAAAACAAGTGACCAAATGTTACATTTAATTACAGATTCAATCAACAATGTATTTTCCCTGATTATCTATGACTTCCTTCCATCTATTAACAAGCTTACAAATTCCATTACTGTAAAATTCTTTTGGCTTTGATTCGAAGAACTCACAAATGTCAGTTTTAACCTCTTCCTGTGTTACAAAAGCTGTTTCTTCCAAATGATTCTGTAAGCTACAAAACAAATGGTAGTCTGAAGGAGCAAGGTCGGGAGAATAAGGTGGATGAGGAATTTTCTCCCAACCAAGTTCTTCGATCTTTTGTGACGTGATTCTTGCTGTGTGTGGTTGCGCATTGTCCTGATGAAACATCACCCGTTTTCGGTTCACTGGAGCAGGTCTTTTTTTCCTCAAAGCTCGGTTCAAACGCTCTAATTGCTGACAGTATATTTGAACATTAATTGTTGCATTAGGTGGTAAGAATTCAAAGTGGATTATTCCTTGGCAATCCCACCAGATTGAAAGAAGAACCTTTTGCCCATGAAGTTCCGTTCTCGGTTATGGCTGGGGTCCTTCCCCTTTACCAAGCCACTGTCTACGACGCTTAACATTTCGATAAAAGATCCATTTTTCGTCGCCTGTCACAAGTCTATCCAAAAAAGGGGAAGCAAGTTGGCGAGAATGGACAGAAGATCAGATGTCAACTCGGGATTTGAGGTTGTTTTCAGACAATTCATGAGGCACCCATTTTCCAAGTTTAGGAACTTTTCCAAGTTGTTGAAGATGACGATGAACAGTTGTATGGTTTGAACTGAGAACCACTGCCAATTCCTCAACTGATAAAGCAGGATTTTCTTCAAGGGCTGCTTCAAGAAGCTTTTCATCAAACCCAACTGGACGTCCGGTTCGATCTTCATCTTCAAGGGTGAAATTTCCACCTCTAAATTTTGCAAACCATCTTCTGCAATTTCTTTCATTCACACATTCCCCTCCATAAACTGAGTGAATGTTTCTAGCCGCTTCGGCTGCTGAGTTTCCTTTCTTGAACTCATTAAGCATTATGTGCCTCAAATGATTCTTGGGTACTTCCATGTAAGCAGGGTTTTAATCAAACAAAATGTAATTTTATTGTTCTCTGAAATAAAATTTGATCGGTTTAAATGCATCTAAACAGAAAAATAATGTTCAGCTCCATTAGACAATATAAAATACTCTTTAATTTCGTTCATTTTAACAAAAAGTTAAAATTCGGACAGATCATATGGGATGACCTAATAGATAAAGACGTGCGCAAACCAAAATGGGAATAAAGACGTTACACGAGCGATTCAGCTTACCAAGTACTGTCATTAAAATTTGAACGTCTTCATCTATCTATCTATCTATCTAAGGTTGTTCATTATCTATCTATCTGAGTTTTTTCATTATCTATCAGTCTATTTTTGTTCATTATCTATCTATATATCTGAGTTTTTTCATTATCTATTTAAATTTGGTCATTTTTTTCTGATTTAACCCCAAAATATAGAATACCTTAAAACTATATTTTATTATATATAAATTTACATGAATAACAAATGTAACCTAGTCTACAAGTTGTTGCAGCAAAATCCGACACTTGACAAAAAGAAAACGAAGCAGGCAAGAAAAACAACAAAAAAAAAACTTCATTTCGCGCCCACCTTGAGATGGTCGTCTCCGCCGGCGGCGGTTACATTGAAAAATATTGTAGTATGTAACTATAACTGTTGCTAAATAAACTGTCGGGTCTCTACATATACAACTTTTGTTTTTATCGAATTTTTTTACATTATTTATATTGTTTCGCCGGTTTTCCTCATCTTTATTGTCATGTTCACGTCGTTTCGGCCGTTGTACGCTCCGGCTTTCTTCAGCTGATTTGAATTTCGAACTGAACCCTTTATTTCGTCGATCGGGGTAGAGCGTCCTAGTTCCACGTGCCACGCCTCTTCCGGATGTCTCAGTTATCTCCCTTTAACTCAACACTCCATGTTTTTGTTCACCACTGCTGTTGGCGGGTACTGAGGATACATGGCCTAGTGGATAAAAGCGTTGGTTGGATCCAGTGATTTGATCCAACGAGTTGTGGGGGAGGGGGTCTTATCAAGGACCTCCATGTAAATAGCAAAATTATTCTAAACATGGACAGATGGTAGATAGATTCCAGAGAGAAATATTGTCTCGCCCGACACAGTGAACCAACTTTCTTAACAACTGACCTAACAATGGATTCAGTATAGTCTTTCCATTTTATGTCAGCTGAGTATGTTGGCCTGAGGAGGTGCAATGTTGGATAACAAGTTTTTTTTTTATTACTGGCTTCTATATTTATTTCTATTCTAGGATGCAGGGCTACCATGCATGCAGATTATTTCAGATATCGGATTCTCTTGTTTTCTTTTCTGGGTATTATTTTTAATTCATTCCAAATGGTGGTGACAACACATTTCTTTCCATTCATGATCAGCCATGACTGTTTTCGTTGTTTCAGGTCTAATTATGGCTTCTGTTGTTCCTCTAAATTTATTTCATGCAGAAAAGTAAAAAAACTTGCAGTAAATAAAAAAAAAAAGAATAAAACGTGAAACTTGTGTTAAAAGTTAAAAAAAAAAAACAGCAGTTTTAAGTCTTCCCATGGACACTAACTTATAGAGTTTAGTTAATTTCCCCGGGGTTCGTATATCTGTTCCCTGCACTCACTTTCGTTATGATCCATGTAAAGTTTCCCAACCTCCCCAGTTTTTTTTTTTGTCCTTTTTTTTTATCTTGGCTGGGTCAGAATTTGATTTTTGTCATTCCAGCATTTAATTTTACCATTCCTCTCCATTAGGGAGTGTCCTTATTGATTCTGTCTATCGGCAGAATACAGCGGCAACTCTTATTATTTTGAGTGGAAGGGTCCTACAAACATTTATTTTTATTTTAGTTTGTTTTGCTTTATTCTTTAGTTTCGTTTTTTTTTTTTTTGGTGCGGGGAGTTTATCCACCCCCATCATTTTCATTATTGTATTTTTTTTTATATATTTTTTTGTAAAAAAAAAGAAATATATTTACAAAAAGAGGTATTATTTAACTTTACAAATGTTTACATAATGGGGTGTTTTGTAAGTCCCTTGTGAATATGTGGTATTGTGGCACATTAGCATTGAGAGGTGATGGACAAGTTCTTGTGGTGATTATGCACATTGTAATAAATGAATGGGTCGTGATTGCGATTAACTAGGACTGGGATAGTGTTAGACCAGCCTTTTCCTCACTTCCCCTTCGGCCTTGTGCCACAATTATTGTATAAAGGCAATAATCAATATCCATTCTCCCAGGATTGAAGCCAACACGTGTGGATCTCAGTTTAAATTTGGCATTGTCATGAATCCCGCTCGAGTTTCCATTTCGAAAGATACCATGATAACTCCACACGAACAGAGAGAAAAGTTGAGCATGTTGAACAATAAAATATTTATCAAAATCCAAACAAGAAGGGATGTAGATTTTATAAGCGAACTCACAAAGCTTCACAGGTTCAATATTCGCACCACTTGTGACACGACAAACGTCAAGTTGGTAGTCCAGCTCTTGCCAAACACGCTGTAGCATGTCTTGCGTAACATTCTTCACCGCCTCAGTGATTCTCTGCTTAAGTTCCTCTAGGCTTGTAGGAAGAGGCGGGATACAGACTTGTCCTTTCAAATAGCCCCATAGAAAAAAAAAATCAGTAAACATGAACATGGTGAGCCCTTTCAACCGCACACCGTCTTTATCACTGGCATGCCCGAAACATCTTGCTGAGAGATTCACATTGAGATAAGGTCCCACAGTTAACTTAGTTTTGACACATTTGGTTAACATTTGGGGATTGACTAGGTTATTAAACTACCAAATGATGTCAATTTTTTTTTGGGGGGGGGGTACCTTGTATAATTAAATCCCGGCACCATCGCTTTCCATCAGAGGGGGAAACGCAAATTCGTGGAACATTCTATATTTTTATTTATTTGGTTATTCAATAGGAATATGACTTTGTACTTTTCAGTATAACTTTATAGTTTTAAATATAACTTTATCTACAGTATTTACATAATTCGGACAATTGTTCTCATCTTAGTCGCTATAAATATTACCGCACCGTTTCAGCCGTTGTACGCTTCGACCTTCTTCAGTATCTGTCTATATTTCTAAGATCATGTATTACGTACACTATTTACATAATTCGGACTATTGTCCTCATCTTTGCTGCCATATTTATCGTAACGCTTTGGCCGTTGCACGCTCCGGTCTTCTTCAGTATCCGTCTATGTTTCTGAGATGAGGTATTATGTACAATATTTACATTATTCGGACTATTGTCCTCATCTTTGTTGCCATATTTATCATTTCTTAAGAACACATGGCACAGTGGATAAAGGTGTTGGTTGGATCCATTGACAGTGTGAGTTAAGGCAGTGGAGAACTTGCAGACGTGAATAAATAGGAGATAACTGATAACTGACATCCATTAAACATAGCACGTGGAACTAGAACAGTCTAAGCCAGCGAGCGAAGTAAAGGGTTCAGTTCGACATTCCAACCACCTGGAGAAGGCTGAAGCGTACAATGGCCGAAACATTGTGATAATTATGGCAACAAAGATGAGAACAAAAGTTCGAATAATGTAAATAGTGCACAAAATGCTTCATCTCAGGAATATAGACAAATAACTTTATCTATATATTTTAATTTTTTTTTAAACGCCTTTTTTATTTTTCTCTCAATTTTAAATTAACATCATTCTCCATAAAACCCCAAATTAGTGTCATATGGTTAATATCTGGGTTTAATATTATAAAACCTCTTCCCTTTAAGACAATTACCTTATATGTATATATGAGTATGTATATGTATCAGGTCATCCCAAAAGTTCTGTCCGAATTTTGAATAAAGAAAACAAGTGACCAAATGTTACATTTAATTACAGATTCAATCAACAATGTATTTTCCCTGATTATCTATGACTTCCTTCCATCTTATAACAAGCTTACTAATTCCATTACTATAAAATTCTTTTGGCTTTGATTCGAAGAACTCACAAATGTCAGTTTTAACCTCTTCCTGTGCTACAAAAGCTGTTTCTTCCAAATGATTATGTAAGCTACGAAACAAATGGTAGTCTGAAGGAGCAAGGTCGGGAGAATAAGGTGGATGAGGAATTTTCTCTCAACCAAGTTCTTCGATCTTTTGTGACGTGATTCTTGCTGTGTGTGGTCACGCATTGTCCTGATGAAACATCACCCGTTTTCGATTCACTAAAGCAGGTCTTTTTTTCCTCAAAGCTTGGTTCAAACACTCTAATTGCTGACAGTATATTTGAGCATTAATTGTTGCATTAGGTGGTAAGAATTCAAAGTGGATTATTCCTTGGCAATCCCACCAGATTGAAAGAAGAACCTTTTGCCCATGAAGTTCCCTTCTCGGCTGTGGCTGGGGTCCTTCCCCTTTACCAAGCCACTGTCTACGATGCTTAACATTTCGATGAAAGATCCATTTTTCGTCGCCAGGTGAAACAAGTTGACGAGAATGGAGAGAAGATCAGATGTCAACTCGGGATTTGTTTTCAGACAATTCATGAGGCACCCATTTTCCAATTTTAGGAACTTTTCCATGTTGTTGAAGATGACGATGAACAGTTGTATGGTTTGAACTGAGAACCACTGCCAATTCCTCAACTGATAAAGCGGGATTTTCTTCAAGGGCTGCTTCAAGAAGCTTTTCATCAAACTCAACTGGACGTCCGGTTCGATCTTCATCTTCAAGGGTTAAATCTCCACCTCTGAATTTTGCAAAGTCTCTTCTGCAAGTTCTTTCATTCACACAATCCTCTCCATAAACTGAGTGAATGTTTCTAGCCGCTTCGGCTGCTGAGTTTCCTTTCTTGAACTCATAAAGCATTATGTGCCTCAAATGATTCTACGGTACTTCCATGTTAGCAGGGTTTTAATCAAACAAAATTTAATTTTATTGTTCTCTGAAATAAAATTTGATCATTTTAAATGCATCTAAATATAAAAATAATATTCAGCTCCATTAGACATTATAAAATACTCTTTAAATTTCGTTCATTTTAACAAAAAGTTAAAATTCGGACAGAACTTATGGGATGACCTAATATATATATGTATGTGTGTATATATATGTATGTGTATATATATATATATATATATATATATATATATATATATGTGTGTTTGTGTGTATATGTATATATATATATATATATATGCGAGTGAGTTTATATATATGTATATATATGTATATGTATATATATATATATACGTGTGTGTATATATATATATGTATATATGTTATACTTTTATTATTTTATTATTTATTCTTTGGTTCTTAAAGTATTAATCATAATAACTGTTACATTTATCGGATAATTAAGTCTATCAGTAAATTATTTTTATTTCCAAAAATGTTTTACAATCTAAAAATATTTTCTCCTTTTACATTTTATTTTGTTTTGCTTATTTTTCTTATTATCTGTTCTGAATAGTCAATTTCTTCTTCGATTATTTATCTTTCAAATGTTTTTAACAACAGCAATAATAAAAAAAATGTTCTCATATATTTGCAGATAATTTTATATTTTAAGTCTTTTCTTAATATTGATTGGTTGTCGCTCCTTGTCGTTGTCGAAGGGTTCGCCTGGTCCAAGTGATGCCATCCGGAGTTCTAAACTCTTGGTACTGCCGTAAGCTGGAAGACGAGGAGCTTGGCGTTAACGTCGAAGACGAGGACCCAGATTAAGCGTGACCAACCCCCAAACCCCAATTCTTTTCTTAATATTGATTGGTTTCTACCATTCGTTATCTAAAGTAATAATAATAATAAATATTACATTTGATGATGAACCGTTTACTTCGACATCCAGCATAATATATATATATATATATATATATATATATATATATATATATACGCGTGCGGGGGGGTGTCCCTATGTGTGTCCGTGTGTGTGTTTGTGTGTGTGTGTGTGTGTATACGTCCGTGTGTGTGTGTGTGTGTGTGTGTATCCGTCCGTTTGTGTGTGTCTGTGTGTTTATGTGAGTATGTTTCTATGCGTATACCTCTGATGATCGCTCCTTGTCGTGGTCGAAGGGTTTGCCTGGTCCAATGACTCTGAGAGTGATGCCATCCGGATTTCTAAACTCCTGGTACTGCCGTAAGCTGGAAGACGAGGAGCTTGGCGTTATGGTCGAAGTCGAGGACCCAGACTAAGCGTGACCAACCCCAACGACCCCAAAGGTGGGACATGCAGATGATGATTACAAGAGATGTCAACGGTTGACATATTTGCTACAAAAGCTAAAATTATTATTATTGACAGTGACTTACGACCATATCAAGTTGCAACAACCATTTGGGATAATTAAGTCTATCAATAAATTATTTTTATCTCCAAAAATGTCTTCCATTCTAAAAATATTTTCTGCTTTTACATTTTATTTTGTTTTGTTCACTTTACTTAATATCTGTTCTGAATATTCAATTTCTTCCTCTTTTATTTATCTTTTAAATGTTTTTAACAACAGCAATAATAAAAAAAATAATAAAAATATGTTCTCATATATTTGCAGATAATTTTATATTGTAAATATTTTAATATTGATTGCTTTCTACCATTCGTTATCTAAAGTAATAATAATAACAATAAATATTACATTTGATGACGAACTGTTTACTTCAACATACGGTGTAAAATATATATATATGCGTGTGTGTGAGTTTGTGTATTTATGTGAGTATGTTTGTATGTGTGTACCTCTGATGGTCGCTCTTTGTCGTGGTCGAAGGGCTTACCTGGTCCAGTGACTCTGAGAGAGTTGCCATCGGGAGTTCTAAACTCCTGGTACGGCAGTAATCTCGAAGACGAGGATCCAGACTAAGCGTGACCAACCCATAAGACCCCAACGGTGGGACAAGCGGGTGATGATTACAAAAGATGTCAAAGTTTGAACCAGCGAATAAAGAGGGCTACGCGCTAGGGATATACTACAGAAGGCGCCAGTCGAAATTGTAACACAGCGGCAGTCCGTTGGAGTTTCACACCTGGATCCTGAATGTCTCATTACATATGTGTCACAGAGGAAGGTCATGAAATCAAGTGTGTGGGTCATTATCTGGCAAGTTGAGTTCCACTTAAAACAAATTTACGCCATTCACTTTCTTCTACATTGAGTTTCTTCTCATCATAAGGGAAGCGATCAGCAAAGAAAAAATTACATTCTTGGATACCAGATAAACTCGACGATAATTGACTAAAATCTAATTGGACTTCATATTTCGAAGAAAAGAACTGATGAAATTAAAAAACGGAAATTATTTACGATTCAAGATTAGACGAGAAAAAATAACCTTGAGCAGTCTGTTATATGGTTACGTGGCTTGCGACTAATGAGGAAATTAATGGATAAGCACCTCGTTTTATTCAATGCAGTAAACATTACCCGGATATAGACTCAACAAACATTTCCGCTGGGGTATTTTTTGTTAACTATTTCCACTCAAGCGAAGCGACAATGCCACTGGACCGCGGCGTGTTGCAGGAAGTCAAAGTGAAATAGAAAAAGAGGGCTAAGACAGTAAAATGAGAAAGACTGAGGAAAGGATAAGAAAAGATGACAGAAGATGGCGATGGACTTTACATTTAAATTTCTGAAGATTTTAGTTATAAGGGAAGTAAAAGTCCGGAAAGGGAAGTGCAAGAAATGAAATGTTCCGTAAGCATGTTCAACAGTAAACTTGGTGAGACCTCATCACTAATCGCTTAACTTTATGTGGTCGAGACACCAGGAGGGAAAATGCACATCAGAGCAGCGGCCATGATAATATTTGCTGTGGAAAAAACACTTAACGCCGATGATAAATAGGTTGGCGCCTTTTACAAGAAAACACCACACTACTATTTCCCTTTGAGAGATTTTAAAAGCCACATCACGCCGATGGGAAACAGATTGGCGTCTTTTGAAAAAAAAACACCTCGATACTATTTCCGTTTGAGAGATTTAAAAGCAACATAAGGCCGATGAGAAAGTGGTTGAAGTCTTCTCCCAGAAAACACCTCGCTGCTATTTCCTTTTGAGAGACTTTAAAAGCCACGTCACGCCGATGATAAAGTGTTTGGCGTCTTTTCCCAGAAAACACTTCGCTACTATTACCCTTTGAGAGATTTTAAATGCCACATCACGCCGATGAGAAGGGGTTGAAGTCTTCCAGAAAACACCTCGCTATTATTTCCCTTTGAGAGACAATAAAACCATATCATGCCGACGAGAAAATGGTTGAAGTCTTTTTCCCGGAAAACACCTCGCTAATATTTCCCTTTGAGAAACGTTAAAAGCCACCTCAGCCGATGTAAAAGAGGTTGACGTCTTCACCGAGAAAAAAAAAACTCGCTACTATTTCCCTTTCAGAGACTTTAAAAGAAACATCACGTCGATGAGAAAGTGTTTGACGTTTTCTCCCAGAAAACACCTAGCTACTATTTCGCTTTGAGAGACTTTAAAAGAGAAATCACGCCGATGAGAAGCTGGTTGAAGTGCCCTCCGAGGAAAACACATCGCTACTATTTCCCTTTGCGAGACTTTATCTGACACATCACGCCGATGAGAAAGTGGTTGACGTCATCTCCCAGAATACATCACGCTACTATTTCCCTTTGAGAGACATTAAAAGCCACATCATACCAATGAGAAAGGGGCTGATGTCTTCTCCGAGTAAATACCTTTCTACTATTTAACTTTGAGAGACTTTAAGAGAGATATCACTCCGATGAGAAAGTGATTGAAGTATTCGCACAGATAATACATCGCCACTATTTCCCTTTGAGAGACTTCAAAAGAGACATCACACTGATGAGAAAGTGGTTGATGCCTTCTCCCAGAAAACACCTCGCTAATATTTCCCTTTGAGAGAGTTCAAAAGACACATCACACCGATGAGAAAGTGGTTGATGTCTTCTCCCAGAAAACACCTCGCTACTATTTACCTTTGAGAGACTTTGAAAGACACATCACGCTGATGAGAAAGTCGTTGACGTCTTCTCCCAGAAAATACCTCGCTACTATTTCCCATTGAGAGACTTCAAAAGACATATCACGCCGTTGAGAAAGTGGTTGACGTTTTATCCAAGAAAAACACTTGATGTCTTCTCCCAGAAAACACCTCATTACTATTTCTCTTTGGGAGACTTTAAAAAAGACATCACGCCGATGAGAAACTGGTTGAAGTCTTCTCCGATGAAAACACCTCGCTACAATTTCCCTTTGAGAGACTTTAAAAGACACATCACGCCGATGAGAAAGTGGTTGACGTCTTCTCCCAGAAAATACCTCGCTACTATTTCCTTTTGAGAGAATTTAAGAGCGATATCACGTCGATCGGAAAGTCGTAGACGTCTTCTCCAAGAAAAACACCTCGCTACTATTTCCCTTTGAGCGACTTCAAAAGACATATCACCCCAAATGAGAAAGTGTTTGACGTCTTCTCTGAGAAAAACACCTCGCTACTAATAACCATTGAAAGACTTTAAAATCCACTTCTCGACGATGAGAAAGTGACTGACGTCGTCTCCCAGATGTCATCTCGATACTATTCGCTTTAAAAAGACTTTAAAAGACACATCACGCCGATGAGAAAGTGGTTGATGTCTTCACCGAGAAAATACACCTCGCTACTATTTCCCTTTCAGAGACTTTAAAAGACACATAACGCCGAAGAGAAAGTGTTTGACGTCTTCTCCCAGGAAACATCTCGCTACTATTTCGCTTTGAGAGACTTTAAAATACACATCACGCCGATGAGAAACTCGTTGATGTCTTCTCCGAGGAAAACAGCTAACTACTATTTCCCTTTAGCAGACTGTTAAAGAGACAACACTTCAATGAAAAAGTGGTTGACGGCTTCTCCCAGAATTCACCTGGCTGCTATTACCCTTTGAGAGAATTTAAAAGCCACATCACGCCGATGAGAAAGTGGTTGACGTCTTCTGCAAGAAAACACATCGCTACTATTACCCTTTGAGAGACTTTAAAAGACACATCACGCCGATGAGAAAGTGTTTGACGTCTTCTCTGAGAAAAACACCTCGCTGCTAATTCCAATTGTGAGACTTTAAAAGCCACATCACGCCGATGGAAAGTGGTTGACGTCGTCTCCCAGATGTCATCTCGATACTATTCGCTTTGAGAGACATTAAAGACACATCACACCGCTGTGAAAGTGGTTGAATTCTTCTCCCAGAAAACACCTCGCTACTATTTCCCTTTGAGAGACGTTAAAAGCTACATCACACCGATGAGAATGTGGTTGACGTCTTTTCCCAAAAAACACCTCTCAAGTATTTCCCTTTGAGAGACTTTAAAAGCCACTTCACGCTGATGAGAGACTGGTTGACGTCTTATCACAGGAAACACCTCGCTACTATTTCCCTTTGAGAGACTTTAAAAGACACATCCTCCCGATGAGAAAGTGACTGACGTCTTCTCCGAGAAAAACACCATGCTACTATTTCCTTTTAAGAGACTTTAAAAGCCACATCACGCCGATGAGAAAGTGGTTGACGTCTTTTCCAAGAAAACATCTCGCTACTATTACCCTTTGAGAGACTTTAAAAGACACATCACGCCGACAAGAAAGTGGTTGACCACTTCTCCCAGAAAGCATCTCGTTAATATTTCCCTTTTGAGAGACTTTAAAAGCCACATCACGCCGGCGAGAAAGTGATGGACGTCTTCTCCCAGAAAACACCTCGCTACTATTTCCCTCTGAGTGACTTTGGATATCTTCAACCTCTGGACTCATTACCAAATCAACTATCTAAGAAATATTGATAGTTACCCGTTTTCTATTTTGCTTATCGTGAAACCATAAAATTACTTCTCATAGAATTGGAAATGAAAAAAAAAAAAGACAAAGCCTGTATTTTAGTTGATAATTCGATCAAATTCTAACTACATATCAATCAATTTGAACCCTTGCCTTTTAAATGGTTAACAGTGTTGGCGAATACTGAAATACAGGTACGCAATTGCATATCCAATAACTTTGGTGTCAATTATGTTCCGGTTTTCCGATTTTTTCGGTTTTCAGAAATTCCAACAATATTGCAGCAAAACCATTTCAATACTCACGACACAAGGTTTACATAAAGACTACAAATATTATTACAGATTATTTCTAGTGTAATATACTGATATATGGGTACGTTCGCATCCTGACCATAGGAACAGGGTTCGAATCTCACCATGGTCGATGTTATCAGAATGGAGTAGTCGATCTCAGTGTACAGTACCTTTGCAAAGTCCCTAAAAACCATATCACGGGTTGACAGTGAGTGTAATTGCGTAGACGGAACCCTTGGGTACCGTCTATAGCTGTGCTAGCAGTCACAAGTCATCGTGCTAGTTTTGTGGATCAAATTGTTGATCACGATAGATAACACGCTCTTTCCCAGAAACTGTAACTAACGTCTGCTCAGCATAGTTGCAGTATAAACCACATCTGGACTTTGTGGGTTTTGAATAAACACAAATGCGCCTGAGCAAGCGTCTGCAATAGGGATTGGCTAGCCGCCCTAGTAGACGGGTATCGTCGATTTGAGTGGCTAGCTATACATATACTGATAAATGAAATAGAGGGATTATTAAGACCATAAGTAATGAATAAATTTTATTTATTTCAGACAAGAAATGCCTTGTATAGCTTAAAAATGAACGATAAACTAAATATATATGTAGCACTTTCTGTCGCTTACTATAATATACGTACGTGCCTCCCTGTCTGTCATCCACTTAGCCGACTCTAAGGTAAGATAGTTTCCAAAGGGTGGGGAAAGAAAAACTACAGACAGTAGGTATTGTAGTTTATTTATAAACTCGAATAATAATCTGATAAAGAGTCTAGGACATTCAGGCAAACGGTTGTAGTGGTAATCAACGCGACAAGGCGAAGTAAAATCGGTGTGTCTGTCAGTACGAGCTGCAAATTATTCCAAAATGTTGACAGCGTGTACTTCCATGTCGGGTTCAGGCTGATTTTCGTACAAATTCATTCTTGTTGTTGTTGTTGTTATTATTATTATTATTACAACACTTCAAGAAAAGAGCGATTTTCAGAAAAGTAATAGGAAAGTCATAGTCTTTAATAATGTTTAATAATATTTCGACATTATGTCTGTGTTCTTTACGTCATATATATAGAAAGAAAGTGCATACACATATAAAAACAAGTCTTTGTATGAGCGTCACTTGTCTAGAGAAAAACGGTTGTAGTGGTAATCAACGCGACAAGGCGAAGGAAATGCAGTGTATCTGTCAGTACGAACTACAAATTACCCCAAAATGTTTATTTTATGACCTTTTGTGGTTGGTTCAGGGTGATTTTCGTACCTTTTCATTATCATTATTATTATTATTATTATTAATACAATGCTTCTAGAAAAGGGTGATTTTCAGAAAAGTAATAGGAAAGCCATAGTCTTTAATAATGTTTAATAAGATTTCGACAGGATGTCTGTGTTCTTTATGTTATATATAGAAAGAAAATGCAAACACGTCTAAAAACAAGTCTTTGTATGAGCGTCACTTGTCTTGAGAAAAACGCTTGTACTGGTAATCAACGCGACAAAGCGAAGGAAACGCAGTGTATCTGTCAGTACGAATTGTAAATTACCGTAAAAGGTTGACATTATGTCCTATGTTCAGAGTGATTTTCATTATTATTATAGAGATACACAATCCTAAAAAATATATGTTGCGCTTTCGTACCTCTCAGTCGTTTCTTAAATTTCTGAAGCCAACCTTCTGTGTAACGACACTCGAATTCAATGTTAAGTTCTT
Source organism: Acanthosepion esculentum (assembly GCA_964036315.1). Classification (NCBI taxonomy): domain Eukaryota; kingdom Metazoa; phylum Mollusca; class Cephalopoda; order Sepiida; family Sepiidae; genus Acanthosepion; species Acanthosepion esculentum. Next base: position 24,186,524 of record OZ038502.1, on the reverse strand, counting down.
CATGGTATATAGCAGCTTGTTTCATGACCAACAAACCAGTTTAGTGGCATACGTTCACGTGTTCGTTGTTGAATCTATTCAATTAGCACATGGTCAAGATCTTTATTTTATTTTTTTTCGTATGTCGTGTTTTTCTATTGTTCATTAGTCTATGGTCATCACTTTCAGTGTAGAATTTAAGTAACTTGTCTTTCTGTTTCTTTAATTCATGCACAATGGCGATTCTGACACCATATTTTTCAGTCAGACGCCGCACGGAAACATCGTGATCAAGCTTCTGCAAAAGCTCTACGTTTTGTGAGATTGATAACGAGAGTTGCCTCCTTTTCTTTTTTTCTCACTGTTACCCACAAGGATATCTACAGTTCTTTTTGACATTTTCATTGTATAAAGTCACAAAATTAACGAAAAGAAAAAAATATATAGGCGAACAGCACATTCAAGTCTACCCAATACGGTTTTCAGATGTTCGGCTAAGGGATTGTCAACCTGAAGTAATTATAATCTTGTATTTTTATTATTATCAAACAAAGTAATGTCACTAATTATCAAACTTTTGACTAATATTTATTCTATCTTAATTTCAATCGCTTTTCGTAGCAAATTATATTCTACTCTGACACGTTTTCTCATGAAATTAAAAATTTTCAGAATAAATTTAGCTTAGACAATCTCAAAGAAATATTTACAATTCCATATGTAATATATTGTGTAGGTTACAGCTTAAAATATACAGGTTGTGATGGATAAATTGTCGTATCTCTATCTATAAAAGACAGTGTGTGTGTGTGTGTGTGTGTGTGTCTGTGTGTGTGTGTGTGTGTGTGTAACGAATGCACAGCCGCAATCTTCGACGGATTTGCACCAAAATTTACATGCACATGCTCCAAATTATCGAAGAGGCCAAGACCAACTTTGCATTTCCCAACTCCCATCGTTAGTGGAAATAATCGATTTTTTTCATGCTTCTACGGAAGTTTTCATGTAGTTTGCGGCCATTTTCTACTGGCCAGAGTGAGAGCCTATAGCTGGCTGCCACGAATAGGCAGGAAGATTCTATTGGCCAGCGTGAGAGCCAACAGCCGACTGACACGAATGTTAACTAGCATACTAGCATGCAAAAAAATCGATAGCTGCATTCGTCACATGTGGGAAAAATTTAAATCTGCATGGCACTTTACTCCAATTGGCGCATTCGCTTGCTTAAACTCAACGTTGATTCTGATTTCGCAGAACTGCGTTGGGTGTGAAAAAGTATTTGTTGTTAACATTCTCTTTTCATTCGGTTTTTCCAGTTACGAGTCCTTTTTTAAAGCTGATCGTTTTGTGTTCATTTTGTTTAGTTCTTTTTTCGTGACAGATTTAATGTTTAGTATAGAGCTTAGAAAAAATTTGCAGTGTGAGATAGGCAAGAAGTAAGGCATGTAGCAACATCAGCAAAGGCAAAGGGCACTCCTTTAAAGGCAAGGAAGGGCAAAAATATTTTAAGTCAAGTGATAGCGATTGCTGTATGAGTCGTACGATTTTTGAATCAAGCCCGGGCAACGCCGGGCCATGCTGCTAGTAATGACATAAAAATGAAAGTAATACAGATATCTCATTTTAACAGATATATTTACCAAAATTACACAAAGATATCTTGAAATATTGAAGAGTATATTTATTCAATAAAATCGCCATTGGCTCCAAAACAGGCTCCTGAAAAGAGGCTTAGTCAATGGGCGCAGAACAAGGTTTGGGGAAAATAACAAATAGAAAAAATTATTAATAGCTACAAAGGAAGAAGATGTGAAGCGCCATTATCGTGTATGTCCTGAAAAGACGCAGCACACAAAAGAAGAAAGATGACACATGGCACAGTGGATAAAGGCGTTAGTTAGATCCAGTGACAGGACCTAAAGAGTGTGAGTTCAATAGCCGGTTAAGGCAGTGGAGAACTTGGAGAGGGGAATTAACAGGAGATAACTGAAAACTGATATCCATTAGACATGGCACATGGAACTAGAACAGTCTACCCCAGCGAGCGAAATAAAGGGTTCAGTTCGACATTCCAACTAGCTGAAGAAGGCCGGAGCGTAGAACGGCGGAAACTTTGTGATAAATATGGCAACAAAGATTAGGAAGATATTCCGAACAATGTAAATAGTGTACATAATACCTCATCTCAGTCGTCCTGGGTATGATGATAAACTACATCAGCGCCCTGGGTAAGACGATAAACTACGTCCAGTAGCAAGGCCTTTGATCAGGAGGTTTTGAGGAGCTTGGAAACACCTCTTAATTGCTGGTGTTCCCTGACCTGGGGTGGTAGCACCTGTTAGGGTCCCAGCTATGGGCAAATAGTTAACACCCAAACTTGTATAAAAACAGGTTTTAATACCAGAAATACGTTGTAATAAAAAAAATATTACAAGCAATAATTTTTGAAGGAAAAATTATTATCAGCCATACTTAAAAAAAAAAACAGCAATACAAACAGCTATACATTCTTTGAACAAAATATGACTATAGATTTCTTCAAGGAAAAATATTCCCAGGAATAGATTTTTGAAGAAAAACATTACCAGTAATAAAAATGTTGTCGGCATTAAATAACCCATTGAGGTTGATATGCGTAAAACAAAAACCAAACCAAATCTCAGAAATATAGACAGATAAAGATGAAAAAAAAACACTAAAAAATTCCTCAAATTTTCCTTGTCTGTCATATTCAACGGAACATGTTGGAAAGAAAGTTTGCTGCCCAAATTGTGCATTTTTTACGTGTGTACAGAGCACAATTTAACAGGATATGTTTACCAAAATTACACAAAGATATCTTGAAATACTAATACGGGCGTTTGACAAAAACTGACGTTTGGTGGGTTCGGGTCGCTTAGCCAGGCTGGGGTACTGGTGGGCAGAGTCGAGCCGATCATAAAACCTGTTGCCACGTTATGCCTGTGGCGACGGTCAAATAGGTAAGCTTTTTGCGCGTCAAACAGTTTTCGATTTGTTCAGATATGGGATTGTCAACCTCAAAGGTCATCGGAAGAAGAGTACAGCGTCGATAACGTACTCACATAGACAACATCAAGACTTAGGAGACTAATCAAAATGGCAAGAAACAAATCCAGGTTTTCAAGTATGGTCCAGTATGCGACATGAAGAAGTTCTTGGGTATTAGCATGTGGTCAACGATTCGAACGAGCGTCTTCGTTCGTAAGTGTTTTGACGGAGGACGGTAAGCGCGATGCTGAGATCCGAAGACGTATTGGGATGGCCAAGGACGCATTCCAAAAGCTGGGAAGAGTATTGCGAGACAGGAGGATTTCTTTCTACGTGACATCTGTCCTTCTTTACGGCAGCGAATGTTAGACGGTCTCTTCACAGATGAAGAAGAGATTCGAGGCAACTGAGGTATGGTTCTACAGAAGGATGCTAAGGATATCATGGACGTTTGAACAACGATGAGGTCTCAGAGAGGATGCAAACAAGGATGAAGCGTATACTTCAGATCAGGAAAAGGCAGCTGAAGTTCCTGGGACACATAATGAGAAAGGACGGTCTGGGGAATCTGATACTCACAGATCGAATAGAGGGAAAGAAAGTCAAGGGAAAACAACGCATGACATGAAATAACATGGACGAGGAGAAGTACTAAAGGAATGAAACTTTGAGAGCTACAAGCGATAGGATGAAGTGGAGAGCCATGATCATTAGGTCCTGAAGGGACACGGTACGTAAAAAGAAAGAAAGATCTTTGCTATAAATTATCGAGAGGGGAACCAGAAGCAACACCCCCGCAGAGAGATGCCGGAACATACAAACAAAGGAAAATTGCTTAAAGAACATGGATAAAGGGTTCACTTCTACTTCGAATCAGAAAGAGACAGTTGACATTTATGGGACACATAACGAGGAGAGAAGGCTTGGAAAATTTAACACTCATAGGATATATCAAGGACAAGACGGAAATGGTGAGTATGTTATTAACGGAGTTTCTCCAGTTAACAAAATGACGTTGCTACAAAGTTTATCAATAAAAACAAACCTTTCAGACGACTTAACTTGCGATGAAATTATTGGAGACGTCTCTAGATGTGTCCAAAGCAAAACTTACTTGCTGAATGTAGACGCAATGAACATTGCCTTCCGCGTACTCTCTCAGAAAGTATCTCACCATTTTTTCCGAGTGAGGGCCTTTTGAATAACAAGAAACTGAAAACATATCAACTCAGATTTCTAATGGATAATAACTGAGAATCGTGTTGTATCTTGAATAAACCGAAACCGTACAAATACCTGTGATGATAGAAAAGCTGAAAAAGTAAGTCTTTTCAAGAGAATTTAAAGGATAATTCGATAATGTGTCTGTATTTCTGTGATGAGGTATTATGTACTCTATTTACATTATTTGGACTATTGTCCTCATCTTTGTCGCTATATGTATTACAACGTTTCGGACGTTGTACGCCCCGGCCTTCTTCAGGTGGTTGGAATGTTGAACTGAACCCTTTATTTCGCTCACTGGGGTAGACTGTTCCAGATCCACGTGCCATGTTTAATGGATGTCAGTTATCAGTTATCTCCTGTTAATTCACGTCTGCAAGTTCTCCACTGCCTTAACCGGCTATTGAACTCACACTCTTTGGGTCCTGTCACTGGATCTAACTAACGCCTTTATCCACTGTGCCATGTGTCATCTTTCTTTTGTGCGCCGCGTCAAGGACACATGGCATAGTGGATAAAGGCGTTAGTTAGATCCAGTGACAGGACCCAAAGAGTGTGAGTTCAATACCCGGTTAAGTGGGGAACTTGGAGAGGGGAATTAACAGGAGATAACAGATAACTGACATCCATTAAAAATGGCACGTGGATCTGGAACAGTCTACCCCAGTGAGCGAAATAAAGGGTTCAGTTCAATATTCCAACCACCTGAAGAATGCCGGAGCGTACAACGACCGAAACGTTGTAATAAATATGGCGTTAAAGATGAGGACGATAGTCCGAATAATGTAAATAGTGTACATAATTCGATAGGTTTTTCTTATGATACCATCTTCGGGCGAAAAAACAAAACAAAACAAAAAACAAAACAAGAAAAAAAAACCGGCACAGTTAACATTTGTCCCCGAAAAAAATAAATGTCTGTTCTTCCCTTGACACGACTATTATTTTAACTACCTTCGATCCTCAGCAATGTTTGTTGTTTTAAAAAG
>OZ038502.1:24171323-24176323 GCA_964036315.1 Acanthosepion esculentum | reverse complement strand
AATCACCAGTTGAAGACCGGTCTTCTCCAGCTGCAAGACACGTTTACTAGCAGAGGTTGTCGGGGAGGTGCGCACAGTTTCCGGAATGAAAAAATTCGCCAGTCCCGACTTGCTGCGATAGAGGAGGACTTCGAGAGCGTTGCCTATGACCGTCTGCGTAATATTGTAAGCGATAGCTAGTTTTTCTTCGTAATCCATGACTACGTATTCCTTAGCAGTTCCTGTTATTGCGTCGTGATGCTGGAAAAGTCCCAGATACCGCCGCGCTCTTTTTAGCATGCCAGCCGTTTCGAAAGCCTTTTCATACGGTTTATCCCACATTTTGGAATAAGAACAAGCCAGGAAATACAAAATGTCAGCCGCTCTTAGTGCCGATTCAATGTCTCGGCTGAATCTCTTGTCAAAAGGCCGGGTTGTGTAATAGCCCGTCCAGTAGGCGTTGCTTTGGTCTGAATATGGGAAAAAATCTCCACTTAGGACCGGTATATCAGGGGTTTTCTCTTTGGAAACGCTTGGGTTTCGCCTGCGGCGTTTTCGGATAATTTCAAAATAGTCCTGGGGCGTGCCAAATTTAAGGTGAATATTCCAGTCTTTTCGAGAGTTCATGTACTGAAAAAGCATGGCGTAATTCTTGTACTGCTGGTCCCATTCGATCTCCTTGTCGAATCGGAAATCGTCACCCAGTGGAACTAAGATGGCGTTGTACTTGTAGAGGAAGTTCTTCTTTCGGTACTCCTTGTACAAGTACTCGGCCTGCACTTCGATGTTCTTCACACTAATGTCGCGCGATTTTCCCTCGCGTTGCTCGCCAGGAATGTTGCGGAAGTCGTACAAGAGGCAGAGGAAGCGGTCCGGACCGCACGTGAACTTAATACTATAAAGCATGTAGGGCATCACGTGACACAATATATCCGTGTCTCCGCGGTCGTCCCAGTATTGGCGCCACATGAATTCTAAGCCCTTGTGTTTGGCTAGATGGTTTTTGACCGCTCCATGGATTCTCTGAATGACCATGTTCTGCAGACCGGCTTCTTTCCACAGGTAGGGCATGGTGCCCGAATGACCAAAGGGATCTATGGACCAGCTGTTCTTTGGCAAAATGTGTAAGTTGTCCATCACCCATCGATGACCTTCGATCAGTTGGTCAACGATTGCGTAATAATGTGTTGTAGCTTCGTCAGGCATTACCCAGCTGCCCAAAACTATCTCTAGCTGGCCACGACGTATTAATCGTCGAACTTGTGCCTTGACGGCATCTTCTTGGTCATTCCACCACATAGCCAAGTAAATCGTTTCGGCCCAAACAAAGGTCATATTTGGATAAGTTGTTAGTTTGCGCACCATGTTATCTAAAATGTGTTTCGTCTGATCGGCATAATATTCGTCAACTGTTTTCAACCAGCCTGGGTCGTTATGCGAATGGGGCACCAGTATCACTGTAAAAGGGTCCTCTTTTTTTGTCGGCCTTGCACCGTTTCTTGACGATGCTGCCTCAGCTGCAGCTGCTATCATTTCAGCCTGTTCCGTAGACGTCGTCGCCGCCGCCGCCGCTCCTTTCTCGAGAATCAACGAAGATGACGACGAGAAAAACGAGGATGATGAGGAAGAAATCGGGGAGATTGCCTTGTTAGCGTTAGGGAGTGGATACGAACCGTCGGCGAGTACTTCGTAGACAAGCTTCGGCGCCATGTCGAACGTGGAGAAGTTGGCGGTGACAACGAGGTCTGTGGACGGAGAGGCTTGACAGTCTCCCTTCCACGATGACTGGCGACTTTGTAATTGGTGTTGCCACAATTTCACGGCTAGCATCCGTGTTCGGCTAGTATGTACCTGCGGCCAGGGCATTCCTGTGTCGAAGAGGAGGAAGAAAGCGAACGAGAAGAATGTCGCGCCAAAGAGAATGAAGAGACGCTGGTTAAATTTCATCCTGCCCGGGATGAGACCAGTCGCCAAGTTGATGCTTGAGTTTTTCATTGCTGTAGAGTTTCCGGTGGACGATTCGCCCAAAATAGCACTACTTGAATTTAGGGACGCCAGCCTTGAATCAGTAAGGGTAACCTGAAAGAACACAAGACAGACACAAATTAAATTAATGCGTTTACTAGAGATAAGAACAAAATAAAATCAGTAATAGGGCATTTAGAAACCAGTATCATATTCACATTTCATTATATACGAGAGTGCTTCAAAGAATTCGTGGAAAAAGTTCACAACTAAACATCATATGGAAGGATTTTGATTTCAATGCACCTGAACGTTTTTAGCATCAACGACCACCGCCTGTAACTATGGTGAGCCTTCAAGTTGAATGACATTGGCTCCGAGTTGACTGGGAGATCAATGGGCCTCGCCACGTCTACGTGCGCAAGACATGCTGCACCTGAATGAATATCACTTCGGCTTTCACTTTAGATATCTTTTGAATGATTGTTTTTTTTTTTTTTACGGATTATCGACCCCTTTTGGGGTTATTTAAAGACGAAGCATATTTTGGATTGAAGGGATTATTCTATTTTTTGCGTGTGAATATTGGCTTAACAATGTTTCGAGGATAACATCTCTACGAGGGTGCCTAAAAAAGTTCGTGGAAAAAGCCCATAACTAAACATCATATGGAAGGATTTTGACTTCAATGCACCTGGACATTTTTGGGCCAACGTGTTATAACGTGTTTAAACATGAATCTTTCATTGCAGGCAATAACGAATCGCTATCAGATGGGAAACGGGCACCATTTAAGCAAAATGGATTCCACAAAAATCGAGGTCATGACAAACATTAAATTCATAGAGAAACTAGGTTGGGAGAATAGACAAATCATTGACGCTCTGGAACAAGTTTATGATGTCAATACCCCAAAAGAAATCAACAACCTACAAATGGATAAGTCGGTTCAGAAGTGGAAGAAACGAAATTGAAGATGAACCCCGCAGTTGCAGGTCATCAATGTCAGTTTGTGAGGAAAACATTTATGATTTTCGCGACATGACTGAAAAGGATAGACGACTAACGACTGAATCAGTAGCAGACACAATCAAGATCTCCGTAGGTTCTACACACCCAATTCTGGTGGGGAGTTTGGGGCTAAACAAGCTTTCCACTAGTTGAGTCCCTAAGCTGTTGCGCCCAGATAAGGGGCAAACAAGGGCAGATCTTTCAATGGGAATTTTGAACGAGTGAGATCAGGACTCTGAAGCTTTTCTGCAGAGAATTGTGACAGGGGATGAAACATGGTTCTACCAGAATGATCCCGAGGACGAAATTCAATCAAATCAGTGGATGACCATGGGTGGAAAGGAACCAGTCAATGCAAAATATGGGCGTTCAAGAGGAAAGTTAATGGCCAATGTCTTCTGGGACGCAGAGGGGGTTTTACTAGAGATAAGAACAAAATCAAACCAGTAATATGGTATTTAGAAACCAGTATTATATTCACATTTCATTATATACGAGAGTGCTTCCAAAAAATTCGTGGAAAAAGTCCTTAACTAAAAATCATATGGAAGGATTTTGATTTCAATGCACCTGGACATTTTTAGCATCAACGACCAACGCCTGTAACTATGGTGAGCCTTCAAGTTGAATGACATTGGCTTCGAGTTGACTGGGAGATCAATGGGCCTCGCCACGTCTACGTGCGCAAGACATGCTGCACCTGAATGAATATCACTTCGGCTTTCACTCTATCTTTTGAACGATTGTTTTGTTTTTATTTACGGCTTATCGACCCTTTGGGGGTTATTTAAAGACGAAGCAAATTTTGGATTGAATGGATTATTCTATTTTTTTCGTGTGAATATTGCCGTAACATTGTTTCGAAGATAACATCTCTACGACGGTGCCTCAAAAAGTTCGTGAAAAAGTCCACAACTAAACATCATATGGAAGAATTTCGATTCCAATGCACCTGAAGAATTTTGTGCCAACGTGTTAAAACGTGTTCAAGCATGAATCTTTCATTGCAGGCAATAACGCATCGCTGTCAGTTGGAAGGCAGGCACCATTTAAGCAAAATGGGTTCCACCAAAATTGAGGCCAGAACAAACATGAAATTCATGGTGAAACTAGGTTGGGAGAATAGACAAATCATTGACGCTCTGGAACAAGTTTATGATGTCAATAGCCCAAAAGAAATCAACAACCTATAAATGGATAATTCGGTTCAGAAGTGGAAGAAACGAAATTGAAGATTTTTGGGGTCCATCTAATTTTTAATCTTACATGTTACTCGTGCATACGTCACACATGACCACGCGAGACTGAAAACGAGAAGTATTAAGTATGGGAAGCCGTTGGTATAAATCAATGGCTTCTGTTACCAATTATAGGCATTTAAGAAAGCTTAGACACGATTAAAAATATGTATCAATATTGGGATTGTCTTTCTTCGTTTAATGATAATGTTCTTAAGCTTAGCAGACGATATGAAAAGAATTTACATAAAATAATTGACAGCACTTTTCTCTATAATTTAATGAAACATGCATCAATATATATATTATATATATATGTAGTAAACTGGAAACAATATATATAGTATATAATACTAATCAGACGTCGACCAGAGATTCTGCAAGGTAACGCTTTTTGTTCACATGCCTTCCACTGATATGAGATGGACCAATGATATAGAATTAATTGCTAAGTCTGTTTTCAGGAATGTTTGTTAACTGGGTTGTTCCAGACGATATTTTCACGTCAGAATCCGTCTTGCACGTTTATAAATCTACCCTTCGTCCGTGCATTGAATATTGCCGCTATATCTGTTCTACTGCCCTGGATATATATATATCTCGAGATTTTGGACGAAATATTAGATTGGCAACTAGCTCGCATCATCTCTCTTTATTATTCGTTTATTGTCCTTTCTCCTCAGTAAAGTCTCCTCATTGCTTTTCCCTCTCAGTAAAACCCTTGCGTCTTAGTGGCATTATCGCCTTGCTTGGAGCGAAATGTTTAAAAAGTAGTGCACTTTATTATCTCTTCAGTTACTGGTTGAA
>OZ038502.1:24126323-24161323 GCA_964036315.1 Acanthosepion esculentum | reverse complement strand
GCATATGTTGGAACATTTTAAACTTGAGCCTCTGACAAAGCAGATCAAAGATAAGACTTCTGAACGCTGAGGGGAACACTGGCGGGACAATCCTATATTGACCTTTCTAGACAGATCGTGGAGGAGGCGACATATCTGGAGTCTCTAGGGGAATTATCTGAGTTACTCTTGAAGCACAACAGGCATAAAACAAAAAACAAAAACGGAAGCAACAAAAGCCTATCACTTAAGCACCTTTTGATAAGTTTCTAAATCTGTCGTTGTGAGGCCGAGAAATTTTCGAATAATCCTCATACGGATTGCATTCAGATGTTGTACAACCAGCCGCAGCGCCATGCATCGTAGGTAATATATATATATATATATATATATATATATATATGATGAAAAGGTAGATAAGACAAAGCAAAATCCGAATATGTGCGTTTACTGTTTTTATTTTGTTTTTGTTATTCTGTCGACGTCAGACGTTTCGGTCAAATAGACCTTCTTCCGGACATGGTTAATGGAGACATATTTATATTAGATTTAAGTTAGATGAAGAGACGATATATACAGGACTGGTCAGAAACAGAAAAACTGAAATTCTAAAGTCAGAGTATTCTTTCTTGGAGTCGGATACGCTGGCGTCACACTCCAAGAAAGAATACTCTGACTTTCTGGTTTCTGACTAGTTTTTCTGTATATATCGTCTCTTCATCTAACTTAAATCTAATATAAATATGTCTCCATCAACCATGTCCTGAAGAAGGTCTATTTGACCGAAACGTCTGACGTCGACACAAAAACGAAAACAAAATAAAAACAGTAAACTCACATATTCGGATTTTGCTTTGTCTTTTCCACATTTTCATCACACCGTCGGATCTACATCCACATATTTGCTTGCATATATATATATATATATGCGACCATTTTAGGGTATGGATGGGGGAGTGGAAAACTTTAAACATGCGAAAAATTGGTAAGGGAATGTGAAATGTAAAAAGGGGAGATAACTGCGTTTTAAATGAATGATTATTATATTCAAGAGTTATGAATTAAAACTTGTGTGAAAATGTCGCACTAACCAAATTGGTGATAAGTGAGTTTACGAAAAAAAAAAAAGAAAAGACAAAGACCAACATGAGAAAGAGAGAAAAACAAGGAAATGGGCGGGAGAGAGAGAGAGAGAGAGAGAGAATCATCAAAGGGAGATTGGGAAACGAGTGTGAAGGAGGGAGAGGCAAAACAATGGACAAAGAAAAAAATAAGCTACAAAGAGGAAGAGAGAAAAACAATATATATATATATATATATATATACACAATATATATATATATATATATATATATACAGAGAGAGAGAGAGAGAGAGAGAGAGAGAGAGAAAGAAAAAAAACAACGCAGAAAGACTGAGAAAAGAAAACAAGCTGGAAAGAGAGAGGGACAAAAATAAGGTAAACAGAGACAAAGAGTAAAAAGCTACAAAGAGACGAAAAGAAAAACAGGCGCGAAAAGGACAGAAAGGAAGAAGCGAGAAAGAGAAAAACGAACAAGAAGGAAAGAAACAAGCAAATAAACGAGAAGGAAAGAAACAAGCAAACATACGAGAAGGAAAGAAACTAAAAAAACATACTAGGAGGAGAGAAACAAGGAAACATACGAGAAAGAAGGAAAGAAACAAGCAAACAAACAAGAAAGAAAGAAACAAGCAAACAAACAAGAAAGAAAGAAACAAGCAAACAAACAAGAAAGAAAGAAACAAGCAAACAAACAAGAAAGAAAGAAACAAGCAAACAAACAAACAAGAAAGAAAGAAACAAGCAAACAAACAAGAAAGAAGCAAACAAACAAACAAGAAAGAAAGAAACAAGCAAACAAACAAACAAGAAAGAAAGAAACAAGCAAACAAACAAGAAAGAAACAAGCAAACAAACAAGAAAGAAATAAACAAGCAAACAAACAAGAAAGAAATAAACAAGCAAACAAACAAGAAAGAAAGAAACACCAAACAAACAAGAAAGAAAGAAACATCAAACAAACAAGAAAGAAACATCAAACAAACAAGAAAGAAAGAAACATCAAACAAGAAAGAAAGAAACATCAAACAAACAAGAAAGAAAGAAACAAGCAAACAAACAAGAAAGAAAGAAACAAGCAAACAAGCGAAGAAACAAGAAAGAAACAAGCAAACAAACAAGAAAGAAACAAGCAAACAAACAAGAAAGAAACAAGCGAAGAAACAAGAAAGAAACAAGCAAACAAACACGAAATAAACAAGCAAACAAACACGAAAGAAAGAAAGAAAGAGAGGAAGAAAAAGAAAGAAAGAAACAGTCGAGAAAGAACTTAACACAGAGATACAATTGAGAGGAAGATAAACAAACACGAGAGTAAAAGAGAAATACAATTACCAAGATGCGATAAATAGGAGGGGGGCGAAAGAAGCGCTTGCGCGCGCGTGCGAGAGAGCGAAAGAGAGTTAAAAAAAAGTAAATCAACTGAAAGAAACAAGGTAACGAGAGAGAGGCTAAAAGTAACAAATAAATATACTTAGTGAAAGAAAGTAAATAAAAAGTTGAAAAGAAAAAAAATATTTACGTTTTTTTAATAAATGCTTGATGACAAAGAAATGTAACAAATTGCCTGACATACAATTTAAAAAAAAAACAAAAAAACTATCATTTACAAATCTGAATCAGAATCCTTGAAAAGCAAGTTAAAAAATTCTCCGAACGCCATTAATTTCTTCTTTATTTCATAAATTATCAGCAGTTATCTCCCCTTTTAAATTTTTCAGCCATCATGGCTGCTTCATTAAAGCGTTTTTAATCTTCATTCTTCTATTATCTAAAAACTACTGCACTGCATGACCATTGTCTTACTCACCTTCCATGACATAAGAAAAATGATCCGTGGGCTGACTTGCTTTTTTTTTTTTTTTTTTTTTGAATGGTTTGTCTATATTTTTGGTGTGAATGTTTCTCTTTCGTTAAATTTATCCTTTCTTGATAAAAATCAACGACTATGAAAAGATCACATGTTACAATGTCTTCTTAGCAACAAAGCTGTGTGTTACCTGTAAAATAGAAGAGATAATATCTCAGGTCACTCAGTTAACCAGTCAATTAAGTCAGGCAAAGTCATACAAGGGAGAGAATATATGTCGTCTGTATGCGAGAGAGGAACCTTTTTTTTCACATTCAGTATAAATGCTTCAGAAAAAACAGGTTATTTCGAAGTGTGGCTATCAAAAGCGGTAGGCAGTACAAACAACTCATCTCAGAAAAATCTATTTAATCTATATTGGATGAGGAGTTAACACATAATTATCTGCGGACTGTTGTCCTCATCTTTCTTGCTATTATCAGGACGTTTCGGCCGATGTGCCTCCAATGTGCAAATCGAAGTGAAGACGTTATTTAATCTACGGGGACAGTGCGCGTTGAATGGGGGCACATTTTTCCTTTTCTAGGGATACATCATCTAGACCAGGCCGTCCTGGGTAAGACGATAAATTATGTCCACGTTCTGGATAAGACGATAAACAACATCCAACAGCAAGGCCTCTGATCAAAAGGTTTTGAGGAGCTGGTGTTTCCAGGTTTCTTAATTGCTGGCGTTTCCAGGTTCACCCTAACTCGGGGTGGTAGCATCTGTCAGGGTCCCAGCTATGGGCAAATAGTTAACACCCAAACTGAGGTCAAAACACTACGAAAGTGTAAAAATAGGCTTTAATACCAGTAATACATTTTTGTAAAAAATTATTACCAGCAATGAATTTTGAAGAAAAAATACTACCAGTAATACATAATTACCAGCAATACGTTTTTGAAAAAAAATATTACCGACAATACGTTTTTGAAAAAAAAAATTATCAGCAATACTTTTTTTAAAAAGAACATTATCATCAATACTTTTTGAAAAAAAAAACATTATCAGCAATACTTTTTTGAAAAAACAAACATTATCAGCAATACTTTTTGAAAAAAAAAAACATTATCAGCAATACGTTTTTGAAAAAAAAAACATTATCAGCAATATTCTTTGAAAAAAATGTTACCAACAACACATTTCTGAAAAAAAAAAATATTACCAGCAATACATTTTTAGATAAAGATATTACCAGCAATAAAAATCTTTTCGGCATCAAATAACCCATTGAGTTGTTGATATGCCGTAAAAGAAACCAAACCAAACCATCTACATCCCGGTTTCTTAACCTTGGGTCTATGGAGACGAAGGTCAATGAGGATCAGATAAAAATTGACAGATATGTTCGCTATAGAGCCCTTGTTCGAAACAAGGGTTTCCTATCGAAAGAAATAAAATAAAATGCCTTCTGTCATTGCTTGACAGAAAACGCACCCAACCACTCCTTACTTAGTGTCGACCTCTAAGCGTCTCTCGACTTGCTGTTGGGCCCTTGTTTGCCATTTAAATATATCATCAACGACCGCTATAGTTTGCCACTCTATGAGAGGAAGTGATAATTCCTATTTATCCACGGTTGATCACTGCTTGATATTATCACTTCTTATACTGGTGAGGATTAATTGACCACAATTTCTTTCAAGCGTGGCTGCCTGAAAAGTGATGTGTGTGCAGTGTGCAAGAGGGTTGAGAAATGCAAACCATCAGACTGAGTGTACCTGCTTGTCTGGCTGCCTGTCTATGAAGGGCTAATTCTTATAGGGGTCCGTGACTAAAGGGACCCGTCACTCAAAAGGCTAAGGGCCACTGATCTAGATCTTATTTAATACTGTTCAGTTACAGTTCATAACCAAATCTGTGTCACCCGATGCGGGGATATATTTGGTATCAAATCCTTATTTCAATAGAGTTCAATCCCTATGTAGGGTAGTAAAGACTGAGACTTAGGTGAAACAGGGCGTGATATAACTGAGGAATACTTGCATTATTTACATTGTTCGGACTGATATCCTCATCTTCATTGCCATATTCACAACGTTTCGCCCGTTCTACGCTCCGGCCTTTTTAAGATGATTGGAATTTTGAATCGAACCCTTTATTTCGTCCACCGGGGTAGACTGTTCTAATTCAACGTGCCATGCCTCTTCCGAATGCCTCAGTTATTTCCCTTTAAGTCAACTCACCAAGTTTTGGCCTGGTACTGAACTCACAACTCTTTGGGTCTAGTCAAAGAATCTAATCAATGGGCGTTGTGAATATGGCAATGAAGATGAGGATAACAGTCCGAATAATGCAAATAAAGGAAGTAATAATAATAGCACATCTCAGAGATATAGAGAGATATTAATCATTTCAGAGAGAAAAAAGGTCTAGTCACTGGATCTAACCGCCGTCGTTATCCACTGTGCCATGTGACTTTGTGGACTAGAACAATCTACCCCGGTGGACGAAATAAAAGTTCGAAATTAAC
Source organism: Acanthosepion esculentum (assembly GCA_964036315.1). Classification (NCBI taxonomy): domain Eukaryota; kingdom Metazoa; phylum Mollusca; class Cephalopoda; order Sepiida; family Sepiidae; genus Acanthosepion; species Acanthosepion esculentum. The sequence continues at coordinate 24,155,938 of OZ038502.1, read as the reverse complement.
TCAACAAGTTTTATTTCACCACTGCTGTGACCTGGTATTGAACTCACAACTACTTTGGGTCTACTCACTGGACCTAACCAGCGTCTTTATCCACTGGACCATCTGTCCTTGAGGACGAAATGAATGATACTGTTTGAAATTTCAATGACCTAAAGAAATCCGGAGCGTACAATGGCCGAAACGGTGCGAATGTGGCAATAAAGAGTCCAAATAATATAAATAATGGAAGTAATCATATTTCAGAGATATAGACAGACAAAAACAATTATAAAAGCTTCCATGAAATTAGGTGTTATTATATATCATGGATATAATAATGTTCATAATGGGGGAAATGTTATGGGAGAATACCTCATATCGGAGATATAGACAGATATAACGGAGACATATATAGACAGATATATATAGATATAACTGAAACAGATATAGACAGATATAGCTGAGACAGATATATATAGATATAACTGAAACAGATATAGCTGAGACAGATATATATATAGAGATAACTGAAGCAGATATAGACAGATATAGCTGAGACAGATATATATAGATATAACTGAAACAGATATAGCTGAGACAGATATATATAGATATAACTGAAACAGATATAGCTGAGACAGATATATATAGATATAACTGAAACAGATATAGACAGATATAGCTGAGACAGATATATATATATATATCTGTCGATATATATATATATATATATAGAGAGAGAGAGAGAGAGAGACAGATATAACTGAGACAGATATATATAGAGACAGATAATATGAGCAATAACTTCAACATTATTAAATACTGTGAGGATTAAATACTCTACTATTATAAATGGAAGAAAACTTTAATTCCCCCCCCCCCAACTCAAGAATCCGTTTCGGAATCCGGAACATTTGACAAATTTATTTTGGAAACTAATTAACCTCCAGAAACGTAATCACTATAAATAACCAAAATTTTCGGAGTACCCTTTCTAATCAATCAGAATACAATTCTAAAATCAATAACAATATATAATTCATTCGTCTTCATTTCAGCTGCAACGAGATCACAAAGATATTTAGCCTTCCAAAATTAGATTGGGCTCTTCAAAGTAGTTCGCTTGTATTGATAACAGTCTTGGAGAGTGACGAGTACCGTTACCAACAGACGCCATACCTTTGTCAACAGATGCCCGCGCCAACATAGGAACCTCAGATGACCCGGGAAGTTTTCCAGCGTCAACATATGGCAGTTAGGTAATTAGAACCCCATCATCCAGGACATAAAGAAGCGAAAATGGGGACAGAACGGACACACCCTACGTAAACGAGTTGATAATGTCACAAAACGGGCACTAAACTAGAATCCACAAGGGAAGAGTTTGGAAGCCGACGGGGACGCGGTGAATCAATCAGAAGGGAGGACAAAGCGGCCGGACTGACATAGAGGGAGTTGCCTTGAACAGAGTGCAAGGTGTGGTTACTGCACTTAAACCCCAAAAGGCGTACAAAGCAATAAACTAATCTCAGTGACTTTTTTATCACAGTTCAAAGACCAATTATTCCAGTTTGGCTTGCAACAAGCAGCCGGGATCAAACATGAAGATTTATTAAAATTTCTACATAAAAAATGAATTAATAATAATTGATAATCCTTCGTCGTATAGATGAATACTAAATCTCATACTTCTCTTCTACGCTATGCCCCATCAAGACGTGGAAGATCATAGTTTTCCACAACTTCCTATCATTTAAAGCTCATAGTAATATGTTTTGTCTCCTTAAGATCTTTTCCAGTGACTGTTCTACCATCTATTTACACAAGCTCGTTAGGTAGGTGATTATGTCTCTCCACAGCTTCCTATTTTTCGTTGTTCTAATATGTGTATATGTATTATCCTTCCCAATCCTTGTTCTGTAATCCATTTACACAAGTTTATTAGGTAGGTACTCATGGCGCTCCACAGTTTCCTATCCTTTGTAAATCTTAGTAAGATTTGTCTTTTTACTATTCCTCCCAGTCCTAGTTTTACCATCCATTTCCATAAGCACATCAGATAGGTTAATATCTGTTTGCCTCTCATCATCTTGCATTCAATATACCCTGTGTGTGACAAATTCCCCTAGCCGTCTTTCCTCATTATGAGTCCCAATACTTTCTTGTGTTTTCTTTTTGTTTCTATTTTCCTTAAAACTTCCACCTTACTCACAATGAATTCTCAGCATCCTCCTGTAGAAACATCTCCGATGGCTCAAGTTTACTGTACATCCATAGGGAAATTATCCTGTATTTACTACCATATTGAAGGGTGAATACTAAATAGAAGTCATACCCACACTCTTTTCTTTGTTTCGAAAGAAATGTTAATATTTCTTAAGTTTTGGAATGCATCATTATTAAAATTACTAGCAATTGTAAAAGTTATAGCAGCGTATTAGGCGCTCTTGTAAGATAAGGCACAGATATATGGAAATTAAGAAAATTGCTGAAATTTCATACTTTTATATTTATCACAATTACAAATCCCATAAACTATTGGAGTCAGAGACGGTCTGCAACTATAGCATTAGTGGATACATCAAGTGCAAGTTAGATTGGCAGAGAATATCCCACTTTGAGCTATGAAGTTTACTTGTCGCACTCCTAGACTGGTTACCCTAACAAGAGCCCAATTTTATTTCTAACAGGGTGACTACCACTAACAATAAGGAAGACCATTGGGCACCGCTATTTAACCAGACGTTAAAGTGCAGAAAAATCGACCCTTACGTTTTCTAAAAGTAATTAGCGTAAAGTAAGAGACTTGGTTAGAGTTTGAATACAGGTCAGAAAAGAAAGAGTTGGAAGAAAAAGAATGTAAAAAGAAAAAAAGTGGAAGGAGAAGAAAGCTAAGAGAAAAAGAAAGAAAGACAAAGAAAGCTAAGGGAAAAAAAGAGAGGAAGGTGAAGAAAGCTAAGAGAAAAAGAGAGAAAAACAAAGAAAGCTAAGAAAGCTAAGAGAAAAAGAGAGAAAAACAAAGAAAGCTAAGAGAAAAAGAGAGAAAAACAAAGAAAGCTAAGAGAAAAAGAGAGAAAAACAAAGAAAGCTAAGGGAAAAAAAGAGAGGAAGGCGAAGAAAGCTAAGAGAAAGGAGGAAAGAGAAGAAAGATAAAAGAAAAAGAGAAAGAATAAGATAGCAAGAGAAAAAAGAGGAAGGAGTAGAAAGTTAAAAGAAAAATGGGTGAAAGGTTAGCAAAGCTAAAAGAAAAAAAGAGGAGGAAGTAGGCAAAAATAATGTGGAAAAAGAGAAGGAAGCTAAAAGAAAAAGAAAGGCAGGAAAAGAAAACTAAAAGTAAAAGAGAACAAGAAGAAGGAGGAGGAGAAGAATAGCAAAAAGAAAAAGATGGAAAAGAAAGCTAAAAGAAGAGGGGGTAGGTAAAGGAAGCAGAAAGAGAAAGAGGGGAAGTAGAAGAAGAAAGTAAAAGAAAGTGGATAAGAAAAAATACGAAAAAAAGTGAGAGAATAAGGAAGCAAAAATGAAAAAATGGGAGAAGAAAGCGAAAAGGTAAGAGAGGAAAGAAAAGAAAAGAGCCAATGGAAATACGAGAGAGAAGGGAAGGAGAAGAGAGGAAGAGAAAAAGAGGAAGAGAAAAAGAGGAAGAGAAAAAGAGGAAGAGAAAGAAAAGAAGGAGAGCAAGAGAAAAGAAGGAAAGAAAAAAGCCGAGTAGAAATGACAACAAAAAAAAAAAATTAGGAGAAGCGGAAGTAAGTAAAAAAAAAAAAACAGAAAATATGGGAGTAAACAAATATTAATGAACAGGAAATTAATTAGCGTTAATGAACAGGACGTTAAAAAAAAGAGGTTAAAACAGAGCCAGAAGAAACAGAAAAGAAAGAGAGAAAACAAGAAACAGTTACAGACATTATTCTTAGAAATTACTGCTGACGATTCACCAGACAATGTAGTACTTTACTACTTTTAGACAAGACAGACGCCATCTGTTTCTCTCTCTCTGTCTCCAACGACACTTGACGTCCACTTCAGATAGCCAAACCTTACAGGCTCGACTGAAAGTAAACGAAATAATAAACACGAATTCCAGATCGCCGACTCCAACCCAATCACATTTCTCTTTCTCCAACCTATTCATGTAAAAAACACATTTCCCATCGAGGTGTGTCCAAGTGTGGGTTTTTCTTTTCGTTAAACAAACTGACATCTTAGATTCTGCATTCTGGAATAGGCACCGGAAGTAAACATTTTTTCAAATTTCCTTTTACAATGATTGATAATTTTGCTTCGAAATGTCAATATGATCAGCCTACTAACATATATATCAATTTACTTATCTGTATATTTACATATGATCAGCCCACTAGCATATATATCAATTTACTTATTTTATATATATATATATATATATATATATATATATATATATATATATATAAATAAAAAGAAAAACAGACCACTTTAAGGCTCCATTGTAATAATTTATTTCACCAGAGACTTTCATTTTTCCCTGGATCTTAAGACATCACTTTCAAAAGGTGAAACGAAAAATGAAATTAAAATTTACACTATTTGACGGGCAGTATTAAGCTGATATAAATTGACATAGAGGGTGGTGAGGAATGGTGTAAGAGACATGGTCGAGTTTAGAGAGGGAAGGGAGAATTTAAAAATTTATTTTTATACTTCTTTTGATTATAATACTTAATATTGAGGAAGGAGGAGGTAAGAATCAGACAATGGCCTATTTAATCGGTCAACTCAACGGAAATGATATGGGAAAAGGAAAAGGAGAATATACATTGCAACCTTGGTTGTTGAATGTCTCACATGTCGAAAATTCGAGATGAAAATGCCCCTCGGTTCTCAAGCAACATTGCCGAACCAAGTTAACCCGAACGGAATAATTTCTGAGTCGACCGCCATGTTGTATACCCTCAAGTGTTGTGGGGTGATTTTCTTTACCAATTTTATTGTTCTGTGACTTTTTTTTCTCTACATTGATTCCTATTGGAAAAATAGTTTCGGTTTACGAACATTTCAGGTTACGAACGGGCTTCCGTAACCGAGGTTCCATTGTATATAATAGATAGATATAGAAATGATCTAAATAAAGAGATACAATCAACAATATATATGAGCAATTACTTATACATACAGGTGAGCAAATAACTATTTATTTAATCAATTGTGTAGACAAAAAAGTGCTCAATGTAGTTAAACTGAGCTATAAAGCATATATTAATGAGTACACATATATACCTATGTTTACAGTACTACTCAGAGTTTCATGATTTTCCCATTCATCAGATATAAAAACCTATGAATGTTTCAATATGATTCTTTGTTTTTTTTTTTTTAATTCTGGGTCTCATGAGAGCAACGCTACATTGTATGCCGATTTGAGATTATTATAAATATCATATTGGGGTATAAATTCAAAATAGAGAGTGTTGTTAGTTTATTTTTCGATATCAACCTAAGATAATAGATTTGTATTATATTGTTTAACCTCAATGGGTTATTTAATGCCGACAACATTTTTATGATAGATTCGTATAAATAGAATATGTATTCTTTGGTTTAGATTGGTTTGCTTTATTTTGTTTTACAGCATATCAACCTCAATGGGTTATATAATGCCGACAACATTTTTAGGATAGATTCATATAAATAGAATATGTATTCTTTGGTTTAGATTGGTTTGGTATATTTTATTTTACGGCATATCGACCTCAATGGGTTATTTAATGCCGACAACATTTTTTATTGCAGGTAATATTTTGTTTTGTCAAAAATCTGTTTCTGGTAATATATTTCCTTCAAAATCGTATTGCTGGCAATAATTTTTTAAAAAAAGTATTGCTGGTAATACTTAACTATTTGCCCATAGCTGGGACCCTAACAGGTGCTACCACCCCGGGTCAGGGTGGACCTGGGAACACCAGCAGTTAAGAGATGGTTCCATGCTCCTCAAAACCTCCTGATCAGAGGCCTTGCTGCTGGACGTAGTTTAACGTCTTACATTGGACGCTGAAGTAGCTTAACGTCTTACCTAGGATGACCTAAGATATTAATCAAAAGTTTCGTAAGGATATTGATCTGTTAATGCATATTGAGTCAACCGATAAGATTATTGTAATACAAACTAAAAAAGTTGGTAGTTATCAAATAAAAAGTGTGGGTAGACAAAAATAATATAAAGATAAAGAAAAGTAAAAAATATAAACAATAATAAAAAAAATAATGAAACAAATTGAAAAATAAATAAAGGGAATGAAGGGCTATAACAACTGTTAAACAACAGGATGATGCCAGGGAGGTAACTGAATATAAAAAAAATATTAAGGGCCAAGTCAGTGGGGGTATTAAAGCAGATGTTAGTTTAACTGCTCTAACCAGGATTGAAATATTTGAGAAGGAAGATCTTTCTATGAATGCATATATATGTATAAATAATAAATTAACTGATTTAAAATATGTTTTTTCGCTACACAATAATGACCATGTTTCAAAAATGGGAGCTAAAATCTTCAAATTTAATTTTGTAATTAAATTACAAACATTAGTTCCATTTCATCCTCAAGCGAACTTTGAAAAAGAATCATCACTAGCATATCCATAATCCATGGTGGAGTGAAGTGAGGGAAAAAGTAAATATAATCGCCCACATATATATATATATATATATATAGTTAAATTCCCAGATCAATTCTGTGGACAAAACAGATTGGTATAAAATGACAATTGGAAAAATCTTAGATTTTGCCAACGCGTTTCGTCTTCCGACTTTTTCAACGCAAAAATGAAATCGAAATATCTCTGTTGTTATAGTTACATTAAAAATCCAAATTTAAAAGGATAGACCCTTCTGTCCAAGCCTTTTTTTCTGGTACAGAGATATTTAGATTTCATTTTTGCCTTGAAAAATCAGAAGACGAAATGCGTCGGCAAAATCTAAGAATTTTCCAATTGTCATTTTATACCAATCTGTCGTGTCACAGACTTGATCTGGGAATTTAACTGTATTGTCGACATGAAAAAAAAAAAATCTCTTACTATAAAGGTAATTTACATTAATATATATATAAGATTTTTCCAAATGTCATTATATATATATATATATATATATACTTATTACTCCAAACATTATTTTTTAGTGGATACTCGAATTTAAAATAGACGCCCAGTTCATTTTTTATTTTCCATTATTTAAACAGTGAGTATTATGTATACAGAAAATCGACTTAAGCTGAGAAGCCAGATCAAGACCGACAATATTGCTTGTTCTTCTGAGGATTTTATCAAGGACCTCAAGGTAAATAGCAAGATCACTGGATCAACTGAGGCAGCAATATTTTAAGCAAGGACGAATAGTCGCCTTATAGATATGTATGATAGATCCTGTAAAGAAAGACTGTCTAGCCCAACAGTGTAAACCAGATTTCTTAGCTTCTGACCTAGCAATGAATTCAATAGAATTTTTCTACTTCATGTCAGCTGAGAACATAAGTTTAGCCAATTTCGACACACTGCCAAAAGAATGAAACTCTTTCATGCTAGACTCCTAACCAGATGTTTCTTACATTCCTTGCTGAAACTGGGATTTAAAAAGGATTGATAAAAAAACAAATAATGAAAAGAATTCTAAAAATGGCAATTTGTTAAATTTTCTTATTTTAAGTTTTTTCCCCACTGAGACAAATTTCTAGAGATCTGATTAAATAGGCATTTTGAATTTTGATAAAGTCTTTCTCATTTAATTTTATTTAATTTTAATTTTTGGTCTCAAATCTCTGACTCTTTCAACAGGAAATAAACTAATTAAATTCCCAGCAGGATTTTATCATTGCTTAGAATAATTATAATGCTGACAATAACATAATTTATATATATATATATATATATACATATATATATATATATACGTTAGAATTAATATAATTATAATGCTGATATATATATATATATATATATATATTAGTTAGAATAAATATAATTATAATGCTGATATATATATATATATATATATATATATTAGTTAGAATAAATATAATTATAATGCTGATATAATTATATATATATATATATATATATATATATATATATATATATATATATATATATTAGAATTAATATAATTATAATGCTGATATAATTATATATATATATATATATTAGTTAGAATTAATATAATTATAATGCTGATATAATTATATATATATATATATTAGTTAGAATTAATATAATTATAATGCTGATATAATTATATATATATATATATATATATATATATGTTAGAATTAATATAATTATAATGCTGATATAATTATATATATATATATTAGTCAGAATTAATATAATTATAATGCTGATATAATTATATATATATATATTAGTCAGAATTAATATAATTATAATGCTGATATAATTATATATATATATATTAGTCAGAATTAATATAATTATAATGCTAATATAATTATATATATATATATTAGTCAGAATTAATATAATTATAATGCTGATATAATTATATATATATATATTAGTCAGAATTAATATAATTATAATGCTAATATAATTATATATATATATATTAGTCAGAATTAATATAATTATAATGCTGATATAATTATATATATATATATATTAGTCAGAATTAATATAATTATAATGCTTATATAATTATATATATATATATTAGTCAGAATTAATATAATTATAATGCTGATATAATTATATATATATATATTAGTCAGAATTAATATAATTATAATGCTTATATAATTATATATATATATATTAGTCAGAATTAATATAATTATAATGCTTATATATATATATATATATATATATATATATATATATATTAGTCGGAATTAATATAATTATAATGCTTATATATATATATATATATAAATTAGTCGGAATTAATATAATTATAATGCTTATATATATATATATATATATATATATATATATATATATTAGTCGGAATTAATATAATTATAATGCTTATATATATATATATATATTAGTCGGAATTAATATAATTATAATGCTTATATATATATATATATATATATATATATATATATATATATTAGTCGGAATTAATATAATTATAATGCTTATATATATATATATATATATATATATATATATATATATTAGTCGGAATTAATATAATTATAATGCTTATATATATATATATATATATATTAGTCGGAATTAATATAATTATAATGCTTATATATATATATATATATATATTAGTCGGAATTAATATAATTATAATGCTTATATATATATATATATATATATATATATATATATATATATATTAGTCGGAATTAATATAATTATAATGCTTATATATATATATATATATATATATATTAGAATTAATATAATTATAATGCTTATATATATATATATACACAATATATATATTCAATTATAATGCTAAAAATAATTAATATATCTATAAATATATATATATATATATACACAATATATATATTCAAATATAATGCTAAAAATAATTAATATATATATATATATACACAATATATATATTCAATTATAATGCTAAAAATAATTAATATATATATATATACACAATATATATATTCAATTATAATGCTAAAAATAATTAATATATATATATATATATACACAATATATATATTCAATTATAATGCTAAAAATAATTAATATATATATATATATATATACACAATATATATATTCAATTATAATGCTAAAAATAATTAATATATATATATATATATATATACACAATATATATATTCAATTATAATGCTAAAAATAATTAATATATCTATGAATATATATATATATATATACACACAATATATATATTCAATTATAATGCTAAAAATAATTAATATATCTATAAATATATATATATATATATACACAATATATATGTTCAATTATAATGCTAAAAATAATTAATATATCTATAAATATATATATATATATATATACACAATATATATATTCAATTATAATGCTAAAAATAATTAATATATCTATATATATATATATATATATATATATATATATATATACACAATATATATATTCAATTATAATGCTAAAACTAATTAATATATCTATATATATATATATATATATATATATATATATATACACACACAATATATATATTCAATTATAATGCTAAAAATAATTAATATATATATATATATATATATATATATACATATACACAATATATATATTCAATTATAATGCTAAAAATAATTAATATATCTATATATATATATATATATACATATACACAATATATATATTCAATTATAATGCTAAAAATAATTAATATATATATATATATATATATATATATATATTTTATAATAAAAAGAAAGAACAGTAAGATATATAATCCAGTGTTCTTATTGGTATTTTTATTTTTACAAAAGAGTCCTCAATGTAAATGTACAGAGCATAAATTCTAGAAATTAACTGATTTAAAATATGGTTTCTTCGCTACACAGGAATCATTCCAAAATTCGCTTGAAGATGAAACAGAACTAATCCTTTTAATTCAATTATATAATTAAATTTGAAGTTTTTAGCTTTGGTTTTTGAAACATGGTAATTGCTGTGTAGCAAAGAAACCATATTTTAAATCGGTTAATTTCTAATATATATATATATATATATATATATATATATATATATATATATATATATATATATATAATTGGAAATAATATAATCATAATATTAATACGTTCTGAAATATTAAATTTAATATTTGCTATAATTGAGTAGGTTCTAATTCTGTGGCCCCCTCACAAAAATGAAGTGTTTCTTTCCACTCTCTTGTAATATAGCATCAAATGTGTGAGGCATGCATTTAAATATCTGTCTAGCTCTGTTTCATTCAAGTCTCTCTCACCTTATCCTTCTCTCTCTCTCACTCTCTGCATCTCCTTCTCACCCTCATCCAGTATCATCTCACTTGGTCTTCTGTGTCTGTTTTAGTGTTGCTCCTCCTCTTTGCCTCATAAAGTCAACTCTCTCTCTCTCATTCTTTCTACCTCTCTCTCTCTCTGATTCTCTTTCTTTCTACCTCTCTCTCATTCTCTTTCTTTCTACCTCTCTCTCATTCTCTTTCCCTCTCATTCTCTTTCTCTCTACCTCTCTCTCATTCTCTTTCTCTCTACCTCTCTCTCATTCTCTTTCTCTCTACCTCCCTCTCATTCTCTTTCTCTCTACCTCCCTCTCTCTCTCTCTCATTCTTTCTTTCTTTCTTTCTCCCTCTTTCTCATTCTTTCTCCCTCTCTCTTTCTCATTCTTTCTCCCTCTCTCTCATTCTTTCTCCCTCTTTCTCCCTCTTTCTCATTCTTTCTCCCTCTTTCTCATTCTTTCTTTCTCCCTCTCTCTTTCTCATTCTTTCTCCCTCTTTCTCATTCTTTCTTTCTCCCTCTCTCTTTCTCATTCTTTCTCCCTCTCTTTCTCCCCCCTCTCACATTCTCTTTCTTTCTCCCCCTCCTCTCATTCTCTTTCTTTCTCCCCCTCTCCCTCATTCTCTTTCTTTCTCCACCTCTCCCTCATTCTCTTTCTTTCTCCACCTCTCCCTCATTCTCTTTCTTTCTCCCTCTCTCTCTCATTCTCTTTCTTTCTCCCTCTCTCTCTCGTTCTCTTTCTTTCTCCCTCTCTCTCATTCTCACTAAGCCTCTGTCTTTGTTTAACCATCTGTCTCTGTCAGCCGTGCTTTCTCCGCCCTGTGTTATTAAGCATCTTTCTCCATTTATTTTACTCTCTCTCTCTCTCTCCTCCTTCTTCTTATCTTTCTCCATGTCCTCCCACCATTCTAGCCTAACCTTCTTCTCCCTGTCTCATCAAAAGTCATCACACTGTCTCTAAAAACCTCTCCCTATATTTCAGTCTCTCTCCCTCTGTGAACTATGAAAGCTCACTTCCCCCTCTCTCTAAACATCTGCCCCCTCTTCCGTTTTTCCCTCTCCCTCCTCCTGTAAGTTCTAAACTGCACTATTTTCTTTGTCTCATTAACAAACTCATTGAATCCAGTATCAAAAAAGAAGGTACTTCATTGAAAACCCTCACCAGAAACAATCTTCTGAGCGACAACCAACATGAGTTTCACTCCTCTAGGTCCACTGTTGTTGTGTTAACTATCATTACACGCAGAATGTTGTTTATTCACCAGAGAAGGTGTTTGAAAGCATAGGTGTGCGATAGGGGATTATTAACTATGAAAACTATCATCTTATGTCATCTCTGGAAGAGTCAATGCAACTACCAAGTTCGCGGGTAGATCAATGAAGGTCATTGTGAATCGCTAGTTTTCTGAAGTTCACGACATCACTGTAAGCATCCCAATCATCGTTCCTTGGTCCTAACTTTTTTTCTGCATTTTATTAACCAACTGCATTGGAACATTCTGATATCATAAGCGAACATGTACGGAGATGATAGCACAGTTTACTCAAGCATTTCCAAAAATAAAGATGAACGGAGCTTTCCAACTGATCGATCTTTTGACCTAGTTCCAACAGCTCAATGGGGGAAAAAAACACTGGCCTGTAACTTTCAATATGTAACAAACCAAGCTAGTATCTTGATTAACACTGAGCAGACCCTGATCTTTCCCCAGTTTTCCAATGAATGGTTGAACTCGCAAAGTGGCTCCACAATTTGAGCTTTTATTGACTTTAGAGTTAACTCCAGACATCAAGTAGAACTGATATAGTCAGTGCATTGCTAGAGATACTGAGAAAATGGTTGGCTCTTTCTATCGCTCCAGGAAGTACCTGTAACAAAAGAGAAAATCACCCACCTCGAAAAAGAGTTTGTGTTTTGTGCGTGGTCTGTCGAAGGAAAATTAAAGAAAATTGTTAGTAAAAATCTGCCTCAGATCAGAAGAACTATGCTAACATTCTTTCCTCCATGACTGGCATGGCCAATCAGAAAAATTGCCCTGAGAATAAAATCCGTTGATTTGATTAACGTGGAGAGAATGATTTTTGAGCTTGGTGAGTGAAAGTGCATTTCCTCTGTTGCAAGTGGAAGGTTGCATTTTTTTACCAAGTTTTCAGTATTAATTTGACAGCTGGATTGTTTACCACCGTTTGCCTTTTGGATTTTTTGATCACAGACTTGAAATTGAACTTATTCTTGGCGCACAATTTTTTTTTTTACTGACCCCATTGGTTAATACTTTAACAGTACCAGGTTCCTACTGCAGATGCTTCATATTTACAATTGGAACTACACTGCATTGGAACTACACAATCCTAACTTTCCAGCTTTGATACTGTTCAAAATCTTGTTGGGTCAGAAATTATTGTCTAATCTGCAGCCTTTTCTCTACAAATGCCCTGTCCTGGGTATGACGATGAACTACATCTGGCAACAAGGCCTTTGATCAGGATATTTTGAGAAGCATGGAATCACCTCTTAATTGCTGGTGTTCCCAGGTTCACCTTGACCCAGGGTGGTAGCACCTGCCAGGGTCCAGGCTATGGGCAAATAGTTAACCCTCACAAAAGTGGTAAAAACACTATGAAAGTGTAACAATAGGTTTTAATACCAGCAATACATTTTTGGGAAAAAAATGTTACCTGGAATAAAAGTCTTGTTGGCATTAAATAATCTATTGTGGCTGATATACCATAAAAGAAACAAAAACAAACAAACCGATAGATAGATAGATAGATAGATAGATAGATAGATAGATAGATAGAAAAATATGACCAGCAATAATAATCTTGTTGACATTAAATAATCCATTGAGGTTGATATGCTGTAAAACAAAACAAACCAAACTGATAGATAGATAGATATGAACACACTCTCAGAGATAGATAGATAGATATAGATAGATAGATAGGTAGGTATGAACAGACTCTCAGAGATAGATAGACATGAAGAGACTCTCAGAGATAGATAGATATGAAGAGACTCTCAGAGATAGATAGATAGATATGAAGAGACTCTCAGAGATAGATAGATAGATATGAAGAGACTCTCAGAGATAGATAGATTGATAGATAGATAAATATGAACAGACTCTCAGAGATAGATAGATAGATAGATAGATAGATAGATAGATATGAACAGACTCTCAGTGATAGATAGATAGATAGATAGATAGATAGATAGATAGATAGATAGATAAATATGAACAGACTCTCAGAGATAGATAGATAGATAGATAGATAGATATGAACAGACTCTCAGTGATAGATAGATAGATAGATAGATAGATAGATAGATAGATATGAACAGACTCTCAGAGATAGATAGATAGATAGATAGATAGATAGATAAATATGAACAGACTCTCAGAGATAGATAGATAGATAGATAGATAGATAGATAGATAAATATGAACAGACTCTCAGAGATAGATAGATAGATAGATAGATAGATAAATATGAACAGACTCTCAGAGATAGATAGATAGATAGATAGATAGATAGATAGATAGATAGATATGAACAGACTCTCAGAGATAGATAGATAGATAGATAGATATGAACAGACTCTCAGAGATAGATAGATAGATAGATATGAACAGACTCTCAGAGATAGATAGATAGATAGATAGATATGAACAGACTCTCAGAGATAGATAGATAGATAGATATGAACAGACTCTCAGAGATAGATAGATAGATAGATATGAACAGACTCTCAGAGATAGATAGATAGATAGATAGATATGAACAGACTCTCAGAGATAGATAGATAGATAGATATGAACAGACTCTCAGAGATAGATAGATAGATAGATAGATATGAACAGACTCTCAGAGATAGATAGATAGATAGATATGAACAGACTCTCAGAGATAGATAGATAGATAGATATGAACAGACTCTCAGAGATAGATAGATAGATAGATAGATATGAACAGACTCTCAGAGATAGATAGATAGATAGATAGATATGAACAGACTCTCAGAGATAGATAGATAGATAGATAGATATGAACAGACTCTCAGAGATAGATAGATAGATAGATAGATATGAACAGACTCTCAGAGATAGATAGATAGAGAGATATGAACAGACTCTCAGAGATAGATAGATAGAGACATATGAACAGACTCTCAGAGATAGATAGATAGATAGATATGAACAGACTCTCAGAGATAGATAGATAGATAGATATGAACAGACTCTCAGAGATAGATAGATAGATATGAACAGACTCTCAGAGATAGATAGATAGATAGATATGAACAGACTCTCAGAGATAGATAGATAGATAGATATGAACAGACTCTCAGAGATAGATAGATAGATAGATATGAACAGACTCTCAGAGATAGATAGATAGATAGATATGAACAGACTCTCAGAGATAGATAGATAGATAGATATGAACAGACTCTCAGAGATAGATAGATAGATAGATATGAACAGACTCTCAGAGATAGATAGATAGATAGATATGAAAAGACTCTCAGAGATAGATAGATAGATAGATATGAACAGACTCTCAGAGATAGATAGATAGATAGATATGAACAGACTCTCAGAGATAGATAGATAGATAGATATGAACAGACTCTCAGAGATAGATAGATAGATAGATAGATAGATATGAACAGACTCTCAGAGATAGATAGATAGATAGATATGAACAGACTCTCAGAGATAGATAGATAGATATGAACAGACTCTCAGAGATAGATAGATAAAAAATATTACCAGCAATAAAAATCTTGTTGGCATTAAATAATCCATTGATGTGTTGATATGTCGTAAAAAAAAACCCAAAACAAATGAAACCAAACTACAAATGCTACCTTGCATATTTATCACTATTTCCATTTCTAAATGTTACAGTCTTTAGTTTCATCAGATCAGATCTTTACAGACAGGACATGCCATGGTACTTTTGCAGAGCCGAGCTTCCCTTGTTTGGACCGTATGCCCATTGTAAGCCAAAAGTTCATCTAGTCAGGCTAACTGATTTCTTACTCCCAAGCTAACCACGATCTGATACACTAATATCATTGCAAGATTCTCAAAGAAACATTGTCAGTCACTTTCGCCCTCACAGTAGAAGGTTAGCAATTTGTTAAATTCTTTCATCTAATTTGGCATACAAACGTGTGTGTATGTGTGTGTGATGGTCTGAAGATAGCATTCAAGCATGAAACAGACTGTCAGCATATGGTGTTGACCACAGTGCCCACGTTTATATCTACGTATGTGTTATCCCCAATATTGAGCACTTTTACCCATAAATATAGCATACCTTAAAACTATAGTTTTATCAGATGATGGCTGGTTATTAAATACCAGGACTGTTGCTATGTTAACGTACCTAAAGTATGCAGAGTGAAACTGCTTGGCATAGATTGACTGAACTACATCGCGCATGTACACCATCTTCTCTTTCCCATCTGTTGTTTATAGAATGTGAAGGAAAGTGTGTAGAGTGTGGTCGTGTCACCACACCACAGAGATTCGAACAGTGACCATAGCTTGTACAGCAGTGCTGGGCCCGACAGCCAACATATTCCCCAGATCTCGCCCCTTGGGACTTTTTCCTCTTTTCAAAAATTAAATTCCATTTCCCAACCAAGATTTTGAGACATTGATGTTGGTTGTTTGGGGTTTTATGGCATATCAACCACTATGGGTTATTTAATGCCAGATCCAGTATTTACTAAATATATCAAAAACGTATAGCTGGCAACATCATTGTTTCAAAAACGTTTAGCTGGCAACATCATTGTTTCAAAAACGTATAGCTGGCAACATCATTGTTTCAAAAACGTTTAGCTGGCAACATCATTGTTTCAAAAATGTGTAGTTGGCAACATCATTGTTTCAAAAACGTATAGCTGGGAACATCATTGTTTAAAAAACTGGCAACATCATTGTTTCAAAAACGTATAGCTGGCAACATCATTGTTTCAAAAACGTATAGCTGGCAACATCATTGTTTCAAAAACGTTTAGCTGGCAACATTATTGTTTCAAAAACGTATAGCTGGCAACATCATTGTTTCAAAAACTGGCAACATCATTGTTTCAAAAACGTTTAGCTGGCAACATCATTGTTTCAAAAATGTGTAGTTGGCAACATCATTGTTTCAAAAACGTATAGCTGGCAACATCATTGTTTAAAAAACTGGCAACATCATTGTTTCAAAAACGTATAGCTGGCAACATCATTGTTTCAAAAACGTATAGCTGGCAACATCATTGTTTCAAAAACTGGCAACATCATTGTTTCAAAAAAGTATAGCTGGCAACATCATTGTTTCAAAAAAGTATAGTTGGCAACATCATTGTTTCAATGTGCTGGAAAAGACCTGGAAGTTCACTATTTTCCCATAGCTGGGACCCCCAACAGGTGCTACCAACCCGGGTTAGGGTGAACCTGGGAACACCAGCAATTAAGAGGTGGTTCCACCCTTCCTCAAAACCTCCTGATCAGAGGCCTTGCTGTTGGATGCAGTTCAAGGTCGTACCCAGCACGTTGAGACATTGAGGAAATCCAAGCGAATGTGACATGGCACCTGTTTGCTACCCTGAAAAAGGAGTTCCAATGATGCTTCCCTTAATGAAAAAAAAAAACACTGGATAAAGTATCCAGCTTCAGAAGGGGACTACTTTGAAGGAGATTAAATGTCGAATTGATAGGTGTTGTTGTTTTTTATTTTTGTATCAACAGACGCGATACGTTTTTCTTTTTGTTTTGTTTTTAAATCAAACCTCAGATATACAGGGTACCATGGGTAAATTGTCGCCATTTTATATTTTTTAATTTCGTGTAAAAAGGGGTAACAAAGTGTCAGTTGAGCACCTTCTGTGAGAAAAATATCATCAGAACGCAAGTCACTCCGCCAGAAATTTGGAAACGTCATGCTGTTCTGCTTGGCATTCACACCGGAAGCTCCAATACGAATATTTCAGAGTGTTTGGGTGCCAATCTGAGGACAGTGCAGAGGATTCAGAAAGAGTTGGATGAGTCTAATGGTGATTACGAAGGTATGGCAGTTCGAAAAACTCACTGATCGTTCTGAATAGAAAAGTACTCCTGAATTTGTTGATGAGGGCCTCAGAATAATCACAGAAGCCTACATCAAAAGCCTTGCAGGGGTCAAGAAGGTGACTGCTGGAAGACTCTATATCTGGCCACAGGATACTGCACCAGGGTACACAAGCAGGAGAACCCAGCCATGGCTGTCAGATAATTTCTGCGACCACATCACTCCTTACATCTGACCACCTAACACCCCAAACTCAAACCCTTTGATTATTATGTGTGGGGCGCATTTGAGCGAGAGACCAACAAAACTCCGTGTAACATCAAAGATGATTTGAAGGCAAGGATTATGGCAGCATTCACCGACCGGAGACCGTCTAGAAGAGTTGCAGGAGATTCCAAAGTCTTTTGGAGGCCATGGTTGAAGACAATAACGATTTTATTGAATAAATTTACTTTAGTATTTCAAGATAATTTTGTGTAATTTTGGTAAATATATCCGTTAAAATGCGATGTCAGTGTTATTTTGATTTTTGCGTCATTTAGACAAGAGTTTATCCATCACACCATGTAAATGAATTAATCCAGGTGTGTTTTGTATGGACTTGAGAACGATACAACATTCATCCGAATGTTGTTACAACTGGCAACCCCTTCCCGTATCATCTTCAAGAGTTATTTTGTGTTGCCAAGTATTGTTGTTGTTTTCGATGGTTTAGGTTTGGTTTATTTTGTTTTACGGCATATCAACCTCAATGGGTTATTTAATGCCGACAAGATTTTTATTGCTGGTTTGATTTGTTTTACGGCATATCAACCCCAATGGGTTATTTAATGCCGACAAGATTTTTATTGCTGGTTTGGTTTGTTTTACGGCATATCAACCCCAATGGGTTATTTAATGCCGACAAGATTTTTATTGCTGGTTTGGTTTGTTTTACGTCATATCAACCCCAATGGGTTATTTAATGACGACAAGATTTTTAGGATAGATTCGTATGAATAAAATATGTATTATTTACTTTATACTGGTTTGGTTTATTTTGTTTAACGGCATATCAACCTCAATGGGTTATTTAATGCTGACAATAATTTTTATTACTGGTAATATTTTGTTTTGTCAAAAATCTATTTCTGGTAATATTTTCCCTCCAAAATTGTATTGCTGGTAATAGTTTTTTTTTTTCAAAAAAGTATTGCTGATAATAGTTAACTCTTTGTCAATAGCTGGGACCCTAACAGGTACTACCACCCCAGGTCCGGATGAACCTGGGAACACCAGCAATTAAGAGGTGGTTCCACGCTCCTCAAAACCTCCTGATCAGAGGCCTTGCTGCTGGACGTAGTTTAACATCTTACCCAGGACGCGGATATAGTTTAATGTCTTACCCAGGATGATGTTTTTGATGGTTGTGGGTTTTTTTTGTTTATTATTTATGAAATATATATCGTATGTTTGTTCTTAAATTTGATAAAATTTTCTTGATGTCTGTTTATAGCAGAGTAAAAAAAATATATCTTAATAATAATAATAATAATAATAATAATAATAATAATTTCTTCGATGATGAATTTACTTATTTTTTGTCTTATTTTCATCCCCGAGGTTGAACCTCATTCATACCGCGACCTTCCATTATCTCGTCCAATCAAAATAAATCTCTTGAAAGCCATTTCCCTATCTGCTTACCTTTTTCCTGTCTACCTATCAAGCTTCTTTTTTTTTATATTATTAACCCAACCCGCCGCCTCAATTTACCTGCCTTTGTAACCCCCACCCTGACGACCACAATCTTTTCAACTTTGCCTACACATTTTCCCCCCTCTACCGAACCACCTCCATGAAATCTGGAGTTGCCTCCACTTACATAGAGAAAAAAAATCATATCCGAAAACATTCAGAGAACGAAAATTGTTTTCTTCTAGGCCCAAGCGACCTACAGCCGCGCACACAAGTGATAATTTAATTACTCGATTCTGAATCATCACCAGTCGATTGTAGATGCTTGCATTATATAATTTAACGTTTCATATTCTTTTTTCTTTCTCTTAACATATATTTTAGTTATTCTTTTAAATATTTAGCCTTTCATGCTATCAAGTTAATATTTCTTCTTCTTCAAAGTGTCGTGTTTCCTCCAGGACGTTGGCGGTCGTGGCTCTTCACAATTTCCTGTCCTTTGTAGCTTTTAATAAATGTTGTCTTTGTTATCGGTCCTAAAACTTGTTCTGCCATTCACATAATCAAGCATTCTAGGTAGGTTATGTGCTACTATTCTCAGTCTCTCTTTCCTTCAATCCGAGCTGTGAGTGTCAAATTTTCCAAGCCCTCTTTCCTTATTATATGCCCTAGAAATTCCAACTGCCTCTTCTTACTTTTTGTGATGTCAACGAATATTCGTTGTCGCTTTCATAATGCTCATTGTAATAGAGATTTTGTAATCGCAGATACAAATATGTTAACGCCGTTGAACAATACTGGTGTCAGTCGCCTTCGAATATCACTCGCACTAATAGTACTTGCTCGATAATAATCGCACTAAAAGTAACCAACGATTAGTAATCCGTATAGTGATCAGTATAAAGAATAATATAGAGAACAGTGATCCGAATAGTAATAGAGGATAGAGTAGAAATGGTGATCCGAATAGTAATAGAGGATAGAGTAGAAATGGTGATCCGAATAGTAATAGAGGATAGAGTAGAAATGATGATCCGTATAGTAATAGAGGATAGAGTAGAAATGGTGATCCGAATAGTAATAGAGGATAGAGTAGAAATGGTGATCCGTATAGTAATAGAGGATAGAGTAGAAATGGTGATCCGAATAGTAATAGAGGATAGAGTAGAAATGGTGATCCGGATAGTAATAGAGGATAGAGTAGAAATGGTGATCCGTATAGTAATAGAGGATAGAGTAGAAATGGTGATCCGAATAGTAATAGAGGATAGAGTAGAAATGGTGATCCGGATAGTAATAGAGGATAGAGTAGAAATGGTGATCCGTATAGTAATAGAGGATAGAGTAGAAATGGTGATCCGAATAGTAATAGAGGATAGAGTAGAAATGGTGATCCGTATAGTAATAGAGGATAGAGTAGAAATGGTGATCCGAATAGTAATAGAGGATAGAGTAGAAATGGTGATCCGGATAGTAATAGAGGATAGAGTAGAAATGGTGATCCGTATAGTAATAGAGGATAGAGTAGAAATGGTGATCCGTATAGTAATAGAGGATAGAGTAGAAATGGTGATCCGAATAGTAATAGAGGATAGAGTAGAAATGGTGATCCGAATAGTAATAGAGGATAGAGTAGAAATGGTGATCCGAATAGTAATAGAGGATAGAGTAGAAATGGTGATCCGAATAGTAATAGAGGATAGAGTAGAAATGGTGATCCGGATAGTAATAGAGGATAGAGTAGAAATGGTGATCCGGATAGTAATAGAGGATAGAGTAGAAATGGTGATCCGGATAGTAATAGAGGATAGAGTAGAAATGGTGATCCGAATAGTAATAGAGGATAGAGTAGAAATGGTGATCCGGATAGTAATAGAGGATAGAGTAGAAATGGTGATCCGAATAGTAATAGAGGATAGAGTAGAAATGGTGATCCGAATAGTAATAGAGGATAGAGTAGAAATGGTGATCCGTATAGTAATAGAGGATAGAGTAGAAATGGTGATCCGAATAGTAATAGAGGATAGAGTAGAAATGGTGATCCGAATAGTAATAGAGGATAGAGTAGAAATAGTGATCCGAATAGTAATAGAGGATAGAGTAGAAATGGTGATCCGAATAGTAATAGAGGATAGAGTAGAAATGGTGATCCGAATAGTAATAGAGGATAGAGTAGAAATGGTGATCCGAATAGTAATAGAGGATAGAGTAGAAATGGTGATCCGTATAGTAATAGAGGATAGAGTAGAAATGGTGATCCGAATAGTAATAGAGGATAGAGTAGAAACAGTGATCCGAATAGTAATAGAGGATAGAGTAGAAATGGTGATCCGAATAGTAATAGAGGATAGAGTAGAAATGGTGATCTGAATAGTAATAGAGGATAGAGTAGAAATGGTGATCCGAATAGTAATAGAGGATAGAGTAGAAATGGTGATCCGAATAGTAATAGAGGATAGAGTAGAAATAGTGATCCGAATAGTAATAGAGGATAGAGTAGAAATAGTGATCCGAATAGTAATAGAGGATAGAGTAGAAATGGTGATCCGAATAGTATAGAGGATAGAAGAGAAATGCTGATTCGAATAGTAATAGAGGATAGAGTAGAAATGGTGATCCGAATAGTATAGAGGATAGAGTAGAAATGGTGATCCGAATAGTATAGAGGATAGAAGAGAAATGCTGATTCGAATAGTAATAGAGGATAGAGTAGAAGAGTGATTCATTAGGCGCCATGCTAATTCCGTTTACCATCACGTGATCTACTTATTCAAAATGGGATCGCCTGTGTTTGCTCACTGGTGATCTGTGTTCAAATTCCAGTGTTGGCAGTGACACTTTATTTCTATACAACAATGATATTAAGTTTAAATGTCATTTTTGTCTTCTATTTTCTCGAAAACTTCATCGTTTCTCACATGTTTGGCCTATAGTATTCTCAGCATCCTTCTGTAGAACCACATTTCTATTGTTTCAAGTCTCTTCTCCGTCTGTGAAGAGATTGTCCAGCATTTATTGTAATAGAAGACGACTGAGATTACATGATAGTACACTTTGTTTCGAAAGAAATGTTTCCGTTTCTCAATACTCTGCTTAGCTTCTGGAAGGCACTTTCGCTATCCCAATCCGCCTTCGGATTTCAGTGGCACACTTTCCGTCGTCTGTTAAAACACTTGATAGATATTGAACATTTTGTTTTGTATGGTGTTGGCATCTCCCATTTGTAATTTGTATGTTGGGCTGGCGCTTTTGCTAACAACCAGCATTCAGTCTTCTTACAATACAGTTTATTAAACGAAGCCTTGTCGACAGTTATTGACTAGTATTTACTTCCATTTTCGTTAGTCTGTTAAACGAAAAATTATCTTATTTTTAATAGACGAAGAATTGCCAAAAGTAATTGATATAATGGAATATGCATACACCTGTGTTCCTCCTCACTGGAATATGATTGGCTGATGTCAGTCATAAATACAGACTGACGGAGAGACCAAGAGAGGAATGACGATGCCCATTGGACTACGTCACTGGCTATCCTATTGGTCTACACCTATTGCCTAAGCATATTACCTGCGACTATGACGAGTACCAGTCGATTACTGCTGCCGTGTACTACTTGGTTATAGTAGCCAAAACCACTTAGCTACTTCGATCAAATATATCCCTTTCCGGGACATATCAGTAATAAATTTTGTTTTTGAATTCATCAAATGGAAGGTCTATCAAACAATTTTATTATGAGAAGCATTGTAAACCAGTGATCTTTGATTCATATTTTTTTTTAAAAATTCATTTTAATCATTTCACTCCAAACAAGGCGATAAACCCAGTAAGACGCAAAGAGGTTACTCAGAGTGAATGAAAACAAGAAAAAACATTAAGGATTAAGAAGAGTAAAAAGGCCGAGTGGAAACAGACAAAAGCTGAGGACTGAGTTTGCATTTATGTTTTTGAAAATCAAAGTTGACTGGGGAGTGAGGAGGCGTAAGAGAGTTCCACAAGCGAGAAGTGCGAATATATCTAGCAAATCCAACTGTAAAATGATAAGACCCAGCTGGCAATCTAGTACTGAGCTTAAATTCGTAAAGTCGCGGTACCAAAGAGGAAAGCTCAACAGAACAGATACTATGAAAAGAAGCTTTATGACGGGAATGGGAAAGTGACCGAGGCCGAGATGCAAGATAAGGACACGTAACATTGCAGATTCTTTGGATTTTATCGAGAATCTCTAAGTGCATAGCGGAAACACTAAACCAAATGTGAGAACAAGATCCAATGTGAGAACAAGATCCAATACGTGGACGGATTCTAGAGACCACCCTGTAGATGATGAGTATTTGATAAACAAGTAGTCATTATGTGGGGGTCAATTTTGTTTAGAACAAAGTCATAAAGTGAACTTCCTTTTTGGAGAATATTAGTTAAAAGACATGCTTGTAAGCAGAGTTACTAGACTCGGTTATGAAATGCGTTGTTCTACTAAATTCAGTATTTTGATAGTCGTTACCTTTGGGTGGGGGCTCCAAAGAATAAGAATAAAAGAGGATAAATGAAAGGAAAAAATATTATCGCAAAAATAAAAACAAAATTTTATCGTCGAAATCTTTGTCTTGTTATTAAGAGGAAAGACAAAGATGTTTTGTTTTAATTTAAAAAGATATTAAACCTTAGAGATTTTGGTTTAAAATCTTGTATTTTGCGTCAACGCAGGTCCTTAAATTTGTATGGAAAGTTTGATAGTCTTTTTACAGATAAAAAAAACACATTGATTTAGAAATTCTTGTAAAATTCGGATTTTAATGAAACTTTAAAAACTTATTCAAAAATTAAACCTTTCTTTTTGAGAAGATCTTTTTAAAAATATTTTTTTAAATCTTTTACTACGCACTCATTTAATTTTATGAATTTTCAAGAATTTTTTTTTTTTTTTGTCGCTTATTGTTTATATTAGTCATAAGGACAAGTTCTCGGAGAATTTAAATAATCAAATGTGTTTGGTCAAACCGGACTCCAGGTTAACGAAAATCTGAATCGCAAAATAAAAATGCAAAAAAAAAATTAGAGACATTTTTTTTCTTTAATTAGAAAAACTTTTAATTGCTTTTACAAATAGCATGTATTATGGTTACTATTGTCTTAAGAAAAAAAAAATTCCATAAATAATGAATTTTTACAAGAATTTTTTTTCACTGTCTTAAGATTTAATTAGAATAATTTATAAAATTTTAATTCTTTTAAACTTCTGTACTCATTTGTATCGGTATTGATATTGTTATTAAATTAAAACTGCATATGGTTATCATAAATAGAAAATATTGCAAATACAGACATCCATACACGACATTATCAAACGTCAAGAGATACCTATTTTTTTTTTTTTTAAAGCATTTCACCCCAAACAAGGCGGGGGTGCCACTAGTACGTAAGGGGTTACAGAGAGTGAGAGCAAGAGTAAAAAGGGTTGTTTGAGGAAAGGATAAAAAAAGTGTGCGGGGCAAGATCAAGGTATCAGAAGATGTCGATTAACATTACATTTAAATATTTGATGATTATACCTATTAAGGAAGCGAGTAAGAGGAAGGGAGTTCCACTGCCGGGAAGTGCGACAGAAGAAGCTGTTGAAGTGGAAGATGTGGTTACATTTAACTGTTGTCGTGAAAATACTTGTAGAAAAGACAAAGGGAAGCCACAGTAAGTCTGTGAGAAAGTGACTGTAGACGAGATGCCAGATCAGGACCTATCACGTTGCATATCCGTCTGTGGACCTCGAGACAAATAGCAGGGGTACCAAACCATATATGGCAGCAGTATTCCATGTAAATTTAAAATTTATTGATAATTTTCTAAACTTTTCTCAACAACATTCTTCGTAAATAAGGCGGCTCTAAAGCTAAAATACCAAACTATTAGATTTTCTTAGGATATTCTCATAATTTTTAAAGATTACTCTGTAGTTTAAATATGTTTGTATATTGTAGTATCGTGTGCAAATTAGATAGACAAGTATAAATAGAGAACAAATGGTGAACATAGGGTGGCTGTGCCTAGCAAACCCGGTTGCTATTCAGGACATGGAGAACTGTACGACTACTACTACGCAGAGAGATAGGCAAAACGTAACATATATATAAAGGCGTTTACGTTTCAACATCAAACTATCAATCAATCGACACGTAAAAAATATACCCGTTCATGACAAAAATGCTTTTCTGTCATATTTTAAACAAAAACTAAGTAATATTTGTTTCAAATCTGATTAATTAAACTTTAAATCAGCTAATCTTACTGAAATAATGTTTCATAAAGATATATTTCATTTTTGAAAAATTTAAAAATGTATAGAATTATTTACATATTTCCGTATATTTCCGGAAATATGTAAATAATTCTATACATAAATGTATAGAATTATTTACATATTTCCCTCATCTTTATTGTCATATTCACGGCATTTTGGCTGTTGTACGCTCCGGCCTTCTTCAGGTGATTTGAATTTCAAACTGAACTCTTTTTTTTATCCAGCTTAGGTGGAGTGATAGAGAAAAGCAATAACAACAAAATTGCAATATGAGCTCTGGTTAAAATAAAATTAAATAATAAGATGCATTAAATTTATAAGTCCCAAAAATACTTCCTTTTTCTCTTCTTTTCTTCCTTTCTATTCTTCTTTTTTCTGATTTATTTTAATTCTCTTTTTCTTCTCTCTATCTCTCTCAGCATCTACCTATGTATCTATCCATCACTTTATCGTTTTTTTCTTCCTTTTTCCAGAGAGCTTCATATTTTTCCTTTTTACTTCTGTTTTTATCCCTTTTTCTGATTTTCTTCAGTCCAACAGTTCTTTACTTTTCCCTCCCTCTCGTTTTCTTTCTCAATTTATCTATCTATCTAGCTCAGCCGGTTTTATCTATCTACATTGTCGCCATTTTAGATTTTTAATTTCGCGCATGCGCGTTGTTCTTTTTATTTTATTTTGTCGACTGCACAGTATAATAGGGCCAGTTGAGCATCACACACTGATATTCTCAAGGACAAATGGTCGAGTAGATAAAAGCGTTAGTTGGATCCAGTGACTTGACCCAACGAGGTGTGAGTTCAATACCTGGTGAACAAAAAGTTGGAGAGTTTAGATAACTGGGGATATTTATTCCTGAATAAAAAAGAAAATGTGGCACAAGGCCGAAATGGGGAAGAGGAAAAGGGTCGGTCTTCTGTCTTAACTTTAAACTTAGCTAGCCACAAACGCTGACCCAATCATACTAACAATATTCCTTGTACCAAAACAACACATTCTTACGTACCTTTCTCCCCACATCCACCATAATATCCCAATGTCTCCATGAAAATACTAACTAGTCGCCATATGTACAATTTGTAGTCGGTGGGAGGAGGGGAATAAAACAACAATTTACATTTTTTTTTAAACTAACCCCAATGAGTATTTACACAATGAAATAAAAACTATTTACAAGAAACTAAACAAAATCATGTTAGTAATACCCCCACCACAATCTCTAAATGTGGCAGAAACATCAGTTAACTGGACTTTTTTCCAAGCGTAGTTCAGATGTGGCACAAGGCCGAAAGTATGGGGCACCCAGTGAGGATCTAACTCACTACTTAGTCGTAATTGTTCTAGCGAGACATGCTTGCTAACCATTACAACACCTCGAGGTGCCCATACTTTAGATAACTGAAACATCCGGAACTAGAACAGGGACTTAGAACAATCTACCTCGGTGGGCCAAAATAAATGGTTCAGTTCGAAATTCTAATCACCTGAAGAAGGCCGGGGCGTACAACGGCCGAAACGTCGTGAATATGGCAATAAAAATGAGAAGAACTGTCTGTACAATGTAAATAATTACAATACCTCATCTATAGACAAAAATAGCATTATGTTGCGATGACAGATTTACAATGTGGACAAATTTATGAATTTTACTGATAAAGTGAAAAATTCCAATCAATTTAAATCCGGTTCAAAATACACTGAAGTATTTTGCTTATTGGGAATATTTAATTTAATCTATTAGCTTGGAATGGCTTTTTGAGAGGTACCTACTTTTGTGTCTGCATTTAAAATAAGCAGTGCTAACTTAGGCAAATGCTGAGCAAGTCGATTCAAAATTTAGCAGCTCTGGGCTTTCAAATAAAGACAAATTCACTAAAAGTATCCCAGTTTGCTAATCCTAAATAGAGGTAAAATAGACACTGAAACAAATATGGCGTTAAAACAAAATGGAGTTTACGAATAAATATAGCCTGTTTGAAAAGTTCGACTGTTTGCCATCATTTATTTCATGTATTGTTTGAACTTCTCAAATTCTGTTCATCTGTCGGCAAAGAATTAATTTAGCATTCCTCGTCCGTCTTTCTCACTTGGCTTTGAAGTTTTTTTTCCTTTAATTAAAACCTGTTTTTATTTGTGTCCTTTGGAAAAAAGAAAATGGCCGTTCTTTGTTTTCGTCATTAAGATTTCGCAAATAAGCTAAACAATTGGACAAATGAAAGCAGTTGTCCTTTGTTTGCTTAAAATATTTTAAGGCATGAAGGAATTATGTTAAAACGATAAGAAAAGAAAAGAAAAAAAAGACATGGGGTATATGATGAGAAGGAGGGGTGTAAAGGGAGAGAGGCTGAAGAAGCAATGAAAAACGGGGAGTAAGTGGTAAAGAAAGAGAGAAGAATGGAAGTAGATTATGAGAGAAAAGGGACAAGAAGGAGAGATGAAGAGAGAAGAAAAGAGAAAAAAAGAAGAAGAAAAAGAAGTGGGAAGGAAGAAAAGTAGAAGGGATGAAAGGAGAAGTGGAAAAGAAGGGAAAATAGAGAAGGAGAAAAAAAGTAACAGGTAGAATAACGGAAATATGAAGAGAGAGGAATATAGAAAGTAGAGGCAAGTAGAAAAAAGTAACGAAAGAGAAAGGCAATGGAGAAGAAAATGAGAAAAGTGGAAGAGAGAGAAAAGAGAGAGGAAGCGAGAAGAAAGAGAGAAAAGAGAAGTCGTGGCAGATGAGAAGGGAAGGCGAGGGAGAAATTAGAGAGATGAGAAGGGAAGCAAGAAAAGAGAGAAGGGAAGCGAGAAAAGAAAGAAAAGTGAAGGTAAAAGAAAAAAGGGGGAAGAGAGAAAAGAAAAGGAAAAGGAGAAAAGAGAAGAAAAGAGAAGGGAAGGGAGAAAAGAGAAGAAAAGAGAAGGGAAGAGAAGGGAAGAAAGAAAGGGAGAAAAGAGAAAAAGAGAAGGCACGGGAGAAAAGAGAAAAAGAGAAGGCACGGGAGAAAAGAGAAAAAGAGAAGGCACGGGAGAAAAGAGAAAAAGAGAAGGCACAGGAGAAAAGAAAAGAGAAAGGAGAATAAAATAGAGAAGACAGGATGTAAGAGAGAAAAGAGAAGACAAGGTGTAAGAGAGAAAAGAGAAGACAAGGAGTAAGAGAGAAAAGAGAAGACAAGGAGTAAGAGAGAAAAGAGAAGACAAGGAGTAAGAGAGAAAAGAGAAGACAAGGTGTAAGACAGAAAAGAGAAGACAAGGTGTAAGACAGAAAAGAGAAGACAAGGTGTAAGAGAGAAAAGAGAAGACAAGGAGTAAGAGAGAAAAGAGAAGACAAGGGGTAAGAGTGAGAAGACAAGGGAGAAAAGGAGAAATAGTGTGAAGAAGGGGAAAACCTAGACGGGAAAAGATGGACTGAGTAGGTATAATCACTGGTTGAAATATCTGCTTCCTTGGTGGTTTCTGAGTTCAATTTCTCAATATGATATAGAAAATCAAACATAAGACGACTACAAGTCATAGCAGATTTTATTATGCCCGGGCATATTCTTATCAACCTAAGATACTCAGATGTTGCCCTATCGATGGCCGAAAGAAACCTGTAGAAACCGCTAGGCAGTAAAGGAAAGAACTAACCAGCAATTTAAGAAGACAGA
>OZ038502.1:24116323-24121323 GCA_964036315.1 Acanthosepion esculentum | reverse complement strand
ATAAACAAGGTAATAGATTCGAAAATTCCAACGTATGACAATCACTTGGAATTTCAATCTATATGAGAAACTAAATGCCTGAGAACTGTTCAATAAGATTCTCTGGTTGAAGATGGCAACGCCATAAATAAAAACATAATCGAAACATTGTCTTAAAGAGAAAACAAACACTCAAGTATTCTTTTACAGAGACACATTTTTTTTGTACCCAATTGATTCTTGTAGACTAGAAATTCTTTCAAGATGACAGGAAAAAAAAAACTGAAGGAAGGAAGGAAGAAAGAAAGAAAAGAAAAGAAAAAAGAAACAAAATGGCCGTTGGTAGTCGTCTTCTGTTCTCAGCGAATCTAATGTCTGTTAAAATATTGCTTACTGAAGGACACTCCACACATTCGGAAATAAATTACGATTGTTTTGATTCGGTGGTGCAGAATTTAAATTGCGCACTTATCTCTCTTTGTCGTGTGTGTATATATATATATATATATATATATATATATATATATATATATATATATATATATATATATATATGTATATGTATGTATATATATATATATAGTGTGTGTATGTATATTATGTATTTGGACAGCAATCCCTCTTTTATACATGCTTCGTTAAAGCCGACTGACAAGGTACTACGATTAAGCTTTTTTATTTAACTTTCCTTGTGTTTGTATAATTATTTTCTTTTCTGGGCGAGGCTATTATACTTGTATTTTTTACGGGTACGATTCGGATGTGTGTGTTTAAATGAGTCTTAATTGAGGTCGGGTAGGTGTAACGTGCGTCGTCTAGATAGTGATGTAGTAGTATGACCAACATGAATAATTTATGAGTTTGTTTTGTCTTAGGAACACAGTTCTTTAAGAGACATTTTAACTCGTAAATAATATTGGTTCTGTGTAGTTTTGATTTTGCGGGTGTTTTGTTATTTTTTATAAGCTTAGCTGTTTTAAAGAATTTAAAATAGATAATTTAATTTTTGGTTCTGATGACTGGAGTTGTGTATTTTTTTTTATATATCTAAGAGAAAATTCGTTTTGCATATAATTAAACAAACTCTATCCGAAACATACTAGTGAAAAATACAAGTATAATAGCCTCATCCACACGTAAAAAAAAGATTAAACATAATGGAAGCACGAATAATAAATAAAGGAAAAACCAACACTCAATAACATTAACTATGAACACGGCCACAATGTGCTGACCGTGTTTGGAAAATAAAACATTCTTTTAACTTCAGATACATACATAAACACCTACACCTCAATTAAAAGTAAAAATTATAAATAGTCCTTTAAAACGGTTAAACGAATAGCCGAAAGTACTCGGATATAGATATATATATATATGAAGAAATATGCTCTTAAGTTGAGCTATATTTATGGGATAAAGTGCTCAATATCAGAGATAGAGCGTGTGTAAATATAAAAGTGAACATTGAAGTCAACACTTAGAGGCCTCTAAGTATGTTCACTTTATATATATATATATATATATATATATATATATATATATATATATAGTGTGTGTGTGTGTGTGTGTGTGTGTGTGTGTGTGTGTGTGTGTGTGTGTGTGTGTGAAAATTCAGTACTAGTTTTTCTAAGTTTTATTTCATTTTATTTATTTATTTATATATTTTTTGTAACTGTCACAGTAAAATTTCTAATTCCGACACGAAAACTTCGGTTGAAATAAGCCTATTCCCCATGAGCTAATTTGGGATGTTATTGTGTAATATATATATATTGCACGACTCTTCGGCAGAATTGAGTCACTGTCAGTCACTGTGTGTTTACCTAAATCTAAAAATAAACACGCTAAAATTCACCTTCGTGCGCCGACGGCCTACTGGTAGAAGTTCCGACTGACGCAAATTCAGTCGGGTTTCGATCCTAGCTAGAGGCAACCGGACGTCTAGCCACACTGATGAGCTGTGAAACAGTCTGTCTCTGGATGACATTATATATATATATATATATATATATATATATATATATTCTTCCCTTAGCTACAGGTTCAGTTCCATGATTTTTGTACTGATCTGTAAACATAATAGACAAAATTCCCAAATTACTTCTATATTCTGTGCATTATTTCGGCTAGCAGACTGTAAATAGAGTATAAGTAAATATTAAAATAATACTTTTCACTTTATTTTGATTCATTTTGAAGGAATAGAAAGCAATCACTATGAAAGATTCAGACTGTTGACTATTATCACATTTCACGACGTTTCAGCCTTTGTACGCTCCGGCTTTCTTCAGACCGAACCCTAATTGCACGTGACACGCATTTGGATACCTCAGTTTTAGTTAACGCCCAGTGATAACTCAACTTCCCAAGAATTAAAAAAATAATCTATCCCTGTATTCTGTACCTCACTTCGACTTACATATTGCAGATACCGTGTAATGAATTTTATTCTTCATTTTATTTAGATTCATTTTGAAGCTTACGACCATATCATGTTGAAACACCGGTTCCTACACGATCACCGAAATTAAGGAACGTCGAACTTATCAAAAGTATCAAGATGGGTGACTGCTTGGGAATAATAGGTAGTAAGATTGTATGTTTTTGTACAAAGTATAATATCGACAGGTTAGCGCCTTTTTTAAAAAATTTTATAAAACTTTAATCACGCCTAAGTCCCCCAGCTATGGGTTAATTAGTAAAACGGGTAGCACTAAATCATTATGTCCTCAAAAAATTCTTAAATCTGAAAATATTTTCTGGCTTTAAATAACCGGCAAAGGTTTGATAAGCCGTAAAAAACAATCAATCTCATCTTAAATCTCTAAATTAAGAAACGTCGAACCTGGTCAGTGTCAAGAAGGGTGACCACTTGGGAATAAGACGTACTGTAATATCGGAGGTCCCGGTGGTGCAATGGATAATGCCTCGAAATTGTTAGTCACAGTTCCAATTCCAGATGCGTCTGTTATATTCACGTACGCGTAATTAACATCGGGAAAGGTATGAATACACCACTTCTTCCCTCTAAAAATTTAATCACTCCTAAGTCCCCCAGCTATGGGTTAATTAGTAAAACGAGTATCACTATATCATTATTATGTCCTCAAAAGTTTTCTTAAATCTGAAAATATTTACTGGCTTCAAATAACCAGCAAATGGTTGATAAGCCGTAAAAAAACAAAAAAACAAATGCAATTAGATAAAGGAATGCTGGCACATGTTTCTAGGTTTCTACTTACATTTACATCTTGGTCAGCCTAGGAAAACTTCCGACGACCCACGTGTATGTGTGTGTATTTTTGTGTGTAATTTATTTTAGGATATTACAACAAAAACATTCAAGAATCACTACACAATTGCAGTAGTGTTTCAACGCATAACTATGTGTCTCCTCGGGCGATTGTAAATTACTGGCGAGTAAACGATTAATTTGGATTCAAACACAAAATAAATTAATCGTTCACTAGCCAGTAATTTACAATGGGATGAGAAGACGCATCGTTATGCGTTGAAACACGACTGCAGTTGTGTAGCGATTCTTACATGTTTTTGTTGTAATATCATGAAATAAATAAAATCTGTATTGAGCCCTCTTTTAAATTAAATGTTACGAACGTTGGAAGCGAACTCTATTCGATCTTATCGTAACTACGTATATATATTTCATTAAAATCGACAGACAAGGTACTACGATTAAGCTTTTCATTTAATTTTTCTTCTGTTCAAATAAGTGTTTTCTTCCTTGGACAGAGAGTATGTAGAAACCGGTCAACTGTCTCAATAATGTAAAATAGACATAACAATGGCTTCTATAAACACCTTATAGATCATCAAATTAGACTATTTCTCCCCAAAGTAAATAAAAACGATAGTGAATATACAGTTAAAAATGACAAATATTTTCTACAAAAACTAAATGCACATTAACTACAAACAAGATGACTCTTCACTTAGAAATAATATAAATACAATACCCCAATTGACCCGAATAAAAAAAAATCAGTTATCTACTACAAAAATCTTAAAACAGCTAACCTTATCCACAAAAATAACAACACACCAGCAAAATCAAAATTACAACGAACGAAAATTATTTATGAGTTCAAATGCCCCTTAAGGAATTGTGATTCTGATCAAACCAGAATTTATAAGTAATTACATTGGTTACACGATGACATGCCTATTCAGACACCTTATGTTACACCTATCTGGCCACAGCTCTATTAGAACCCATTTAAACACACAAATTTACCAGACTCCATCCGAAACATACAAGTAGAAAATAAAAACATAATAATTGTTTGTATTTTCCACTTGTAAAAAAATATTAAAAATAATGGAGGCCTTAATAATGAAAAGGGGAGAGGCCAACACTTAATAATATTAACTACGAACACGGCCACAATGTGCTAACTGTGTTCGTAAAATAAAACATCTCTATAACACTAAAAACATACACATAACGCACACAGCCAATTAAATTTAAAAAAATAAAATTATCCTTCATAATGGCTAGAATTATAGCCGAAAGCTCTCGGAATTATAGAATATTTGGACAGTTTCTACACACCCTGTGTCCCAGAAAGAAAACACTTGTTCGAACACAAGAAAAATTAAATAAAAAGCTTAATCGTAGTACCTAGTCTGAAGTTTTAAATGAAACATGCATAAATGAAAGATTGCTGCTTAAATACACAATATATATATGTCAGAGTAACAAAAATAGTGAAATAATTGTTAAAACTGAACGTATTGAAAGTGCTCAATACAAAGTTGGAAGAACAGACTTGCAGAGCTGTTTAATATTTTAAAAGGATGAAAGCTGACCAGAGCACACTACTGCAATTTCGGCCTCTAGTGTCTCCTCAGGTGGTTTGTTCAGCAAATCAACTACAACTATATATATATTCGAGCGTCGTCTCCACTTAGTTTCATGGAATCCTAAAATCTTTCTAATGTTATCTTCTCTAAACTTTTCCATTCTCTCAATTATAGCGAATTTAGCATGGGTTTTG
>OZ038502.1:24101323-24111323 GCA_964036315.1 Acanthosepion esculentum | reverse complement strand
AAATCGCAGGAGGCTGAGCCGTGATGCTATTTCAACTCTACTGTCTTTAAGAGTATTTCGCCGTGCACCCTTTCCATCAGTCTAGCATTTTCTAGCGGTCTTTTTGAAAGAAAGGCAGCCATTTCTTAGGATACACATAGCTGAACAATGCTGATATCGTAACTTTGTTGTTTTGATCACTCTTATATATGAATATGTTGTACCATAAGTCTGTGTGCACATGTTTTTTTCTTTTTTTTTCTTTTAATCATATCATCCAATGCAAGGCAGTAAAACGAATATTTTTTAATTGGGGGGGGGTATAATAATGGTTTAATGATAAAAGTCTTACTAATTATCCCATAGCTGGTGGTAGAAGAGGTAGGTTAATACCTAATCAGGATTTGATAATCAAGATATTATAATGCGGAGACAGAGTGGGGGATCAATTCTATATTGCAATCAATATATAAACTGATCCCTCACTTTGTGATCATGGTAGTTTCTATACATTTATGTTCCAGGGAGTGTAAATAAATCTAAAAGACATGCCTGTAAAGTTAATCTATGTTCGATTCATTGATTTCGTTTAATTGAAAGAACTTTTACTTTGAGCTAATAAGGATTTAGTGATACTAATCTTACTAATTAACCCATAGCTGCAGGGAGAAGTCGTGTATTCATGTCTTTCCCCCAAGGGTATCTGAGCGAATATAAAGAACCCAACCGAATTTGGAACTCGGCTATCCGATTAACAATTCTGAGCCATTATCCATTTATACTACCTGCACATTCAAGCTTCCCGCCCTGTCGGCTGGGGCTTCAGAATACACCGACTGCACCTCTGCAGAACCCCCACCCCCACCGCCAAATGTGACGTCCTGGGTAAGACGATAAACTACATCAGACAGCAAGACCTTTGATCAGGAGGTTTTTGAAGAGCGGGTAACTACCTCTTAGTTGCTGGTGTTCCCAGGTGCACCTGACACGGGGTGGTAGCACCTGTGAGGGGGTCCCAGCTATGGGCAAATAGTTAACCCCAAACTGTGGTCAAAACGCTCTGAAAGTGTAAAAATAGGTTTTAATACCAGCAATACTTTTTTTGTAAAAAAATATTACAACCAACGAATTTTTGAAGATAAATTATTACCAGCAATACGTTTGTGAAGGAAAAAAATATTACCAGCAATACATATTTTTAAAAATAAATATTACCAGTAATATATTTATGAAGGAAAAAAATATTACCAGTAATACATTTTTGAAGGAAAAAATATTACCAGTAATATATTTTTGCAGGAAAAAAGTTTACCAGTAATACATTTTTGAAGGAAAAAAATATTGCCAGTAATATATTTTTGAAGGAAAAAATATTACCAGCAATACATTTTTGAAGGAAAAAAATATTACCAGCAATACATTTTTGCAGGAAAAAATATTACCAGCAATACATTTTTGCAGGAAAAAATATTACCAGCAATTCATTTTTGAAGGAAAAAAATATTACCAGCAATACATTTTTGCAGGAAAAAATATTACCAGCAATACATTTTTGCAGGAAAAAATATTACCAGCAATTCATTTTTGAAGGAAAAAAATATTACCAGCAATACATTTTTGAAGGAAAAAATATTACCAGCAATACATTTTTGAAGGAAAAAAATATTACCAGCAATACATTTTTGCAGGAAAAAATATTACCAGCAATTCATTTTTGAAGGAAAAAAATATTACCAGCAATACATTTTTGAAGGAAAAAAATATTACCAGCAATACATTTTTGAAGGAAAAAAATATTACCAGCAATACATTTTTGAAGGAAAAAAATATTACCAGCAATACAATTTTGCAGGAAAAAATATTACCAGCAATACATTTTTGAAGGAAAAAAATATTACCAGCAATACATTTTTGAAGGAAAAAAATATTACCAGCAATACATTTTTGCAGGAAAAAATATTACCAGCAATACATTTTTGCAGGAAAAAATATTACCAGCAATTCATTTTTGAAGGAAAAAAATATTGCCAGCAATACATTTTTGAAGGAAAAAAATATTACCAGCAATACAATTTTGAAGGAAAAAAATATTACCAGCAATACATTTTTGCAGGAAAAAATATTACCAGCAATACATTTTTGAAGGAAAAAAATATTACCAGCAATACATTTTTGCAGGAAAAAATATTACCAGCAATACATTTTTGGAAAAAAAAATATTATAAAAAAAATACTACAAAAAATATATAAATACCTTGTCGGCATTAAATAACTCATTGAGGTGTTGACATGTCGTAAAACAAACCAAACCAAACCAAACCATTCAAGGTTTCACCACCTGGTATTCTCAAGCCTTCACCAATCTTGGTACTGACCAGGCTCGACATTGCTTCACTTCAGTGATCGTACGGGAAGCGGTGTTTCAATGTTATATTGTCGTTATTCCAAATGATAGTAGGAAAATGATGGATATCCTGGATTACGACGTAGGCATATTTTAACCATCCCATTTTATACCGGCCGGTATAGCCTGGTTTAGACTGACTTATACATCGTCTTCTAGACAGACTAACGTAGAATATTACAGGCTAGCCTAAATACATTAACTACAAATCTTGAAGAACTGTTTCTGGTTTTGTTATAGGTGATTTGTTTGTCTGCTTAGCGGTATATCAGCTCCTGATGGGTCATTTACTGCCGAAATTTAATTTTCTTGGGAGTATTAGCAATTTTCTTTGCAAAAATGTATTGATGTTTTTTTTAAATGTATTACTTGTATTTCTTAAAAGGTATTGTTGGTATTTTCACCATAAAAATGCATTTTTATATAAACATACTGATTGACCCGTGTTTGGGAGTTAACTATTTGCCCATAGCTGGGATCCTAACAGGTGCTACCACGCCGGGTTAGAATGGACATGGGATGAACATTAGTTAAGGGCTTGTTCCACGATCATCAAAACCACTCGATCAGATGTCTTGCTGCTGGATATAATTAATCGTCATACCAAGGATGTGTTACAGGTGAAAAAAAAAATGATATATAAGTGAGAGCAATCAAATGCTATGAAGTAATATTGATACAAGAATAGAAAACTAGAGGAACCGAAAAAAACAGTATTTTTTACTAATATGAATCATATCCTCTATTAACCAGTGTTATATAGCACTTTTATCCTATGGTTAGTTGTTGATGTTAATCTCTTGTCATTTCTCGGTTAAACGATAAGGGAGATAAGACATCTGGGGCAATAACAGAGATGGTTATAATTTTTCCTCCAATCAGGAGTGCTTTAATGAAACAGTTACATGGAGCACAGTTTTCGTGAACAAGACGAAGAGATCTGATTGGATCAAAGACGTCGTTGCTCTTGTGGCAGCCTTTTACCACATTTATTTAGTTTTGTTTAATTTGTTTAGGAACCCAAACTGATGTAAAAGAAAGGGACAAGGCATAGGTATCAATATATATATATATATATATATATATATATATATATATATATATATATAATTGTATTCAACGAAACAAACAATAAAGAATGTATACGAAAAAGCAAGCAGAGTAAGACGAGAGTTGCCTCTCTTTGTCTATAAAGTCTATCAAAGTTCTCTGAAAGAAAATGAAACAGTTTAGTCTGTTATAAATATTTTAAACAGTTCTGCCGTGCAAGAGGAAATTATGTAAGTGTGAAAGAATATGCAGTTTGAGAGTTGAGTGAAAAGATGGGCGCATAGCTTCAACTGTCGTGGATTTCTGTGGCGGCTGAATTCTCACTAGTGCGGCTCCTCTTTTCTTATGCTTATATAGGTGGTCAATGAACCAGGAACGCCGCGCGGGAAGAATCATACGCCACATGCAAAGAATCTGATTTATCGATACTGACCAATCAGTGCATGAGTTTCGGGGAGACTTCTGGGATCCGGTTCTCCCAAAAGTGCACAAAATTTACTATATGAAAATATAGCGATTTTAAAATTGTCGCTTCAGATAGCAGCGTTGCTTCCTGACCAATGAATGAATGCTGTTGGAGATTTGAATTTGTAAGGGTGTAGGTGTGTGTGTGGATGATCGCCATACTCTCTCAGATGATTGGTTGAAAATGAAGGAAAGCAAAAACTAAATAAATGAGAACATAAATAAATACCAAAATTTTCTCAAAAATATAAAAAAGTAAAGAAAAAACAACGAAGGGCAAAGTTCGTGTTGATGACTTGACATATTTAGAATTCTACCTCAAAGGTTAAAGGTCAATAATAATAAAAATAAAACCGAAATTCAAGGAAAGGTTATTCACACCGTACATTTGTGCTGTAAATTTAAAACTTTATTTTGTCAGACAGCTGGCATGAAGATACAAATAAATCTTACAAGTAACTTGTTATATTCCGTGCTAA
Source organism: Acanthosepion esculentum (assembly GCA_964036315.1). Classification (NCBI taxonomy): domain Eukaryota; kingdom Metazoa; phylum Mollusca; class Cephalopoda; order Sepiida; family Sepiidae; genus Acanthosepion; species Acanthosepion esculentum. The sequence continues at coordinate 24,106,946 of OZ038502.1, read as the reverse complement.
TAGGAATATATACTTGAAAAACAAAGTGGATAAAATAAGTAAAGGTTTATTGTAAAAAACAGTACAATAATGTAACAGTTATGTACAAGGTCGTCGCAAGTCAATCCAGTAGTGAGTGCTACTATTGGAAAGTCGGTAGTTCTCGCGTAAGTCCGAGTCGTACTCAACAGATCCCATTTAGAAATATTTACCAGCCTCTAAACGGGGTAGGATGTGGCACAAGGCCGAATTTAATGTGGGGCAATCCGATACCGTAGGCTGGCCAAAAATTCCACGTAAACCCCGCATAAAGAGGTCCGGGTCTGTTTACTTCCCCGGACGAGACTCTGCCCTTCGGCATAGCCTTGTCCAGGTTCCTGTCTGGCCAAAGGCAGAGATTTTGACAACAGCTAAGAGTTGAGTAACAGATCCCGGCTAGACGGTGTGTCAGAAGGCCGAATTTAATGAGGCCAAAAAATCACCGTAGACCCCACATAAACGGGATCGGGTATGTCTATCTCACCAGAGGAGACTCTGCTCTTTGGCATAGACACGTCCGGGTTCCTATCTGCCAGAAGGCAAAGAGTTCAACCGTATAGATGAAAATATTTCAGCTAGAGTATCTAGCAACTGCCCCACGCAGTCACATGTAGCACAAGGCCGAAACCACATAAACGGGATCGGGTTGGTCAACCTCCCCGAACGAGACTGCCTTTCGGCTGAGCCACGTCCGGGTTCCTCTCTGCTCAGAGGCAGAGAGTTCGACCATCAAGCCGAAAAGTTTTCGGCTAGAATATTTAGCCACCCGCCTACGAGGGTTGCATGTGGCACAAGGCCGAGTTTAACGTGGGTTTTCCGAGCCCGTAAGCTCAGCCCGTAGAACCCGCATAACGGGATCGGGTTGGTCAACCTCCCCGAACGAGACTCTGCCCTTCGGCTGAGCCACGTCCGGGTTCATCTTTGCTCAGAGGCAGAGAGTTCGACCGTCTAGCCGAAAAGATTTCGGCTAGACGATATTTAGACACGAGGGTTGCATGCGGCACAATGCCGGGTTTAACGTGGGCTTCTCGAGCCCGTAGGCTCGGCCAAAAAATACCCGTAGAACCCTTATAAACGGGATCAGGTTGGTCAAACTCCCCGAACGAGACTGCTCTTCGGCGATGCCTCGTCCGGGTTCCTCTCTGCTCAGAGGCAGAGAGGTCGACCATCAAGTCGAAAAGATTTCGGCTGGACTCTGTAGTGTTGACTTTCAGATTCTTATAAGTAGTTACTACCTATAGTGTAGTCACTCATGGAGGTGGCAGGTTATTCCATTACATCATAGCTATAATAGTAGTCTTTGTCTTTTATGTGCCGTGTCCCTTCGGGACGTAGACGAACATAGCCCTCTACATCCTCCTGTCTCTTGTAGCTCTTAATAGGCTTTGTCTTTTTGTTATTTTTCTCAGACCCTGTTCCGTCATCCAGTTGATCAAGTCCATTAAGTAAGTCACGGGATGCTTTCTTCTCTTTCCCTCTCTCCGTTTTGTGAGTATCAGATTTTCCAAACCCTCCTTCCTCATAACGTGCGCCAGAAATTTTAACTGCCTCTTCCTGATATGTATAAGTTTTCTCTCCGAAACCTCGTCGTTGCTCACATGTTCTGTAGAAACCACATTTCTGGTACTTCAAGACTTCTTCATCTTTGAGGAGATTGTTCAGCATTCGCTGCCATAGAGTACTCTTTCCCTTGTTTCCCCAAAAACTTTTCCTATGTCTTAATACTCTGCTTATCTTCTGGAATGGGTTTTTGGCTATCCCAATACATTTTCGGATTTCATTACGGACTTTCCGTCCTCTGTTAGAACACTTCACAGATATTTAAATGTCTGTGCCTGCTTGATTTTAGTGTTCCCACCTGTCATTTGCATTTCGGGCTCATCTTTTTACTGATGAGCATGCATTCTGTCTTCTTGTAGTTTACGCTTAGTCCCTTCTCGCTCTCCTTCGCTACATGCTGGAGGAGATTTTTGTAGTTTTCTTTCCGTGTCTGCTATCAGCACTGTGTCATCTTCATATCTTATATTGTTAAGATTGTGTCCTTCGCTGTACAAGTTGAATAAGTCCGGTGAGAAGACACACCATTGCCGTACACCAAATTCTATTTTCGTATGTTTGCTGAATCTTAAACACTTCCCGTATGATTCTGATATGAATCACACTTACCGTCCTCTGTCAGAACACTTCCCAGATATTTAAATTCCTGTACCTGCTTGATTTTAGTGTCCCCGACCTGTAAATCTCACTTCGGGCTCATCTTTTTACTGATGAGCATGCATTGTGTCCTCTTGCAGTTTATGTTTCGTCCCTTCTATTCGATCTCCTCCGCGACCATCTGTAGGTGGTTTCGAAATTTCCTTTTCCGTGTCTGCTATCAGCACTGTGTCATCTGCATATCTTATATTGTTAAGATTGCGGCCGCCAAAGAGGAATTCTGGTAGTATTCATTCTAAATAGAAATTATTCATATTATCACGAACTGTAAATAATATTCCAAACTGTAGAAAGTTTATTAGTAGTAAGCACGAGGAGTAATGGATAGCGGCTCGGGTTGAGAAATCGGAGAGCCGAGTTCGAATCCATTATATTCCCTTGGGACAGGTATGAATCATCTTCTCCCCCCAGCTATGGGTAAATAGGATGACACACTGGGTTCTATAGCCTTGGATGGCAACTGGTCTACCGTAGAAAAAAATGACAACCTACTGCGGGGGAAAAATATGCCTGGTCAGTTATGTATCACAAGATACATGATCGCCTAAGCGTGTATCACGTATGGAATTACTTTTCTTATCTTTCATCATAACTTTTCCTCATCTTTGTTGTTTTGATCACAAATGTCTTACTATAGGAATGCATTGCAAATAGCTTACAAGGGAAATGGATTGCAAATGAGTTACTATAAAATGCATTATTCCATGATTTATTCAGACTAGTATCCTCATCTTTGTTGTTTTGGTCACAAATGTCTTACTATAGGAATGCATTGCAAAGAGCTTACAAGGGAAATGGATTGCAAATGAGTTGCTATAAAAATGCATTATTACATGAATTATTCAGACTAGTATCCTCATCTTTGTTGTTTTGATCACAAATGTCTTACTATAGAATTGCATTGCCAATTTTCTTTTTTTTTTTTTCTTTTTTTTTTTAAGCGTATCACCCCAAGCAAGGCCGGTGGCCACTATCACGCATGGGGTTACAGAAGGGTTGGAGGAAGAGCAGATAGGAGTGGTAAAGGAAGGGATGTGGAGAAAGAGAAGGACGGAGGGTCGATCAAGGCAGGGGGGTTACGGAAGATATAGAGCGAGAGCAGATAGGAATGAAGGATGTCAGGAAGTGGAGAAGGGAAGTGGATAGATCAAGGCAATTGGAGATGACGATTGACGCTACACTTAAACCGTTGGAGATTGTATTTGTCAGGGAAACAGTAATAGGGAAGGGAGTTCCATAGGCGAGATGTGCGAGACATGAAGCTATTGGAGTAGAAAAGACGTCTACATCTAACAGTTTCAATGGTGAAGGGGTGGGAACGGGATGCCAGCCTCGTAGGACGCTTAAATTCACGAGGCTTAGGGACAAGCGAAAGCAACTCCTCGGAGCAATTACCGTGGAAGTACTTGTAGAAAAGGCAGAGCGATGCAACATCGCGTCTGTGAGAGAGCGACTGCAGACGAGATGACAGATAGCTTACAAGGGAAATGGATTGCAAATGAGTTACTATAAAAATGCATTATTCCAGGAATTATTCAGACTAGTATCCTCATCTTTGTTGTTTTGATCACAAATGTCTTACTATAGAAATGCATTACAAATAGCTTACGATGGAAATGGATTGCAAATCAGTTACATGATCGCCTAAGCGTGTATCACACATAACACATAACTGAATGTGTTTGTTTGTTTTTTTTATTTTGTTTAGCGGTATATCAATCTCTATGGGTTATTTAATGCCGAAATCTAAATATTTTCTCCACAATGTTATCCCTTTAACTACAGATGTTTTGTACATCATTTTATACTTCCAGGATAAACGTATGTTTTATACATATATACGGTGGAGTAATGGATAGCGGCTCGAACTAAGGAATAGGAAAGCCAAGTTCGAATTCCAGTCGAATCTATTACATTCACATACGTACTATTACCCTTGGGAAAGGTATGAATCCTCTCACCTCCATAGTTATGGGTAAATAGCAGGACAGACCGAGTTCTATAGCCTTGGATAACAACTGGTCTACTGCAGAAAAAGACAACCTACTGCGGCGAAAAAAAATCTGCCTCGTCAGTCATGTATCGAAAGCGTGTATCGCCTAAGCGTGTATCAATCATGGCACATAACTGACTGAATAACGATAATTATCTTTTCAAAATAAATAAACAAATAAAATAAATGTGAATTTTGTTACATTTCAGAACGCGACAATATTTTCCGAACAAACTAAGACCAGCTCGTCTATCATGAAAAGAATAAGTTTCCATCGCTGAATTCTTACACTATTTACATTATTCGGACTATTGTCCTCATCTTTGTCGCCATATTTATTACAACGTTTCGGCCGTTGTACACTCCGGCCTTCTTCAGGTGGTTGGAATGTCGAACTGAACCCTTTATTCCGCTCACCGGGGTAGACTGTTCTAGTTCCACGTTTAATGGAAGTCAGTTATCAGTTATCTCCTGTTAATTCCCCACTGAAAGTTTTCCACTTCCTTAACCGGGTATTGAACTCACTCTTTGGGTCCTGTCACTGAATCTAACTAACGCCTTTATCCACTGTCCCTGAGGACATCTGTGTATGAATTTCGACATTCCAACCACCTGAAGAAGGCCGGGCTGAAACGTTGTGATAAACATGGCGACAAAGATGAGGAAAATAGTCAGAATAATGTAAACAGTGTACATAATACCTCATCTCAGAAATATAGACAGATACTGAAAGGCCGAAACGTAATAAATATGGCGACAAAGATGAGGACAATAGTCTGAATAATGTAAATAGTGTATATAATACCTCATCTCAGAAATATAGACAGATACTGAAAGGCCGAAACGTTTTAATAAATATGGCGACAAAGATGAGGACAATAGTCCGAATAATGTAAATAGTGTACATAATACCTCATCTCAGAAATTTAGACAGATACTGGATTCTTACATTGTTAAAAACATCAGTTATTTTCTGGAGAAACACTAATAATGTTACGTTTGAAAACGACTTTTTAATCTGCCTCCAAAAAGGGGACAAAATTTTCCGAAAAAAAACAAAACAAAAAAAAAACATAACAGAGCCTGAGAACATGTCTACCATCAAAGACTAAAAGAATGCGTTTCATTCCTGGATTTTGGCATTACTAATAATAATTATAACGAAATATAAAATTAATATACCCTTTGTTACATTTGAACCTACTTTCATTCTGTCTAAAAAATTAGAGGAGGGCATTACTTTCTGAACAAACTAATATCTGCACAAAACATAAATATTCATATATGGAGATTTGTGTCCGTACGATTTATAGAAGAATGTTCCTGGAAGGAATCTTGTTTATGATTTCTTGCCACGTTCTTACCTGCAGTGTTCAAGATGCAAGAAGATGTCTCTCC
>OZ038502.1:24091323-24093823 GCA_964036315.1 Acanthosepion esculentum | reverse complement strand
ATATATATATATATAATACAATACATATATATATATATAATACAATACATATATATATAATACAATACATATACATATATATATATAATACAATACATATATATATATAATACAATACATATACATATATATATATAATACAATACATATATATATATATATATATATATAATACAATACATATACATATATATATAAAATACAATACATATACATATATATATATATATAATACAATACATATACATATATATATATATAATACAATACATATACATATATATATATATAATACAATACATATATATATATATATAATACAATACATATATATATATATAATACAATACATATATATATAATACAATACATATACATATATATATATAATACAATACATATATATATATAATACAATACATATACATATATATATATAATACAATACATATATATATATATGATACAATACATATACATATATATATGATACAATACATATACATATATATATATATATAATACAATACATATATATATATATATATATATAATACAATACATATACATATATATATAAAATACAATACATATACATATATATATATATATATAATACAATACATATACATATATATATATATAATACAATACATATACATATATATATATATAATACAATACATATACATATATATATATATAATACAATACATATACATATATATATATATAATACAATACATATACATATATATATATATAATACAATACATATACATATATATATATATAATACAATACATATACATATATATATATATAATACAATACATATACATATATATATATATAATACAATACATATACATATATATATATATAATACAATACATATACATATATATATATATAATACAATACATATACATATATATAATACAATACATATACATATATATATATAAAATACAATACATATACATATATATATATAATACAATACATATACATATATATATATATATAATACAATACATATATATATATAATACAAAACATATATATATATATATAATACATATACATATATATATAATACAATACATATACATATATATATATAATACAATACAATACATATATATATATATAATACAATACATATACATATATAATACAATACAATACATATATATATATAATACAATACATATATATATATATATAATACAATACATATATATATATATAATACAATACATATATATATATATAATACAATACATATATATATATATATAATACAATACATATATATATATATATATATAATACAATACATATATATATATAATATATAATACAATACATATATATATATATAATACAATACATATATATATATATATATATATAATACAATACATATATATATATATAATACAATACATATATATATTATAATACAATACATATATATATATATATATATAATACAATACATATATATATATATATATAATACAATACAATACATATATATATATTATATATTGATTATATATATATATATATATTGATTATATATATATATTGATTATATATATATATATATATATTGATTATATATATATATATATTGATTATATATATATATATATATATATATTGATTATATATATATATATATATATTGATTATATATATATATATATATTGATTATATATATATATATATATATATTGATTATATATATATATATATTGATTATATATATATATATATATATTGATTATATATATATATATATATATATTGATTATATATATATATATATTGATTATATATATATATATATATATATATATATTGATTATATATATATATATATATATGTATGTATGTATGTATGTATTGTATCATACCAGGTCATATAATTTCTTAAGAACACATGGCACAGTGGATAAAGGTGTTGGTTGGATCCATTGACAGTGTGAGTTAAGGCAGTGGAGAACTTGCAGACGTGAATAAATAGGAGATAACTGATAACTGACATCCATTAAACATAGCACTTGGAACTAGAACAGTTTACGCCAGCGAGCGAAGTAAAGGGTTCAGTTCGACATTCCAACCACCTGGAGAAGGCTGAAGCGTACAATGGCCGAAACATTGTGATAATTATGGCAACAAAGATGAGAACAAAAGTTTGAATAATGTAAACAGTGTACAAAATGCTTCATCTCAGGAATATAGACAAATAACTTTATCTATATATTTTAATTTTTTTTTAAACGCCTTTTTTATTTTTCTCTCAATATTAAATTAACATCATTCTCCATAAAATCCCAAATTAGTGTCATATGGTTAATATCTGGGTTTAATATTATAAAACCTCTTCCCTTTAAGACAATTACCTTGTGTGTATATATATGTATGTATATGTATATATGAGTATGTATATGTATCAGGTCATCCCAAAAGTTCTGTCCGAATTTT
>OZ038502.1:24073823-24086323 GCA_964036315.1 Acanthosepion esculentum | reverse complement strand
TGAATTTTTAGTTTTTGTTTATTGTTTTCATGTTTACGTATAGTAGTGTTTTCAACAAGGATTTTCCGGAATTGTGTATGCGGCCAGGCATGTTGTTTTAAATGCCTAAAAATGTTAGATTTATCATTCAAATGTAGTGTCAAGCGTCGTGAAAGTGAGTTTGTGGTGTGACTAACATAAGTACATATATATATATATATATATATATATATATATATATATATATATATAAAGGTACAACGAGTTACAAGGTGTGGAGGAATTAGAAACATTAATAATGAGCGGAAAGAGAAAAGGGTAATTAGGAGGACAGTAGATAGCTATTGACATTGCATTTAAATTTTGGCACATTATAGTTGGGTGGCTAGCATGGAGTCGGAAGGGAGTGCCACAAGCGAGATAAGGAACTATTAGCATAGAACTTACGACGATATCTAAACGGATGCCTACTGTGAGTGAGTGAGTAAGAGAGAGAAAAAGAGATCAATTTGATCATAGTCTTACAACGAAAAGGTATTTTTAAATTTGCAGAAATTTTCATTTGGCTGAATTGCTTTCCTTGTCAATGCACTTAAGTTTGTTCATTATGAAGTAAAAATTACAGATAACATTTCAGCTTAGAAGAAAAAAAAATACATTCCAGACTACGAACATACTGATTCACATAAATAATTTTTTTTGTAGTTTTATTATTATTGATCTATTTCTTTTTTAATTAAATGTATTCACTTTTCTCTGAATGTTTGTGGCTGTAACAACATGATACTGTATATAAGCGGAACAGGGAAGGCTGATGTCACGTGGACTAGTTAGGGTTAACAAAAAAAGAGGAGTAAAGGTGGGAGGCGTGGGAAGGAAGAAATGCACTTAGCAACCTGACATTCAAAATTTGCCAAACTCTTCTAGCAACAGCAGCAGTAGTAAGCAGACTAAAAGATGGCGGGAAAAGCTATGGCAGGAAACAGGGGTGGCGGACGATAAGATCGGAGAATACGGAGGAAGGATGCTGGGCCGAAAAATTGGATCAGCTTCCGGCTCTTTTTAACGTATAGTGCAGATAAAATTATAAAAAGAAGAGTAAAACTAGTTTCCTTTTAGTAGCCATGGTTACAAGGCTTGGCTTCTGAAAGATTTACGACAAGAAAAGATAAATAGCGAAGAAAAAAAATGGCTAGTGTTGTGAGTGACCCGAACGCAATACAAATGGCAGAATATTGGAGAAAATTTTAAAATCATTGTGTCTTCATTCTTTCTTCCAGCTTCTCGTCACCGTCCTGCGCCATGACAGTTATTAGGTTCAAGACAAAAGATACATCGACCAGTTGCGGGGGAGGAATTCGACCAATGCCATTTCGTTAGTCACCGTAGAATAATAGCTTACCCACGCCTTGAAAAAGTTTATTTTTTATACTCTGTAGACGTAAAGGTTGGTCAATCTCGACCCTGACTTGATCAGGTGGGGAGATAAAAAAACAACTGGAGAGAAGAAACATTGCGAAAGAAGGAAGGAAAGAAAGAAGAGAGAAAGAGAGGGGGGAAGAAGAAGGTTAAAAAAAAGAGGACAGAAAAGATGAACGTGGGAAAGAGAAAATAAGAAGGGAGAAAAAAGAGGAAAAGAGAAAAGGGAGAGAAAGGAGAGGAAAAGATGGAGAGAAAGGAGAGGAAAAGATGGAGAGAAAGGAGAGGAAAAGATGGAGAGAAAGGAGAGGAAAAGATGGAGAGAAAGGAGAGGAAAAGAAGGAGAAAAAACAGAAGAAAAGAGAAAAGGGAAAAAAACAGAAGAAAAGAGAAAAGGGAGAAAAAACAGAGGAAAAGAGAAAAGGGAAAGAAAAAAACAGGAACCAAGAAAATAGGAACCGAGAAAAGGGAGAGAGAAAAATAGGAACCGAGAAAAGTGAAAGACAGAAAAGAGAAAAGGGAGAGAAAAAATAGGAAAAATGAAAAAGGAGAGAAAAAATAGGAAAAGAGAAAAGGTAGAGAAAACAGAGGAAAAGAAAAAATGGAAAAAGAAAAGGGAAAGAGAAAAAAGAGGAAAAGAGAAAAGGGAGAGAAAAAAGAGGAAAAGACACAGAAAAAAGAAGCCATGTCTTTAAGTTACTTGTTAGTTGGATATGTACAGAATACAGACAGACATTGTTTGTGTGAGAGTGTGGGGGGGGAGATATCGGAGAAAAGTAAGTGAAGTTTATGTTCAAGAAAACTAATACGGTGGTCCGAAAGTCTTGTCACCCCTATATCATATAATTCTCTATTTCTGATGGCTGACACGAGCTCCTACAGTTCGGAAGACAGGTTGCCTGCAAGTGTATGGACACGTGATCGTGTGCATTCTGGCAAGTGCAGAGAGGATGTGCGCGACATGACTTCGCTGCAAGATTCAGTAAACCAGCTCCTCCGAAGAGGACGATACGGTTAGGGGTTGACAAAACTTTCGGAGCACTCTGTACAATGTAACATATTTGTCGACAATGATTCTACGACATGTAAGAAACGAGTGGAGCCGCAAAAGAACTTTGTGGCATTTTTTTAAGTGAATTTCAAAGACCACTTGCTATTGCATTCTCCATTCTCCTTGTTGTCTTCACTGCATTCCAGCGACAAAACTTTGGCCGCGCACCATCAGTGGCACTCCCTGGTTTGAGTAGCACCTGATCCCATGGAAATCCGACGCAATACAATTAAGACATTAGCCAAATGCCCCACAGTAGCACCGTGACTGTATTAGGTATCGCCAAGCGTTGATTCTGCGGAAGAACGCATCTAACTGTTGAAGGGACGGGTTCTAACCAAATAGTCTGAAGCAGACATTGGCTTCCCGTATTCTTGACATAGAGAGCTTACTGTTAAGTAAAACTTGCTCAAGAGCTCACCCCAGCCTAGCGGAAGGAAGGAGTCGGTTTACTTCTCCATTGGTCAACAGCGGTCAAAATATCGCTTCGCTGCTTTAATAAGTAAGGTAATAAAACAAAATAGACAACTTCAATTGGCCGCACGTCTTTAATTGGCTTTAAGTTGAACGACGACAGTGAAACTATAGTTATATCTACTGCAAGGAAATTTGTGTCACTGTGTTGTGCCAAAAGTTTTTTTTTCTCGTCAGAGTCCATTTTGTACATTTACCAAGCTAGCATTTTTTTCGCGCATTGAATAATGTTGCCATATCTGGTCTGGTCTTGTGCCCCTGCTATTCATCTCAAGGTTCTTGACAAAATCCGAAGAAGGATCTGCAATATAATCAATCCTGACTTGGCATCTCGTCTTCAGTCAATTTTTCGCCGACGTGATGTGGCTTCCCTCTGTCTTTTTCTACAAATATTTTCATGGCATCTGCTCCGAAAAGCTTTTCTCTCCTGTTGCCTTGAGTACGTGAATTTAAGCGTGCTACTAGATTGGCATCTAGGTCCCACCCTTTTACTGATGAATTAGTTAACTTGCTCAAGAGTTCACCCTAACCTATCGGAAAGAACGAATCGGTTTACACCTCCATTAGTGAGCAGCGATCAAATGATTGGTTCTCCCTTCGTTGCATAACAAAATAAAAGATAATCAAACAAAATAACCCAAGAGTGGTTGAATAAATCTTTGTCCAAATACCTAATCCGAAGATCCACTGCATTTTGCGCTGGACATTGTAGTATGTAACCCACTTTTAATCAACATCAAGCGACAGACATGTGCTATTACCAACGAAAGTAATTGCTTTTGTATGCCTTAAGATAAAATCCTCTTGAATCATTTTATTCTGGAAGTCAGTCGAACAGTGAATAAAAGACAACTGCAGAAAATGTGACAGCAAAATCCGAAAGCCCATTGGGACATTGAAAGATGCCTTATAAAAACTTAAAGTTATTTATCCACGTCGATCCAGGGCTATTTGCGTTGAAAAATGTCGTATATAACCTACTTTTCATCACTCGTTATGATATATTTAAGGAATGGTAAGTTAGGATGATACGATCAGCATTACAACTGGTCCCCCTAAATTGAATTTACTTATATGTGAATCTAATAACAAACTGAGAAAAAGAAAAAGAATTTATAAGACGCACATATGACAGAGTGTGTCCATATCAATCGAAGAACGCGAATTCATTACCTTCATGAGATTTTATAAGAGAACAGCCGAGAAAAAATAAATAATTGTTTAATAATTAATACTGTTTAACAAATACACGAGTTTATTTGCCTTGGGTTGTATTTTGTCAATTTGACGGTGACTCAAGGAATTTCTTAATGGTTTTGATGTTTGTTGGGTTTTACGGCAGGTAAACATCTGATGGGTCATTTTGTGCCGGATCCATTTATTTAATTTTTTATCAAAGTTGAGTTTTATTTCAAAATTGTGTTTCAAGGTTGTGCTGTATTTAAATAGTTTTTAGAGATAATCTGATTTTATTTTAATTTTATAGTTTATTGTAGTCATACTGGTTCCAGGAAGTTTATGGGTGCTACTATATTCCGGAAGAATTCGGGAGAAGAACGCCAAAACGTGCGTGGCCTATGTGCAGTAGACTCAGGACGGCCTCCTCTCTTCGGTTTATTCTATGGTTTACTAGCAACCATACCCAGCTGGTTGATCAGAAAAAAACGTTCAATTAGAATGGAGCAAAAATAGCATCATGTTCAGTTGTAACAGAGTCTATCTTCATCAAGTACTTTAAAGTACTTTCATTAAAAAAACATTTTGAATTGATACAGTTATTGATATAACAGAAGCAACCTGTATATATTCAATCAAAGTGCCGAGGATATGAAGTGGTAAAACGAGCAAGATTAAGAGCCACTTAAGACCAGAATTATTTTGGAGATTTTGAAATTCAATTTGTCAGTGTCCTATCAAGGATGTAAAAGAGGATACATTTATAAAGCAATTAAATTTGATGAAAATTGGTTGAAGGATCAACGAAATATAAGAAAGAAACTTGTAAAAATCGCCATTTTTCGATATTTACGCGGGTTTTCACTATATAGGTGGACTCAATTATCAAGTTCAATCACTGTTAAACAATCATCTTATTGTTGGCTACAAATGAGTGAAGTTTGTATTAGATTGATAAAAACTGAGGGAGATTTTAGTTTAAAATTTGTGTTGAAATCAATTTTTCGTTTTTCGCGGTTCTTCGCTAAACGCAGTGGCGTAGAAATAAAAAAGATGAGGTATCCTTGAGCTCATCATGATGTAAGTAACCTACATACCGAACGAACGAAGGAAAAAAGTTGAATTTATCGATTTTTGATCGGCTTTATCGATTATTTAAAAAATATTCTCGACATTTTTGCTCTACAAACCTATCTCTTACATTGTATAATGTAGGTGCCAAGTCTGGTCAAAATCGGTTGGATGGATGTCAAGTGAAAACGTATCACACAGACAGACCGACACACAGACATCCTCTGTTTTATATATATAGATTGTCCATTTTCCCAAAATCGGTTTTATTTTAAATAGTCTTTTTTTCTTTATGTATTTTCCTTAATTGCTACCATTTCTTTTTTATGATTTCTTAAGAGTAATATTAACTGTTTCTTCGTACGGAAACATTCGGCGACCCCTGATCAAACACGAGTTACGCTTTTCTTTAATCCCAGGGAATGGACAGTGAGTAAAGTGTACTATCTGTCTTCGAGTGGACTACATTTTAACTCTTGATTTCTGTCTTTAGACAGAACGTAATAAATAAATGAGGGATCCCTGGTCCCTGAAATTCCAACACTGTGGCAGCACCTCCCCCATTGCACCAAATAGGGACGGTCGGTGGAATATCAACGCCAGCGCCGAGTTTAAACCTACCTTGTGCCACACCCGCCACCGTGGTGGTAGTGACGGTGGTGGTGGGGGACAAATAAATACCAATCTTCTGTGAAATAGGTTTCTGAAGCGCACGTTTATCACTGTTTCTAATACAAATGAGAGTTTACTTCCTAAACCTTTGTTTGAAGTCGTGTGGAATATCAACCTCTTTATTATGTCAATATTTTCTCTTCGACTTACATGTGCTATCCATTTCTGTTGTTGCGGTTCTTGGTAGTCCTCAAGTGATGTCGTTTCTCTTATTTGATACAGTTCATTGCTTGCGATTCAGTGCCGACAGTTTACAAGAAATATAGAACAGGGTTCATTCATTTTAATCATTGATCTGAGATTGTTGTTGGAAACAAGCTGACAGTTTATTTGTTTTTCGTTCAGCTTGAATTGGTTTACAGCATATCAACCGCAATGGTTTATTTAATGCCGACAAGATTTTTATTGCTGCTAATATTTTTTTCCAAAAATGTATTGCTGCTAATATTTTTTCCATTCAAAAATTCATTGTTGGTAATATTTTTCAAAAATGTATTATTGGAATTTAAACTTATTTTTACACTTACATGGTGTTTTGACCCCATTTTGTTGACGGGGGTTTCTATTGGCCTATAGCTGGGACCCTAACAGATGCTACCACCCCGGCTCAAAGTGAACCTGGGAACATTAGCAATTCTACGCTACTCAAAACCTCCTGATCAGAGGCCTTTTTATTGTCTTACCCAAGACCCGAATGTAGTTAATCGTCATACCCAAGACGTTACATATTTCTGAACTAGTTTGGCGCCATGCATAGCATCTAAAAGAATGTCTCGCTCTAACGAGGTTATTTAACCTTTAGCACACTGCAGATGATAGTCGTCATAGAATTCTCTCCCTTACTACTATTAGCGACTTCTGTCGCCTGAGATGTTTACTATAAATAAACACTTGTCAACTGTTATTTCCGGTATTTTAAGCTGGAAATCGCCTACTGCTGCTTTGGAACGAGGCTAAACTTCCGTTTTCCAACACCATTTTGAAGTCTTCTAGACTCTACACGAGGTGTAACATCGATTACGTTAATTTTGTTTGAGATTTTTTTGTAAAGAAATATGATCGCGCTAATATTCAACAAAGAATTTATTCAGGAGTTTTTGTTTGATTCACACACTGATGATGATTTTGAAGGCCTTTCTCGAGTGGATATTGACGGTGAAGTGGTCGGAGATGATAACCACGCTAGTGACGTGGTGGAAAGCGACGATGATCACTAGCGGCTACTATCATCCAATGCCTGAGTAATTAAATGGAAGATACTCGCGACCATCGATATATCTGACGACCTTTCTCATTGAACAAGTTCATGGCGAGTTTCACGACTATAAAATACCCGAGTAATTTACATTGTTAAATATTTAACAATTTAAAAAAAAATATTAAGATAATAATCATAAACATGAATGCAGATCAATATTGTAAGAAGATAGAAATGAAAATATTAAAAATCAGCTTTCAGTAAAGCAGACCTAACGCTATAGCAGTTTAGCTATAATTAAAAATTATTGTCAGACTGTCCATTCCGTAATGTGTTTATTTGTTTACGTTACGATACGCATCGAGCAGATATGATCGTTCGAGGAAAATCCTGAAAGATTGTAGTTTAAAAGCAGGAAAATCGACCTTGCTAACCAGACGCCGCTTTGTAGCTAAACTGGTATAGCACGTCAGGCTATATGACAATTCCGTGTAGGATAAGGTTCGATTCCCTTCGGAGGACACATATTTTCTATGAAAATTTCTCGGACGTTCAGGCCTGTAAATGTTGTTAATACTGTTTATTATAAACAGAGCATTTACTTAAATATTTTGTCTTTATAAATAACGTATAACATTAAAAATAACAGGTTGCCAATAAGGTGGTTGTTGGAAGACCCTATGTCTTGCAACAGGACCCTGCACCATATCACACAGGCAGGAGAATCCAGTCATGGCTGTCAGACAATTTCTCCGACAACATCACCCCTTATATCTAACTCCCCAGATTGCACCCCTCTTTATTATTACGCGTGGGGCGCAGTTAAGATAGAAACCTACAAAACTCCTTATCATATCAAAGATGAACTGAAGTCAAGGATTATAGCAGCATTCACACCGAATGAAAAAAGAATGTTAACAAATATTTCTGAGATGAGGTATTATGTACATTATTTACATTATTCAGACTATTGTCCTCATCTTTGTCGCCATATTTATTACAACGTTTCGGCCGTTGTACGCACCGGCATTCTTCAGGCAGTTGGAATGTCGAACTGAAACCTTTATTTCGCTCACTGGGGTAGACTGTTCTAGTTCCACGTGCCATGTTTAATGGGTGCCAGTTATCAGTTATCTCCTGTTAATTTCCCACTGAAACTTCTCCACTGCCTTTTTTTAATAACACCATAAAGTATATAATTTAATTTACAAAATTAAAAAAAAATAATTTTAAAAATAAATATGTACGTTACAATTGTGTGTGCATGAGATGTTTAATAGAAAATCCTTTTTTTTGCATAATAATAATAAATTATAATTGTTTTAATTAGTAAGTTAATCCTTTCCAAGACGCCTGGCTAGTGAGGACCGTCTGCTTGACTATTATCAGCACGTCTCGAGTTTGATTCTCACTGGGTGTCCTACACAAAATACGATATTAATAAACCAACAAGGGTTGACATGGCACAAATTCAACCAGCCAACAATCAGCGTCGGGTAATGGTTAACGAGGCTGGTCTGTTTGGTCATTACTATCGAGAAATGAGTTTGATCCTCCCTGGATGCTTTCGTGCAGTCTGCCATAGAGGAGCAGACGCTATTGAATCAGCTTCTCAAATATGGTCGGTAACATTTTGCATCGGTGACCTTCGATATTATTTTGTGATTATTTTTATCGAAAGGCGATTGAAATTCTATACTGTGACACTTAAAAATAAACTTAAAATGACCAGCGGATGAAACAGATGAATTTAGATTTTGTAACGACTTGATATTGAACAGAACTGCCAGTAGACCACGTGTAAAGTACGCGAACCCGTGCCTGATGCATTCGAAATATATTTTACAGCTTTTGGCGGTTTTATCATTTACGATTTCCATAGAAAACTTTCAAAATCGGACATTCAGGAGCAAAAGAAAAGGCCACTACCATTAACTTGTGCATAATCCTGCCTGAATACACGGGGAATAACTTAAGGGTAAAATAGCAGAGTAGACAATATACTCTAGCCTTGATATTAAATCTAGAATATATCCATATTCAAATTTAGTTGCAAGCGCCTGTAAAAGACAAGAGATGACGTCCGGCTAGCGACTGAACCCGCGTAAAAAATCCAACTGGCCAGCAGTATCAACTCTAGAGGAGACGCGTGTGCGGCGTAGTGGTTATAAGCGCGAAAGTTCCGAATAGCGTGTCGGGTTGCGTTCGCTTTTGCACGTATTCACAGGGGAAAGGTAGGCATTCATCTATTTTAACCCAAGTCGCGCCCAACCATCGGAGTCAAATGATAGAATGGACTCGCTACCTTTTCGTTGGTAACTTGTCTGGGAGAATGGTCAACTCTGAATTCAAAGCATATTGGACGTTCATCTCGCAAGTTCAAAAAACAAACAATAGAAAATAATAATAGTTAAGTGTTAGGTACACCACAGTGGCAGTGCTGGACGTGTTGTGACTCTGGTCTTCTAATACATAGTAGAGTTTACAGGAATTACATAATACGAGATACATTATCAAAGGCACGGTTTAGCTGCAGCCTGGACCCGCACAAGGAGTTTGAAACAAGTTAACTAAATTAAGCTTAAAAGTGGTAGACACAATTATTTATAAAGCAAAACGAGAACGTGAGAAATTAATATTTATTTTCCCCAATACGTTTCCAGGATATAACAACACCGATATTTCACGGACAGAACGGAAGAGCTGTCGTGTTTACGAGATAACAGAGAGAATTAAATAAGGAAGACAAACTCGTAGGTAAGTAATGAAATAGAAGGTTTACTACAAGAAACTACAATTGACCTAATACTAACACGGTATTTATTCGAGGTTCCCACAGAGCGGGATGTGGCACAAGGCCACTTTAACATGGTCTGTGTTTTGGCAGTGTTTATAGTTGACTGTCTTTATAAACATTAGTCGGCTTTATACTTGAGTCTATGGTAAAGATTGGACGGGTTTATATAGATTGTCAAGTATGTTTACCATAGAATCAAATAATAACCAGTCACATATTTACCATAGACTAAAATATCAACCTGTCCAATGTTTACCATATACTCAAATATTAAACCGTTCAGTTACCTATAGACAAAAGTATAAACCCGACTAATGTTTATAGAGACAGTCAGCTATATATAAATAATGTTTGAATCTATTCTTGAGTTAGAAAGCATCCACTTGGATACTTTCCCATTTGGCCGGAATATTATCCCTCTATAAGGGATGCGGTAGGCCCCATCGATACAAAAATATTAGCGATAACTTCTGCTGTATCTCGTGTTTTCGAGATGACAGAGAGAAATAAATAAGGAAGACAAACTCGGAGGTAAGTAATGAAATAGAAGGTTTACTTCACGAAGATACACTGAGCCATTGACATAAAACTAACTCGGTATTTACCTGAGACCTCCTCACAGGCGGAATGTGGAACAAGGCCTTTTTATTATATGGGGCGTTCCGAGCCCGTAGCCTCGGACAAAAATTGCCCGTAGACCCCCAATAGATGGAGTTGGCTTTGTCTACCTCCCCAGACGAGACGAGACTCTGCTCTTCGGTATAGCTTCGTCTGGGTTCATCTCTGCCCGAAAGCAGAGATTTCAACAAGCACTAAGATCTTAGCGCACGGCTAAGACCTAATACTAACTCGGTATTTACACGAGCTCCCCACAGTGATTGATGTGGAGCGAGGCCAGATTAGGGTTTTTCCGAGTCTATAAGCACGGGCAAACATTACCCGTAGATTCCATGATAACGGGGTCAGGTTTATTTAACTCACCAAACGAGACTGCTCTTCGGTATAGCTTCGTCTGGGTTCCTCTTGGACCGAAGGCAGAGAGTTCGACGAGAACTGAGATCTTAACGCGCGGCTAAGACCCAATGATAAACTCCGCTTATTCTTATAAAGCGCCGATTCCATTCATTTATGTCCTATATGACGATAGGAATGGAAATAACACACATGCATAGTTCACAGGAAGTTTATAATGCTACATCGTACACAAAATTATATATATATATATATATATATATATATATATATATATAGGCTCCTGAAAAAATTAATTTCGGTTGAGCTCTCTGGTTTGAGGTGGGAATTTGTAAACAGTGACTATTTAAGCTAATATTGCACGACTCTTCGGCAGAATTGAGTCACTGTCAGTGACTGTGTTTATCTAAATCTAAAAATAAACACGCTAAAATTCACCTTCATTCCTGCCGTGAGCCGACGGCTTAGTGGGAGAAGTTCCGACTGACTTGGTTTCGATCTTAGCTAGAGGCAACCGGACATCTAGCCACACTGATGAGCTGTGAAACAGCGAAAGTCTGTGGATGACAAATATATATATATATATATATATATATATATATTTATAGGTGTCCCACGCAAAGAAATTATAACATAAGCCTCAACAAACGGTGTGTAAGAAAGGGGAACCTTACTTGTTATATTTCTCGAAATGAAAACTGGGGTTAGGGATGCTTCTCTACGAACTAGTTTAGGCCATGTGTTTTATCCGGTAAGAACTACCACTGTGCCTTAATGACGTCCTTCGTCTCTGGATACATGGCAATGGCTCTCGTCAACCTCTCTCCTAACATCATTCAACGGCCGTCACGGGACTATCTCAATGAAAAGGAGAGAATCGCCGTTTGTATCCCAACTATCTTAATCTTTGGAAAAGTACTAGATTTATTTTTGTATAAGACTCAGAAGTTGTTTGAATAACAGCTTTTTTAATAAAAAAAAAAGAATGACACCTGAATGCAACTAAACGAGCCGAATTAGTAGAATTCTTGAATACAATATAGAATAATCTACTAATAAGTTGTTTTTTTTAAATTATTTTTTTCTTTTATTTCTCAGATGCTTAAACCACAATGATGTCTTATTTTTTTGTTAAAGCTTTTGTTGTAGACATAAATTCTCTCTGGGTTGATAGCATTATTATTTTAACTACATTCCCTCAGCGGCAATTTTTATTATTTTAGAAATAAATTCTATCCGTGTTAAGCCCAAAATCGGTAATCACGGAACTTGGTGACCGCAAAGAAAACAGAATATCAAAAGGACGGTTTTTCCCTTGACACTGCTATTATTTTAACTACCTTCACTCCTCAGTAATGTTTATTGTTTTAAAAAGAGATGATTAGAATTCTAATAAAATCTAAATATATGATGAAAGTGAATTTATTCATATTTTTGTTATTGACAATTTACAATAAAAATGTTAAGCACTATTTATTTATTAAAATTTTTATTTATTTATAAGAATAATTTTATATTTACATCATTCTCCAAACATTTGTATTAAAAATAAACGTAATATTTATCATTTACCTATTTATAAAGAAATAAATATGAACACAATATTTTATTCTTAAATTTATAAACATTTATTAAATTATTAAAATATGTGACCCAACTATAAGGAATTCCTTATTATTTACCATTTTATA
>OZ038502.1:24056323-24066323 GCA_964036315.1 Acanthosepion esculentum | reverse complement strand
TGTTGTAAATGTTTAGAAATATTTGACGTATTATTCAAATGAAAACATGTCTGCCGAAATATACGCATATATATTTAATTTATTCGAAAATTATAACATAATTATGTTATAAATTCACTACAAAAATAGCCATTTTGTTTCAACACTTCTGGTGATGGTGTTGAATATTTAATATTTCAACACCATCACTTGATAAGACACCAGAAGTGTTGAAACAAAATGGCTATTTTTGTAGTGATTTCATAAAATATGTATGTTATTTTCGAAAATATTATATTTTCTCTTCTCTGTATTGAGCACCCTTTTAAGAATATTTTTTTTGCTATTGGAATTTATTCCGTATATACCAATCCTATACTTGGATATATATATATGTTACACACCACTACGCCGACAGAGCACACAAAAGAAAAAATATCAGAACTCCTCCAACTAGACAGACACACATACACAATTGCGAAAACACATTGCCATCCGATGCCCACTTAGACATTTTAGAATTTTTACAAACTTACATAGATAGAGAATTATCAAGGTTTTAATGAACGTGATACATGACTGACCAATGAAACTCGACCCAAACAAAATTGAAAATACCAAAGTTCTGTCTTTTTGTCTGTTTTCTCTCGCTCTCTGACGAACCTTTAATAAAAGTGAAACACGTTAGATAGGTAAACGTTGCCTATTGTCCTTCATCTTATCATCCTGTCGCATTCCCATCTGCATTTGATCTTTAACTCGTACATATTGCATGTTGTTTCTTTTTAAAATGAATATAAATATTAGGAAAAAAAGAAGAAGAAATAAACAGTTTTGTTTACGATTGGATATTTCCCCGAGGTGACAAAAAGTAAAAACAAATCCTGTCTATTTTAAATTTTTTTTTTTTTTTTTTAATTCTTTTATTTTCTTGAATTCAATGTTCCTGGATAGGAATCAGACATTGCAGAGTAATGATGACTTTTGGTCTGACCCATATTCAAATAGGCCGTTTTTGTGTTGTTTTTTTTTACAACGCAGTTCTTTTTTTTTTCTTTTCAAATGCATCCTTCAGTCTTTGTAACGTTCATGTTCCTCAGCAAAGCAACGAAACTCACAATTTATCTCTCGACAGCGATTAATTCATATCTGAATTTTCAAAGATGATATTATTGTTTGTTTTTTTGTGTGCTGATGCTGTTCGCTAATAGTTAATAATTTAAAGACAAGAAAATATAGCTTATTTCCTTCATCTCATTCCTCAACAAAAGGAGAAATGAAATACTTTGCTTTTCTGATATATTAAGATTACGGAAGGTGTGCGTTGCCGTGCAGTGGCTTTCGGCTTCGAAGGAGTATTTGTTGAAACAAGTTCGATTTCTAGTAGGGTTCGTTACATGTACTTAAGTGCGAATCCATCTCTTCTTCTCCCAGCTAGGAATAGCGGGACAGACTGGTGCCCTATAGCCTTGGATGGCAAGCGAATATGGAGCTATGAATTGAAAATCTCCAACTATGGTTTAAATAGTCTTACAAATAAATCAGTTGTCTGCTAGTGAACCCGACGTACGATCCACAAATGCCGGGAACCATACACCCGATCCATGACTGCCGAGGAAACAAGACGTCCGATCGACGACTGCCGGGGAAACAAGACGTCCGATCGACGACTGCCGGGGAAACAAGACGTCCGTTCGACGACTGCCGGGGAAACAAGACGTCCGATCGACGACTGCCGGGGAAACAAGACGTCCGTTCGACGACTGCCGGGGAAACAAGACGTCCGATCGACGACTGCCGGGGAAACAAGACGTCCGATCGACGACTGCCGGGGAAACAAGACGTCCGATCGACGACTGCCGGGGAAACAAGACATCCGATCGACGACTGCTGGAGAACCAGACACCTGATCCACGATGTCAGGGAACCAGAAAATATTAACTGGTTTGAAAAACTCTCTCAGCATGAAAAGCAGTAAAAGAACAACCTACTTTCATCGATTGAATAAAGTGTTCAGTTTGAAATTCTAAGAAGTATTATGAATACGGAGACAGACAGCTGAAGATCGAATGTTATATCAACCTAAATTGGGAAGATAATAGCTGAGATGAGCATACCAGTCCGAATAGAATAGTATATAACTCCTTTATGTGTCATATTCTTTGAAGGCGTTAACGATAACGGCTCTTCACAACTTCCTATACATTGTAACTCAAGTAATGTTTCTTTCTACTACTGATAAAATCGAAGTCTGTTTTGCCTTCAATTTACAGAAATAAGTTGGGTTGGTCACCTAATATTTCGTTTTGCCTCTGTTGCATTCAGTATATCATGCGAGAGTCGAATTCTCCAAGCATTCTTTCCTCACTTTGCGCTCCAGAATGATAAAAACGAAGCTGAATTTAGAAAATATATAGTGACGTGTTCGTTAGTAAAAACTTTCTCGCAAACTAAATCAGTAGTGAAAGAGGTTTGATACTCACTGAGAGTAACCGACACATGCCTTATGCCAGCCAGACAGACAAGGGCAATAAATAATAACTCCCACCTTATCTCGGAGGCAAGCAAAAGGAACACAGTAATAGATAAAGTGGGAGGACTTTTTTTTTTTTCAGCCGCTATCGACAACGGGAAAATAACGAAAACTCAGACACGTTCAGGGAAGAAAGATGCGCAAAAGTAGATATGCTTCACCCCCCCCCCCCCAAACCAGTACTCAAATCCGTCACACGCTGATTTCGCGTCCCGTTATGCCTAACCGTCACTTGCATCATGTGGCGGGATTGGTGGAAGAGACAAGGGAAGGAGGGCTCTGCCTCCGACACAAATCTCGTGTATTCCTATCCTTCTCAGACATCGGCATCTACCTCGTACATTCGCTTCTGATGTATACCCTCTTTTCATCATCGAGATAAAATTCTTGATATCTACGTTTTTATTGCGTTGCTACGTCTTGAAAGAGCAAAGGGAATATAAAGTGAATGTATATAATATATATATATATATATATATATATATATATATATATACGAATTTGTAATTGGTACGGATTATTCCAAGAAGGACATTAATCCAGTGAGAGCTCAATATAAGTTACAGACCAATTTATAATGATACATTAAGAAAACGCCTTAAAAACACATATCGGTTATAATTTATTTCGTGAATATTGTTTATTCATCTCTTCAGATCGAATATTTTTAAGAAATGGAATCAATCCAGACAGATATAGCGGGATAAAAAGGAGGAGAAAGAGAAAGAAGAAGAAAAACACTAAAAATAAGAAAAAATATTATAATAAAAAGAAATAAATTTAAAAAATAAGTGAAAAAAAAGAAGAGAGAGAAAATAGAGAAGAAGGAAAGAAGAAATAAATGATGAGCCAATAGAAAATAAATAGATTGACCTAAAATGTGGATTATATATATATATATATATGAGAGAGAGAGAGAGAGAATGAAAAGACAATAGGAAAACTGTATTATTAGCCGACGTGTTTCGTCCAATGTGGATTTTTTCAAGGCAAAAACGACATGAATTTATTAAAAACAAAGTAACTATTAACAACAAAACAAAATTTCCTTAACTGCTAGAAGAATTTAGAAAACTTTTGTATTCATTCCTATTCGTAATTTTCACTCGACAATATGAATACAATGGCGTTTTCTAAATTCTTCTATTTGCTAAGGACATTTTGGTTTGTTTTTAATAGTTACTTTG
The DNA here is from genome assembly GCA_964036315.1 of Acanthosepion esculentum. Classification (NCBI taxonomy): domain Eukaryota; kingdom Metazoa; phylum Mollusca; class Cephalopoda; order Sepiida; family Sepiidae; genus Acanthosepion; species Acanthosepion esculentum. The sequence goes on along the minus strand of OZ038502.1, from coordinate 24,062,624 downwards.
TTTTCAATAAATTCATTTCGTTTTTGCCTTTAAAACGCGTCGGCTAATAATACAGCTTTCCTATTGTCTTATATATATATAATCCCCCAGCGTTCGCACGAATCGAAGTTTCATCCAAGACACAGTCTTCGGAGGCTGATCACGGTGTCCATACTCGCCACCTCAAAGTGGTGTAATGGTTAACGAGTTAGCCTCGCTAGAACAAGTAGTGAAGTGAGTAGTGAGTTCGATCCTCACTGGGGGCCCCGTAATTCAGGCCATGTGCCACATGTAAGCTACGCTTAGTAAATCACCATATTCAGCTCCTGAAGATTGCGTCATGTATGAAATTCAGCAGTCGAGCGAACGGTGATCGATTATATATATATCTTCTATGTTTTTAACTTAAATAAAGATATCATCTCCATATCGTAGGTAGATGGAGGGTTTCTTGGTGGTGCTAAGTATATTATTTTCTAGATTGACCATGTAGAAGTTGCTGAAGACCCTGAACTGAACCCATAGAAACGCCATGACTTTGCACATATACGTTATTTCTGTAAAAAAACAACAACAAAAAACAAACAAACTCTGTCCTCAAGTTCTCATACAAACTTAACCCTTTACTGGTGACAGAGAAGAATGGCGTAATGCCTTTCCACCGGTTGAACGGTGGGTAAACAATTGTAACTAATTTTATATTTACCGTCAAACATTACAAATATTTGCGAATTTTGACTCAGGAGCTCAGGCAGAAGTGTTAAAATTGTTCAGGGACTCAGAGCTCAAGATGCATATGTGTAATGTAGATGTATATGCGTGTGTTGAATGTAGATGTATGTTAGATGTAAGGGTGTTCAAATAATTTGGATCGATTTTAAATGTGAATTAACTTTAAGCGTCTAATGATTTTTTTTTCTTTTCTTTTAAAGATTCAACAACTTAAGTCTTTGGCAATTTCAAGCATGGAAAGATTAACGATCAAACAACGGGTTAAAGTTTCAAGAGGTCAATTGGAAAAATTGTTCATGAATTCAAACAAACTGGGTTGGTGGCAAATGTGAAAACACCACTGCGTGCTCATTTACGCCGTTCAGCTGAAAACATTGCACGAGAATATGGCCGAAAAATTCTCGAAGTGCGCAAAATGCATTTCTGTTTGAACGACCATTTTCGCAATAGGTTCAATAACTTTAACACGATGTTTGATTGTTAATCTTTCCATGGTGGAAATTGCCAAATACTTAAGTTGTTAAATCTGAAAGAAAAAAAAATCATTAGACGCTTAAAATTAATTCACATTTAAAATCGGTCCAAGTTATTGGAACACCCTTATATGTGTGTTGTGTGTGTGTGTGTGTGTGTGTGTGTGCGTGATTACTAAGATATTCTTTGTATATCTTTATGTATTTAGTTGACATATGGGAGCACAATAAAATTACATTTTCTTTCTGCTACTTCTGTTGCCTCTGTCGGCGCTTGTTATTGATTTTTCTTTAACTGGGCTACATTTCAAATTCATTGAACATTAATGTTCCCAGTGCGAGAATCGCCACCTCTTTCGTTGCGACACATGATAAAGATTTTTTATTGCCTCTTCACAATCCTTATATATATTTTTTTGCCTCTTACTCCGGTCAGATGACGCCAAAAGTGACCATGTGCGTGTCTAAGAACTCTTTTTTTAATTTTTATTTTGCCTAATTAGTGGGTTAATAGGAATATATATTGGAGAATACAAGATGAAAAGAATTGAATTGTCGGCAAATTGGCCATGGTCACATGTAATTGGCAAAATGCTCAATAAACGGAATTCACAATGTTTTCAAACAATAATGAAAAGAAAGTAAAATCACTAATAGTAAGAAGCAAACAATATATATTTTCAAGTCAAGCTATATATATATATATATATACATATTATAAATTAATTGATTTAAAATGTTTTTTCGCTACACCGTGATAACCATGTTTCAAAAATGGAAGCTAAAGCCTTTGAATTTAATTTTGTTATTAAATTAAAGATATTAGTTCCATTTCCTCGTCAACCGAATTTTGGAGTAACTTATTTTTTTAAATTTATGGTTTTAAAGGCACGGTAAAGTTTCATAATTGAGGGTTTCCAAGGACACCAAGAAATCCATTCGTATTAATGCTCTGTAAATTTACATTGAGCACTATTGTGTAAAAATAAAAATATCTATAAGAACACCGGATTTTATATCTCACTGTTCTTTCTTTTTATTATATATATATATATATATATATATATATATAACATATACTATTAAATATAACAGAGAATGAAAGTATATTATGTCTGATCATGAGCCGTTCTAATGTTTCCTTTAATTTCTGTTGAAAATAAAGACAAAAATTATCCAACATTAAGATAATTTTTATTAAGTTGGTCTTAAGCTTTCGGCTCACATGAGCCATCCTGAGAGTGGTTTTACGGATATGAAACAAAGATATCCACCGTCAAAGATGATATTTTGTTAATATGAAGATTGGTATGCGATGATAACGGTCGCGGAACAGCAGACGCAGATCGTAAGTTCGAGATTCGGTTTTATGACGTCATACCACGCGATAGACTGCAGTATTACAACAGAACCAATGGTTAGATGCAATGTAATGTGTTGTGACTAGTTTGAAATGTAATTTTGTTGAGTGTGGATTGCTTCGTTTTAATGTAGATGGACTCCAATATCTGCTGCCTCAATACACTTATATATATATATACACGACGCGTTCGTCGGAGAAGGGGTGTATTTAACATTTGATAATTTTGCGGCAATACGCGTTTAAAGGTTTTAGGCAGTTTTGATGAACATTTCTTTTCACGGTTAACCAAGACTGCCTTACGCTGGATTAATATAATAACAATGACAATAGTTATTAAGAATTTATTACAGGAAATAACAATAATAATATTTATTATGAATTTATTACAGGAAATATCAAGTTTTACGGAAAAATTGTTGACAATTATGTATTTATTTACATGACAAATGAATAAAAATAATGTAAATTTTGATGCTATATTCGATTTGTTGTTAGGTATTTTTCATTTTCTCCTTTGTTATTGCTGCATTTTAGAATACTTTGGCTGCAATGCTAAGTTTCCTAAGCTGAACAAACTGGAGCTATTTTGATTACGTTTTGTTACCTCTCTTTTCCATTGTTGTTCTTAAATCGCTTTCTTCCAGTCATTTTGATGGGCAATAGCAAAATTCTGAAATTTAGAATGATCTCATTCCATTTAAAAAATAAAGACAGTAAAAAAGGCATATTTTAAATTAATATCCGACCAAACATTAAATTCTTTTGACAAAAAACCATAATGATTTCATTATAATCATGTAAGAATAATGAAATGATATTCCGCTGACAAATCTACGGTTTTATGTTATCTCATTGCATGGTTACGAGCTATGAAGCTAAATTGAGGCTCTAATTTTTTTAATAAAATACTTGAATAATCAGCAGAGAAAAAAGCAATTTTCGATTTTTTGTTGAATAGGCCCCTCCTCTGCCAAAACGAATGATATATGCAAGTCAAAACTAGACAAGGTAACAGGAATAAATCCCAAAGTAAGAAATGTATTCACATTAAAAAGGGATACAGTCAAGTGATTATAGTATTCTGACTTCAAGACAAGAGCAAAAACATGGTTAATGAAACTTAGAAGTGGTTCATTTTTATTGCTAAGGAAGAAATCCCGGAATGTGTCTATAGGATTTGTACATTTTAGGACGAGGGTGCTTTTAGCAGCCTTTCCTTCCGGACTGGAACAACATAATTATTATTATCAGAAAAATGGGATGAGAAAAGTGAGGAAATGCTAGTAGGGAAGATATTATCTGTGTCTATTGGATGATAAGAATGACTATAAAAATAGTACAAGTATTCATTTAAAAGAGATAAGCAGTAAATGAAAATTCCTAGAGTAAGTATACAATAAATAAATATATCTATATGGATAGTGATAATAATATTAACAGTTTTTCCTACAAGGAAACATTTGGCGTTCATTGACCCCAGTCAGTACTGCTTTCTGTTGAAATTTATAAAATCTTTCCCTTAAGAGAATTTTTCAAAAAAGTTTTCTCAAGTCCAGTAACTGTTATTGATCTTTCCACTATTGACAGGGATTTCCTTCCTAACCTTTTTATTTGAAGTCATGTGGAATGTTAACATCTTGATTATGACATTATTTTCTCTTCAAGTTACATGTGCTATCCATTTTAGTCGCTGCCGCTGTTGGTAGTCCTCAAATGATGTAGTTTCTATTCTTTGGTGTGGTTTTTATTTGTGATTCTGTAGCGACAGTGCAAAATGTTCAAAGGATGATCTTCGCCAAGAGCCTAAGGCTGAAAGCCTTTTTTCAACATTGATATGAGGAAGCGGTTGCACATAGATGAGAGTTTAAATATTGCTGACTGGGTCTGGCGCCACGCATGACATCCGTATAAAAGTATCGATCTGACAAGACTATTTAAGAATATGACTGGAGTCCTATCTGTATCTCTGAGATGAATTATTATACTTACTTGCATTATTTACATTACTCGGACTGTTATCCTCATGTTCATTGCCATATTCACAAAGTTTAAGCCTCTATATCTCTGAAACGAGGTATTATGTTTACTTGCATTATTTACATTATTCGAACACTTATCCTCATCTTCATTGAGATATTCTCAACGTTTTGGCCTCTATATCTCTTATTTACATTATTCGGACTGTTATCCTCATCTTCATTGCCATATTCACAACGTTTCAGCTGTTGTACGCTCCGGCCTTTCCGGGCTGGAATTTCGAACCAAACCATTTATTTCGTCCACCAGAGTAGATTGTTCTAGTTCCAAATGCCATGACTCTTCCTTTCCTCAAGGATACATGGCCCAGTTGGTTAGATCCAGTGACTAGACCAAAAGAGTTGTGAGTTCAATACCAGGCCACAGCAGTGGTGAACCAAAACACTACTAAGGCACCTTGAAGTACCCAAGCGATGGCTTGGGTACCTCAGTATAGTTATATCAACTTAGTAGTGTTTTTATTCATATTCTCTCCTACCCTTCTATCTTTGTGGCTTTATTGCCTTGCTTATGGTGAAATGATTAAAAAAAAGAACATGTAATCATCTTAAAGGTTTCAAATGAAAAATTCAACGATTGATAAAGCAAAAAGAGATTAAATAAAAGGATCTTTATCCGATTATCTATGTTACCTTTCATTCAATCATACTGTAAATCGTTATCTTCTAAGTAGTTTTATTATTCTTTCTCTTTACGATTTTTTGTTTGTTTGTTATGTTCTCTAACACTCAGTAATAACTGGAGCCCTAGTAGTTTTATTTCCATGCTTGGGGTGAAGTGATTATTAAAAAGTTACAACATTAGGATAACGTTAATATTAAGATGAAGAATGTATCTACGTCATAATTAACTAAACTTTCATATTTCCAGTTGGTGTTAATTGAACCTGCTTGAAACCCTACCAACCACGAAACTTAAAATAACTTTTTTCAAAATACTAATTCATTTTACATATTTCTGTTCCTAAGATAATATATCTGGTTTCAAAAATATAATGAAAAAAAAAAGAAAAAAAAAGCAATCACAAAAATCAATTTTACAATTTAAAGTAAGTTTTTAACTGTTTAAATCAATGTTTTTTTTTTAATTCAGGGTGCACTTGGAGAATAACTAAAACTCTGGGGCTCATTTAGAATTTTAATAAGAAAAAATTAGTCATATTGAAAACAGGAAAACAATGAAGTCTCCTGAAATAAGCATTTATTTTTTAGAGATTATATTGTATATTTTAGTATGCTTGTGTGAAAACTGTGTTTCTTAACTTTTTAAATGATAGGTCTTGCATGTTATACATTGAAGAAAAGAAAAGAGGGATGGTTAATCCTTTCCTTATTTAAGATTAAGGAATTTATGAACCAATTTAATATATCAAATGGCAAACTTTAAATACAAGACTTTATTTAAAAATCATTAGATATCAACATTAAATGACTCAACAAGTTGATATATCGTAAAACAAATCAAACCAGTTGGACTATATATTTTATATTCAGATCAAATATATGAAGAAGACTACAAAATCCTTATTATTTTTGCTCGTATACTTTTAAAAAGAATGTTAATGTCAACAGTGGCATTATATATATATATATATATATATATAGTTGTATATCTAGGCAGCAATCCTTCTTTTATGCAAGTTTCATTAAAAACGACAGACAAGGTACTACGGTTAAGTTTTATTTAATTTTTCTTGTGTACGAACAAGAGCTTTCTT
>OZ038502.1:24011323-24053823 GCA_964036315.1 Acanthosepion esculentum | reverse complement strand
TGATGTCAAATCGGTCGGGTTTCGATCACGGCTTGAAGCAATTGGACGTCTAGCCACACTGTGGATGACTATATATATATGCTGTCAAGAAATCCGGTCGAGCTCTCGAGAAAAGGGTAATTTTAAAAACAGTGGCTCCTACTGCTATTAACGTATTGCTCTTCAACTATGAATTGAGCTATCTACTGATGTATTTCGCATAGAAAACGTTACAATTTCCCGTTCTTTCTGCCGCGTGACGATAGCCTAGGGGTAGGATGTGCACACAACAACATACATACACACAAATATATATATATATATATCTATCCGAGCGCGCGCCCACATAATATATATATTAGGCACGGTGGATAACGGCTTGGATTGAGGAATCGGAGAGCCGAGTTCGAATTTCAGTCGAATCCATTACATTCACTTACGTGCTAATACCCTTGGGAAAGGTGTGAATCCTCTTCTTCTCCCTCCAACTATGGGTAAATAGCAGGACAGACTGGGTTCTATAGCCTTGGATGGCAACTGGTCGAGGAGAAGGACAACTCTGAATTCAAACCATGCCGAGGGTCGTTTGGGGACCTTGTGGCATTCGCTGCAACAAGTCCCTGTATTCGTCCCTCCAAAAAGTGTGGATGGCCCTGCACAAAGCCTTCACCACTATAATCAAATCTCATGTGTCGGTGTCGGGCTTTCAGTTTCTGGGAACTGATCTGCCTGACTCTCATACGTTGAATTCGACGGGAGAGTCGATCATACATATACATATATATATAATATATATATATATATATATATATATCCGCACATACACACGTGTGTGTGTGTGTGTAGAAGTAGCAGTAGCCGTGGTTGCTGACCACTTGTATCGAAGGATGCCCGTCTACAAGGGCGGCTAGCTAATCCCTGTTGCAGACGCATGGGTAAATAGCAGAACAGACTGGGTTCTATAGCCTTGGATAGCAACTGGTCTAGGAGAAGGACAACTCTGAATTCAAAACCTGCGGAGGGTCGTTTGGGGACCTTGTGGCATTCGCCGGTGGTTTATAATGTAACTAAGTTACAGTTTCTTTGAGAGTGCGTTATCTAGCGTGATCAGCAGTTTGAACAAGAATAGCATGTTCAAGCCCTCGGTCACGCTGACTTGCTAGCACAACCACCGTCTGCCCAACTTCAGTGACAAAGCCTGGATCAACTTGTGGCATGCTTTTTTGTCACTTTCCAAATGTGCCTTTCCTTCATGACAAATCGACCCTGGTGAGATTCGAACCCGGGTCTCATGGTCAGAATGCGAATGTTCTTATACATACAGGGGTTGGACAAAACAATTGAAACACTTGTTAAATTCAAAGAAAATTTATTTAATATGGAGTTGGTCCTCCTTTAGCCTCACATACAGCTTTAACACGTCTAGGAATGGAATCATACAGCTTCCTGACTCCATCCAGAGGAATTTTCAGCCATTTTTCCATTAACGCCTGCTCTAGCTCTTTAAGACACGACGGTGGAGGATAGCGGCTCCTAACTTGTCGCTCCAAATTGCACCACAAATGTTTAATAATATTGATATCTGGAGATTGGGGAGGCCACTCCATATGTTCTAGCTCACTTACATGCTCTTCATACAAATTCTTAACCACTCAAGCGGTATGTATTGGAGCATTATCGTCTAGGAAGATGCAGTCACCATCAGGGGATAAAGTCTGGGCTATTGGATGAACATGATCACCCAAAATGTTCAGGTAATCTTTGCTGTTGATTCTAGTACAACTATTAGACCGAGATATTTCCATCATATAGAGGCCCAAACTATCACTGATCCACCTCCATGCTTCACTGTTGGAAGAAGGCAGTCAGTGTTGTAAGCCTCTTTGGGCTGCCTCCACACATAAACTTGCCCTGAAGTTGGGAAAAGATAAAAACTGGACTCGTCTGAGAATATCACTTGCTTCCATTGGACTGTAGACCAGGCATTGTGATCTCTGCACCATTTCAACCTCTTCTGAATGTTGCGAGTAGAGAGAAGATGTTTCCTTATGACAACTCTTCCATGATATCCAGCCTTATGGAGCTCACGACGAACAGTTTTAGTAGAAACTGGACTATTCAGATGATTATTCAACTCAGCAGTCACTTTGGTCGCAGTAGTCTGATGATTTTTCGCCACATTGCGATTCAATGCAGGTCGGTTACTGTCAGTAAGTTTGCAAGTCCGGCCCGAATTACTATGCTTGCTTGAGGTTTTACCCTGTTTCTTGAATTGTGTCATATTTCTTGATATAGTAGCTCTTGAAAAACCAAACAGTTCAGCAACCTTAGTGATCGAGGATCCTGCTATGCGAGTTCCAACAATTTGCCCTTTTTCGAACTCGGGGAGGTCACGCATTTAGCTTAAATTTTACTAAATTCTAAAAATAAATAAAACAAAGAGAGTAAATTAGATAAATAAACGTATTTACAATAGATATAACATGCAATTATAAAGTTTTAGTTAAAGTTCTTAATATAATAGGTCTTTGAAATATAGGAGTGGAATTTGCACCTGTTCCAATTATTTTGTCCAACTCCTCTGTGTGTGTGTGTGTGTGTGTGTGTGTGAGAGAGAGAGAGGGAAAGTGCTCAAACCTGAGGGCGTGTGTACATATATGACTGTGCATATATATATATATATATATATATATATATATATATATATACTAGCTTCAAATCCACACAATCGGGTGGCATTTAAGCTAGCTCCTGTGGGGGAGGGTTCTTATTTGGGTCTTCGGCTTGTTCAGGATTTAGAGAGACACTACGTCTTTGCACATTCTCAGCAATGGAAGTTCTCTTGGCTGCCGTTTGATCTGGGTTTTCATATGCACGGGACTTTTTCCTCGCTGCAGCCTTGGATCTTGTGATTGCAAACTGGTCCTCTGTTGGCAGAGATTCCTTTTTGCGAGGCATACTGCTGCCGTATGCGATAGGCAACAATAAACTACCGAAGAACTCAAAATTGATCCCTTCATTTAAGTATTGCATTAATATTTAAGATTACCTTTTAAAAGTTCAACGGCAATTTGATGTACGTAGATCATTAATTTCCGTACAAACAATTATTTATATTTCATGAGTGACATTTGCAATTAATTTCGATTATTCCCAAATTTATTTCCAAGTTTTAAAAATTGTTATCGTACAAAAAAAAAAAAAAATCGTCGCCAAAATATTGCCGAAAATAATCACAGTAAGGGAGACTTGAGAATCAAATATTTTCTGTAACATGAGCTATTGAAAATTAGATAGTTGTGTCCCTTTAATTGAAAAAATATGACACAATGACATTCCCATATATATATATATATATATATATATATATATATATATATATATATGGTTAAATGGTCGGAGCTGAATCAGACCAGGAAACCGTAGTATTAAAAAGTGCTCAATACACGCGTGAAAAAAAAGTTCAAGTAAAAATAATACGTAGTGCTTTTAACTTTAAAAATCAGGTCAATCTTACGGTATCCTTAGGCGATTTTTATAAAATGAACTCTTAACGATTTATTAAACTCCCACCCAAAAAAAACCCCACTAATGACAGCTATATTATTTTATTAAATTTTTTTTTAAAAAAACGCACTACGTTGAGCTGAGAAGAAGAAGAAGAAAAAGCAGAAAAAGAAGTAGAAAAGCAGAAAAAGAAAAAGCAGAAAAAAAGAAGAAACAGAAAAAGAAGAAGAAACAGAAGAAAAAGAAGAAACAGAAAAAAAAGAAAAAAAAGAAGAAAAAGAAGAAACAAAAGAAGAAAAAGAAGAAACAGAAGCAGAAAAAGAAGAAAAAGAAGAAACAGAAAAAGAAGAAAAAGAAGAAACAGAAAAAGAAGAAACAGAAAAAGAAGAAAAAGAAAAAGAAGAAAAAGAAAAAGAAGAAACAGAAGAAAAAGAAAAAGAAGAAACAGAAGAAAAAGAAGAAAAAGAAGAAGAAACAGAAGAAAAAGAAAAAGAAGAAGAAACAGAAGAAAAAGAAAAAGAAGAAGAAACAGAAGAAAAAGAAAAAAAAGAAGAAACAAAAGAAAAAGAAAAAGAAGAAGAAACAGAAGAAAAAGAAAAAGAAGAAGAAACAGAAGAAAAAGAAAAAGAAGAAGAAACAGAAGAAAAAGAAAAAGAAGAAGAAACAGAAGAAAAAGAAAAAGAAGAAGAAACAGAAGAAAAAGAAAAAGAAGAAGAAACAGAAGAAAAAGAAAAAGAAGAAGAAACAGAAGAAAAAGAAAAAGAAGAAACAGAAGAAAAAGAAAAAGAAGAAACAGAAGAAAAAGAAGAAAAAGAAGAAGAAACAGAAGAAAAAGAAAAAGAAGAAGAAACAGAAGAAAAAGAAAAAGAAGAAGAAACAGAAGAAAAAGAAAAAGAAGAAGAAACAGAAGAAAAAGAAAAAGAAGAAGAAACAGAAGAAAAAGAAAAAGAAGAAGAAACAGAAGAAAAAGAAAAAGAAGAAACAGAAGAAAAAGAAAAAGAAGAAACAGAAGAAAAAGAGAAAGAAGAAACAGAAGAAAAAGAGAAAGAAGAAGAAACAGAAGAAAAAGAGAAAGAAGAAGAAACAGAAGAAAAAGAAAAAGAAGAAGAAACAGAAGAAAAAGAAAAAGAAGAAGAAACAGAAGAAAAAGAAAAAGAAGAAGAAACAGAAGAAAAAGAAAAAGAAGAAGAAACAGAAGAAAAAGAAAAAGAAGAAACAGAAGAAAAAGAAAAAGAAGAAACAGAAGAAAAAGAGAAAGAAGAAACAGAAGAAAAAGAGAAAGAAGAAGAAACAGAAGAAAAAGAGAAAGAAGAAGAAACAGAAGAAAAAGAAAAAGAAGAAGAAACAGAAGAAAAAGAAAAAGAAGAAGAAACAGAAGAAAAAGAAAAAGAAGAAGAAACAGAAGAAAAAGAAAAAGAAGAAGAAACAGAAGAAAAAGAAAAAGAAGAAGAAACAGAAGAAAAAGAAAAAGAAGAAGAAACAGAAGAAAAAGAAAAAGAAGAAGAAACAGAAGAAAAAGAAAAAGAAGAAGAAACAGAAGAAAAAGAAAAAGAAGAAGAAACAGAAGAAAAAGAAAAAGAAGAAGAAACAGAAGAAAAAGAAAAAGAAGAAGAAATAGAAGATTATAATAATAATAAATGTATCGGTGAGGGTTTAATTGAAATGTATATTTTTTTTATTCAGCCTCATATATGCTTAAGAGGAATTTCCTAATATGTAAACAAGGAGTCAAGACTACGGATTTCTGATTCAGAAGGTTTCCCTCAGTGTCGTGTAATGGTTACCAAGCTTGTCTCAATAGAACAATTGAATAATGAGTTCGATTCTCACTGGGTGCTCCATACTTTCGGCCTCGTCCTACACTTAACAATCACTTTAAATTACTTACAGTACCAGGTTTTCCGAAGCTAAGTACTGACCTGGCTTGAGAAACTTGTATTTATTTTATCGCTCCTATACCTTGTTCTGCTATCCATTTACTCAAGTACGCAACGAAGGTTATGCGTTGTTTTCCTCTGTCCATCTTGCCTTCAATCTGTCTTTGAGTATCAGATTTTCCAAGCCCTCTTACCTCATCATTACAATTGTCTCTTCCTGTCTTCGTCCATTTTGTTTTCATTTTCTCTAAAACTTCGTCGTTGCTCACCTATACTCTCCTTCTGTAGAACCAGATTTCTCTTGTTTTCATCTGTGAAGGGATTGTTCAGCATTCAGTGCTACATAGGAGGACTGATATGACAACAGTTCAGTAGGCTTTCCTTTGTTTCTAACGACGATTTTTCATGTTTCTTAATACTTTGCTTAGCTTTTAAAATGCAGCTTTCGTTATGGCAATGCACCCTCGGATTTCAATGTCGCCCTTTCCGCCATCTGTTAAAATATCCGCCCACCTTATTTAAATTGCTGATCTTATTTGATTTTTCTATCTTCAATTTGTACTTTACACGTTGGGTTTGTTCATTTTGTTAGCAGCCGTGAGCTCTGTTTTCCTGCAATGGATGCTTAGTCCTTTCTTCTCGCTTTCCTTAACTACATTCTGTGGACGTTCTCATAGTTTCTTTTCCGTGTAAGCTGTCAAGACTATGTCATTTGCATATCTTATGTTGTCAAGATTGTGGCCGCCAATAATGAACCCTCGTAAGATTTCTAATTATCTCAGACTCGCCTCAACATGTAGGTTAAAAACGTCTGGCAAGAAGACGCATCCTTGCCGTACATCATTTTCTATTCTTGTATATTTACTGAGTTACAAGCGGTTTGCTGCCAGTATACGTTCGGGATTATTCTAATATCCTTTCCAAATATGTCACGGTTAACGAACCGTTCTTTACATATCTGTCTATATTTCCGAGATGAGGTATTATGTACACTATTTACATTATTCGGACACATGACACAATGGATAAAGGCGTTGGTTAGATTCAGTGAGAGAACCCAAAAAGTGTGAGTTCAATACCAGGAGATAACTGATAACTGACACCCATTAAACATGGCACGTGGAACGAGAACAGTGAGCGAAATAAAGGGTTCAGTTCGACATTCCAACCACCTACATGAGACCTATTCGAAAATATTCAATATCGATGTTTTTTTTATTCTGAAAAAATTCCTGGCAAGAGAAAGCTATAACGAATGCTAATGTAGAAAAATTGCCTTTCCTCCACCAAAAAAAAAAAACAAAAAAAAAAAAACAGAAAAACGAACGGACACGGACGGTCACAGACACAGGGAAAAAAGGGACACGGACGTCACAGACACAGGCAAAGGGACACAGATGAACACGAACACAAGGACAGAGCCGGAATTAGGGTCTCGGCCCCAACCTCGAAAATTTGATAAGGGCCCACTTTCTACTACATATCAATTTCAAAGTTTCCAAACCTGGGGGCCCCAGTCCCTTGAAGAAAAATTGGTAGTGAAGGACAGAACTTTTTAAATTACCAAAAATCAGGGAATTATCCAATTTAAATGAAAATTTCAGTACATATTCATTAATTATTTACTTTTATAATGATTTTTTTTTTATTTAAATAAAATCTAAGAAGCTGTTATTCTCTTTCTAATAACCACGAATATTTTCATGACTAAATTTTACGCGGAAAAAAAAAAAAATAATAATAATAATAATAATTAATAAATAAATAAATGTTTAAGTCGCAATTTTTTTCATTTACATATAGATTAATCACCGACCCATCTTCGCTGAAAAAAAAAAAAAAAAAGAAAAAACCCCACCGGCCATGCAGATACACGATGTATATTATTAATTGATGACAGACAATGTAACGTCAGTTTAACAGTATTTTTTTTTTAAATGGCGTATGGCCATAAAGTCAGTTACGTACCATGCGTGATACACGCTAAAGCGATCATGTATCTTTCGATATATGACTGACGAGGCAGATTTTTTCCTCCGCAGTATTTTGCCATTTCTTTCTGCGCTAGACCAGTTTCTATCCAAGTGAACGAAATAAAGGGTTCAGTTCGACATTACAACCATCTGAAGAAGGCCGGAGCGTACAACGGCCGAAACATTGTGATAAATATGTTGACAAAGATGAGAACAATAGTCCGAATAATGTAAATAGTGTACATAATACCTCATCTCAGAAATATAGACAGATACTGAAAGGCCGAAAAGTTGTAATAAATATGGCGACAAAGATGAGGACAATAGTCTGAATAATGTAAATAGTGTACATAATACCTCATCTCAGAAATATAGACAGATACTCTTTGTACCTGTATATCGGTTTCTTGTTGCTTCTCGGTTACATTTTCTTTTTGGTTGGACTTAATCGCTAGTCCGCCAAATATTTGTAGTTGGCTTTATTTCAAGAGTTCCACGCGTGATCATAACACAACGCGAAAATAAATCTACGGTCCGCTCCATATTTGTTTCATAAGTACCACAAACTCACTTCGTCGTACCCAGGTAAGAAAGCAAAAATCGGTATGATTTAAATAGACTGGTCCTCACATTGACTGACGTTGACTGTTGTTTCCCCAATTCGTAATGGTACGCAGTTATCTGTGACGCAAGCAGAGTTTATGGCTTATCAACCCTTTGCAGGTTATTTAAAGCCAGAAAAATATTTTCAGTTTTAAGAATATATATATATATATATATATATATATATATATATATATATATATATATATATATATATATATATATTGGAGATAATGGATTTAGCGATACAAGTCTTGCTAATTAAACAATAATTGGGGGTGAGGAAGTGGTTAATTCATACCTAACCAGAATTTGATATACAAATATTATGTGGATATAAAATAGAGGATAAATTCTATATTACAATCCATGCATAAACTTGTCCCTCACTTTGTGGCCACAGTAGTTTCTATACATTTATATTCCAGAGAATGTAAATCAACCTGTAAGACATGCCTGTGTAGCTAATCAGTATTTCACTGATTGATTGATTCATTCATTTTCTACGGCTTATCAACACCTTTGTAGAAAATATGTTTTTTTTAGATTGCAAGAGGTTTTTTTTATCGATAATAAAGATACAAGTCATACTAACCCATAGCTGGGGGAGAAGATGTGGATTCATACTTTTTCCAAGAATATTTACGCGTAAGTAAATATAACGAACCCAACTGGAATTAAAACCCGGCTTTCCAATTAACAATATCCCCAAGTGGTCACCCATCTAGGTACAGACCAGGCGCGACGTTGCTTAACTTTCAATGTGATGAGGCCGTCAGTAAAGATAACTAATAGGGAGCGATTCAACACCGTACTTTTATTGTGGAAAGTATCCCACTTCTAAAATTGTAAGAATCAATAATATTTTTCGATCCAGACAGATGAAGTGAATAAAGAAACGTTATGTAAATGCTAATGTACAAAAATTAATAATAAAAAAAAATTATTATTATTATAATAATTATTTAAATAAACTTGTTATCGTGAAACATCTATATATCATTAGACATATTCACACACAAATATATATATATATATATATCATTAGTTTTCTTTTTACCCTCCCCACGTTAAAACAACGAACGGCGATATATCAAGTTTCTCAAGAGAGCCTCCTTAACGCTGAAACGAGAACCAGGGGAGATAACTGAAAAACAAACAGGGCGCATCCCAAAAGACTAAAAGTGATATTAATGAGGGTGGAGGTGCACGCAGAGGGAAAACATAAATTAAACAAAAGGCCATGCCGTACACCTGTGCGAAATCACGTGCGTCAGGCAGACTGTGAGGTGAGATCTCGATTTAGTATACACTGCAGTTATCTAATCTCTAATATGACAGCGAATGTTGGAACATCTCCTCAGATATGATGAAGAGACTTGAAACTGCCGAGATGTAGCACTGCCGTCGAAATTTAAGGATGCCAATAGACAGACAATGAATAATTAAGAAAAATAAGGGCTGCAGTGATATTCTTAACGAGAAAGATTTGGTTGGTTGATTTTGTTTGGCGGCATATCAACACCTCTATGGGTGTTAATGGCGAAATCTAAATATTTTGTACGTAAATTTATGGATTCAACAACATATTTTGTACATAATTTTATACTTTCAGGATAAAGTTATGTTATATATATATATAGATAGATAGATAGATAGAATATGTTGAATTTGTAGGTCTGATGAATTGGATCCAATGTAATAAATTATAACCATGGGATATTAGTGTTTGAGCCTTATATATATATATATATATATAAGGCCTTATATATATATATATAGAAGGCCTTATATATATATATATATATATATAGAAGGCCTTATATATATATATATAGAAGGCCTTATATATATATATAAGGCTCAAACACTAATATCCCATGGTTATAATTTATTACATTGGATCCAATTCATCAGACCTACAAATTCAACATATTCTATATATATATATATATATATATATATATATATATATATATATGTGTGTGTGTGTGTGTGTGTGTGTGTGTGTGTGTGTGTGTATGGTTTGCTTTGGCTTGTTTTGTTTTACGGCATATCAGTGGGTTATTTAATGCCGATAAGATTTTTATTGCGGGTAATATGTATAGCTGGTAATTTTTTATAAATATTTATGTACAGCTGGTATTTCTTTTTAAATGTATAGCTGGTATTTTTTTTTTTAAATGTATCGCTGGTAATTTTCTTTTAAATGTAGTAATTTTTTTCCCCAAAAAATCTATTGCTGGTAATAAATTTTCTTTTTAAAAAATGTACTGCCAACAAAGTATTGCCGGTATCAAAATCTATTTTTATACTTTCATAGTGTTTTTGACCCCAGATTGTGGGGTTAATTATTTGACCATAGCTGGGACCCTAACAGGTACTGCCACACACAGTCAGGGTGAACCTGGAAACACCAGCAATTAAGAGGTGGTTCCACGCTCGTCAAAACCTCCTTATCAAAGGCCTTGATGCCGGATGATAGTTTTTCGTCTTACCCAGGACGGTCTATTTTGTAGATCATAAAATGTATTGTTGGTAATTTTACTATAAAAATGTATTTTTTATATATTTAGTGTTACATGTATTGTCATTTTCCTAGAAAATGTATTGTTGCTCATTTTATTATAAAAAAAAAATACTGTTGATTTTTGTTTGGGTTTTTTACTATTTACCCATAGCAGGGACCCTAACAGGTGCTACCACCCCGGGTCATGGTTGACTAGGAAAGACAGCAATTAAGAGTTCCTTCCAAAACCTCCACTATATTTGGAACGCAATTGTATGCCGTCGACTACTGATAAAATGCACTGTAGGTCATTTCGCTTTAAAATTGTGTTGTATGTATTTTTATTCTTTCATTGTGTTTTGTTTGATTGTTCACTATTTGCCCATAACTGGGACCCTAACAGGTGCTGCCACCCAGGGTCAGGGTAGAATGAGAACAGAAGCTGTTATAAGAATCAGAAAGAGATTTTTTGCAAAAGAGATGTGGTTCTATCGACCAATACTAGAAACACTCAGGACAGAGTGTGAGAGAAACGAGATCGACTGCAAGGAAGGAATCAGTAAGTGACCGCTGAAATCACTGTGACCGATAGAAAGAGGGTCAAGAGAATAGAACACGCGCAGGGCATCTTAAAGAGAAGTCTTTAGTGTGGTGGGAAGATAAGCGAGTAAAATATTTTACGAGTCTTTTTGAATGTATGACAGAATAAGGAAAACGTGGTATTGTAACGAACCAAGAATTAATTAGCACAACAAAAGACAAGAAGTTGTCGAGGGCCATGCTTACACAAGTCCAGACAAAAAAATGTCATATAAAAGAATATATTACATGATGGTTCGACAGAAATAAAGGCTAACTAACGCCAAAATAGAATCGTTAAGTAGATTTCAAATTCCGACGGAAGCAGTTTGTATTCAGTTCGAATCCCAATACATTAAAAGGGATCGTCTTAGGTATGACGATAATCTACATCTGACACCAAGGCCTCTGTTCAAGTGATGTTGAAGAGCGTGGAACCACCTCTTAAAAGCTGGTGTTCCCAGGTCCACCCTGACTCGGGATGGTAGCACCTGTTAGGGTCCCTGTTAATGGCAAATAGTTAATCTCTAAAATGGGATCAAAACTCTATGAAAGTGTAAAAATAAGTTTTAATATCAAAATAAAAAATATTACCAGCAATACGTTTATGAAGAAGAAAAAAATATTGCCAGCAATACGTTTATGAAGAAGAAAAAAATATTGCCAGCAATACGTTTATGAAGAAGAAAAAAATATTGCCAGCAATACGTTTATGAAGAAGAAAAAAATATTGCCAGCAATACGTTTATGAAGAAGAAAAAAATATTGCCAGCAATACGTTTATGAAGAAGAAAAAAATATTGCCAGCAATACGTTTATGAAGAAGAAAAAAATATTGCCAGCAATACGTTTATGAAGAAGAAAAAATATTGCCAGCAATACTTTTTGAAGAAAAAAAATATTGTTAGCAATACGTATTTGAAGAAAAATAATATTGCCAGCAATACGTTTTTGGAAAAGAAAATATTACCAGCAATACTTATTTTGAAAAGACATTACCAGCAATACAAATCTTGTCGGAATTGAATAACCCATTCAGTTTTATATGCTGTAAAATAAAACAAACCAAACCAAACCAAACCATGGCAATTCCTTGGTTCCGCCAGTTTGCCTTCACATTGTAGAAAAACACCATCATTCCCTCCGCATTACATCGATGAAAAGTAAGTTTCACTCGAATAGCTTCTTACCACGAAACGCTGCTCTGGGGAACCGACTCTCAAGCAGATGTTTCCCCGATGACAATAATCTTAACCTGTTCAAGTCTAGAGTTTATGCGGATAGGTGAAGAAGATAACGGTTAACCCTAGACTTGAACTGCTTTTTAATCTGTAAGACTATCGCGAGTGGCCCCGGCCATTACAGAAGAAACGTCACTAAAAAAAAAAAACCAAAACCCCCAAAAACTTGAAATTAAACTAAACCATGGCAAGTACCCAGACGAACTGAATTCTTTGGTTCAAGAAAGATTTTTGTCATTTTTAAAATTTAATTTTAAACATTAGGCATAGCGTTCTCTAGGGAGGTAGAACATTATAGCAAGGGTTAGCGAACTGATAAATGTCGCGAATTCCAGCTTCAATTCGCTAAGTGTCGCGACTTTGATTCTCACTGTGTGTCTGCATTTTGACACCCTAAGCCTGACTAAACAAAAAAAGTTTAGTCTAGGTTGAAATTGATGCGAGCATGAGGAGAACCACTTTTCAAGAATGATATCTCGAGATGCCGCATCTTAGCTGAAAAAGGGAGAAAAAAGACCAATGACGCGATCTTCAATGCGATAAAAAGAACATTTGAACGAGATATAAAAAGACGGTGATGATAGTAAGCAGATTAAGAAAGAGAAACCTTATACATTCTTAACTAAAGTTCATCTTTTCTTTCTATGAATAATAGATGTAAATACATGCTCGTTCGCACGACTCGGTGTTGCTTCGTTGCATGGTGTTGAAATTTCTGATAACATCAGGCTTGTCTCCGATGACATTGAGCGGGGGGAAAGGGACGCGGCTTATCAGTAAGAATTTCCTGTTGCATAACCTATTCACAATCTACCCCAACCCTCGAACAGCTATCGTTCACTAACTGTGACATACTGACGATCCCAAGCTGACTGCCATGCGAATAATAATAATAATAATAATAATAATAATAATAATAATAATAATAATAATAAAAAAAACAAAGAAAACTTTAAAAGAATGAAAAATAAGGTTGTATGAAGAGAAAGGTGGTGGAATTACTGTTGAGATTATTGAGTTAAGAGTCGGTATTGGTGTTAATAATTACCAATGGTGGCACAAACAGAATAAAAAATGAAACGGTTGTGAAGAGAGAAAGGAGCTGGAAATAAAGAGGTAGAGAAAGTTTGAGAGGGAGAGAGAGGGAGGGGGCGAAAAGGGAGAGGGAGGGGGCGAAAAGGGAGAGAAAGGGGTTGAGAAAGAGAGCGAAAGCGAAAATGGTAAGAAAGAGTTTGAGAGAGTGAGAGCGAAAAGGGAGAGAAAGAGGTTGAGAGAGAAAAGAGTAAAGGAGAGAAAGAGGTTGAGAGAGAAAGCGAAAAGGGAGAAAATTAGGTTGAGAAAGAGAGATCGAAAAGGGAGAGAGAGAGATTGAGAAAGAGAAAAGGAGAGAACGTGGTTGAAAGAGGATGAAAAGGAGAGAAAGAGGTTGAGAGAGAGAGAGCGAAAAGGGAGAGAAAGAAGGTGAGAGAGAGCGAAAAGGGAGAGAAAGAAGGTGAGAGAGAGCGAAAAGGGAGAGAAAGAAGGTGAGAGAGAGCGAAAAGGGAGAGAAAGAAGGTGAGAGAGAGCGAAAAGGGAGAAAAAGAAGGTGAGAGAGAGAGCGAAAAGGGAGAGAAAGAAGGTGAGAGAGCACAAAAAAGGAGAGAAAAAAGGTGAGAGAGAGATAGATCGAAAAGAAAAGAAGGAGAGAAAGAGGTTGAGAGAAAAGGATATAAAGAGTTTGAGAGAGAGAGAGAGAGAAACGGAAAAAAGGAAAGAACGAGATTGAGAGAGAGGAGGATAAAAATGATAGAAAGATAAGAGAAAAATAAAGGGGAAGAGAAAAGGAGACAAAGAAGTTTATCGAGAAAAGGAGAAAAAGGGGTTGAGCGAGAAAAGGGGGCTGAGAGGGAAAAGGAGAGAAAGAGGTTGAGAGAGGAAATGATTAAAATGACAGATGTTGAGAGAGTAATGAAGAAAGAATAAATAAAAGAAAATGAGAGAGAAAAGTATGAGAAAATGTTGAGAGAAAACAGTAGGGAGAGAGAAAGAGAGCGGAAGGAAAAGTGAAGGAGAAAGAGAGCGGGAGGGAAAGTAAAGGAGAAAGAGAGCGGGAGGGAAAGTAAAGGAGAAAGAGAGCGGGAGGGAAAGTAAAGGAGAAAGAGAGCGGGAGGAAAAGTAAAGGAGAAAGAGAGCGGGAGGAAAAGTAAAGGAGAAAGAGAGCGAGCGGAAAAGTAAAAGAGAAAGAGAGCGAGAGGAAAAGTAAAAAGAGAAAGAGAGCGGGAGGGAAAGTAAAGGAGAAAGAGAGCGAGAGGAAAAGTAAAAGAGAAAGAGAGCGAGAGGAAAAGTAAAAGAGAAAGAGAGCGAGAGGAAAAGTAAAAGAGAAAGAGAGCGAGAGGAAAAGTAAAAGAGAAAGAGAGCGGGAGGAAAAGTAAAGGAGAAAGAGAGCGGGAGGGAAAGTAAAGGAGAAAGAGAGCGAGAGGAAAAGTAAAAGAGAAAGAGAGCGAGAGGAAAAGTAAAAGAGAAAGAGAGCGGGACGGAAAGTAAAGGAGAAAGAGAGCGTGAGGGAAAGTAAAGGAGAAAGAGAGCGGGAGGGATAGTAAAGGAGAAAGAGAGCGAGAGGAAAAGTAAAAGAGAAAGAGAGCGAGAGGAAAAGTAAAAGAGAAAGAGAGCGAGAGGAAAAGTAAAAGAGAAAGAGAGCGAGAGGAAAAGTAAAAGAGAAAGAGAGCGAGAGGAAAAGTAAAAGAGAAAGAGAGCGAGAGGAAAAGTAAAAGAGAAAGAGAGCGAGAGGAAAAGTAAAAGAGAAAGAGAGCGAGAGGAAAAGTAAAAGAGAAAGAGAGCGAGAGGAAAAGTAAAGGAGAAAGAGAGCGGGAGGGAAAGTAAAGGAGAAAGAGAGCGGGAGGGAAAGTAAAGGAGAAAGAGAGCGGGAGGGAAAGTAAAGGAGAAAGAGAGCGGGAGGGAAAGTAAAGGAGAAAGAGAGCGGGAGGTAAAGTAAAGGAGAAAGAGAACGAGAGGAAAAGTAAAAGAGAAAGAGAGCGACAGGAAAAGTAAAAGAGAAAGAGAGCTAGAGAAACAGTAAAAGAGAAAGTGTAAAAAAAGGATAGGTTAGAAGAGAGTGAGAAAAGGGTAGGGAGAGAAGAAAAAGGATAAGGGGGAGAAAAGAAAAAGGATAAGGGGGAGAAAAGAAAAAGGATAAGGGGGAGAAAAGAAAAAGGATAAGGGGGAGAAAAGAAAAAGGATAAGGGGGAGAAAAGAAAAAGGATAAGGGGGAGAAAAGAAAAAGGATATGGGGGAGAAAAGAAAAAGGATAAGGGGGAGAAAAGAAAAAAGAGGAAAAGGATAAGGGGGAGAAAAGAAAAAAGAGAAAAAGGATAAGGGGGAGAAAAGAAAAAGGATAAGGGGGAGAAAAGAAAAAAGAGGAAAAGGATAAGGGGGAGAAAAGAAAAAGGATAAGGGGGAGAAAAGAAAAAAGAGGAAAAGGATAAGGGGGAGAAAAGAAAAAAGAGGAAAAGGATAAGAGGGAGAGAAAAAAGAGGAAAAGGATACGAGGGAGAGAAAAAAGAGGAAAAGGATAAGAGGGAGAGAAAAAAGAGGAAAAGGATAAGAGGGAGAGAAAAAAGAGGAAAAGGATAAGGGGGGGGAGAAACAAAGAGGGAAAGGATAAGGGGGGAGAAACAAAGAGGGAAAGGATAAGGGGGGGGAGAAACAAAGAGGGAAAGGATAAGGGGGGGAACAAAGAGGAAAAGGATAAGGGGGGGAGAAACAAAGAGGAAAAGGATAGGGGGGGGAGAAACAAAGAGGAAAAGGATAAGGAGATAAAAGAAATATAAAGAGAAAAAAGCATAAAGTGAGAAGAGCGTGAGAGGCAAAGAATAAATACCAAAGAGAGTTAACTTATCTCATTGACATCTGGTGAACAAATTTCCAAATGTTATGATGAACGTTGTCTATCACGGTTCAGCCATGTTAGACACCGAGTTATATACATAAATAAATATATATGCGCGTTATGTGACCCGTGAAGTCGCGGGCAAGTTTTTTTCAAACAAATTCTTAACAAGTTTTATTTACTTTAAACCTAACATACGTGTACGAGAAATGTAGGCAGATTTTGCAAATACTACCGCAGATAGAGCGTGTGAACAGATCACAGGAATATAATCGGAATAGTTCAGTGATCGTTTAGGAAACGTAAGAGAACTATCTGAGAAGTGTTAATGGAAAATGTGTCGTATAAACCCGAACGTTCACTGAAATAGCAAAAAGTGCTTTCCAAAAGCTAAACAAGGTATTAAGCAAAAAGAATTCCTGGGAAACAAAGAAAAGTTTGATGAACTGCTTTGCTATATCCATACATGGCAGCAAATGCTGGAACAATTACCTCACAGATGAAAATGAAACTTGAAGCAACAGAAATCTTCTACAAAACGATTTTGAGAATACCATGATCGGTATACCTGATCAGCAAAGAAAATGAGAACAAAATCGCCTATGCTATACAAAAATGTTTGTTGAAACACTGATGTAATACAAAAATGGTTGTTGAAATACTGATGTAATACAAAAATGTTTGTTGAAACACTGATGTAATACAAAAATGTTTGTTGAAACACTCATGTAAAAGCGTTTTTGAAATCCGCATGTAATATAAAAATGTTTTTGAAACCATTATGTAATATAAAAATGTTTTAGCGAAATCTTTGTGTAATATGAAAATTTTTTTTGAAAAATGTTTGGCGAAATTCTTAGGTAATATAAAAATGTTTTTGAAACCCTTACGTAATATAAAAATGTTTTTTGAAACCCTTACGTAATATAAAAATGTTTTTGAAACCCTTACGTAATATAAAAATGTTTTTGAAACCCTTACGTAATATAAAAATGTTTTTGAAATCCTTATGTAATATAAAAATGTTTTGCGAAATCCTTATGTAATATAAAAATCTTTTTGAAACGCTTATGTAATATAAAAATCTTTTTGAAACGCTTATGTAATATTAAAAATCTTTTTGAAACCCTTATGTAATTTAAAAATCTTTTTGAAACCCTTATGTAATATATAAATGTTTTTGAAACCCTTATGTAATATAAAAATGTTTTTTGTAACCGTTATGCATTGAAAAAATGTTTGGCGAAATTCTGAGGTAATATAAAAATGTTCGGCGAAGCCCTTATGTAATATAAAAGTATTTTTAAACCCTTACGTAATATAAAAATGTTTTTGAAACCCTTATGTAATATAAAAATGTTTTGCGAAAATCCTAAGGGACATAAAATTTTTGGTGAAACCCTTACGCGATATAAAAATGTATAGCGACAACGTTATGCGATATAAAAAGTTCTGGCGAAAGCCTTATGCTTTACAGAAATGCCGGACGAAAACCTGCATTATGGAAATCCTCGTCAAAATCCCCTATAATAAAAAAAAAATGGTGAAAATCTAGAAAAGGATCATCAGTAAAAGGAATTAAGTACAAAATAGAGTTATTATAATAGTATTACTATATATTCTCAGATATGAATATCTACAAGATATAGGCTTGAACCAGACATCACTCTCCAGCATTGATAGAGTTCAAAAGCGTTCCCAAGCCCTTGTAGGTGACTAACTATTCTGCACCGTTCAAACTCTCTCCAACAGGCAGGATGCGGCAAGCCTCCCACTGCTCTAGCGCTACTTCAACCTAAAGTGCTCGGACGAACTATATTCACTGGCCCTGCCGAGGCAAACCTTCACAGCAAGTATATGCCATTTACATCGTAACAAACCACCCACATTCCGTCAGTGTTCCATTGGTGAGAAGAAAATGCCACTTGAACAGTTTCTTTCCGCGAACTACTGCCCTGTGGAACAGACTCCCAGGAGGATGTTTTCCCCAATCACTATAATCTTAAGCTCTTCAATGCTATCTTTATCTTCCATTCCTATACATACAAATAGCCTCCAAATGTAACCAAAAATAACTGAATAGGCCTCGGGCCTTGTAAAGAGTGAGCCTCGCTGTAAAAAAAAAATCTTTAAAATTTAAAAACGTCTATAAAGTGTAAAAAAAAAAATATCTAAATGGCACTTGAAACTGCAAACAGCAGACCCCACACGATAAAACATTTATTTTAAAACTACTCTAACTGGTGGAAAAGCGAAAAGTCTGTTTGACACATGTTGCTCTCTACCGTATCACCCTTTGCAATCGTAGGGTAGGGAATGGTAGTATGTCATTCCATCGACCGACAAACATGTGCGGGTGGGATAACAGATCAGCTGATATTTACACTGATATCTTGGTAGCCGAATTAAGTGCAGGCCTGTTCCATATTTACATGCATAAAAGACATAGGCGTTGTTCAGTTTAGTTATTAAGGCTGAGTAGTCGTTAAAAAAACAAACAAAAAAAAACTGTCTATATTTCTGAAATGAACTATTAACACTATTTACATTAATCGGAATGTTGTCCTCATCTTTATTGCCACAATCCCGAAATTTCGGCCGTTGTACGCTCCGGCCTTCTTCAGGTGATACATGTCGGAATTCTAACTTCTCCGTGTTAGAAATAGGTAGCAAAATACTTTCAAGGCAAAAAACAATACAAACAATATTTCTAGATGCCAAAATATTCTCTTCAAACAAAGGAATTGACGTAATTTTTCAGATGACCATATGAGTATACAATAGCATTTCTAAATTCTAGTTCCTAACGACCTTTTTTTTGTTGTTTATAGATAGTTTGCTTCAATAAATTCATTTTGTTTTTTGCCTTGAACAAGTCCACATGAGACGAAACGCTTCGGATGAAACTACAATTTTCCTATTGTTTTATTTCCTTTATAAATATTGTCTCCTTGAAACTAGATTCGTTTACGCTCTTCGCTTTTCTAGACTATCAGATCAAAAGAATTAAGAAAGTAATAGGTGTATGTATCTGTGTGCATGCTTAAATAATAAATCCTTAGTACATTTTCCGCTCAGATGGCGTTTCTAGTGATGAAAGAAAAACATGATAATTAAATTTAAGTAAAGGCTATATAAATCTTTTATCTCTGAAAATAAGATGAGAATTCACCTTAAATTCAATACTTTGGACATCTTTTCGTTCCATATCCTATTACTCTATCGTATTCCGATATGGGATCTATATTCGATCATAATATACTCCCACATACATACGTGTGTGTGTGTCTGTGTGTATATATATATATATATATATATATATATATATATATATATTTAACATACAACGTGTATTAACACGTGCGATACCCGGTCTTCATCAGCCGCCGACCAGAGGTGATATCATGGTTTCGGTGGGTATGTGTATGTGTATATATATATATATATATATATATATATATATATATATGTGTGTGTGTGTGTGTGTGTGTGTGTGAATCTGTCACCGGAACAATACAAACAATATTTCTACATGTGAAAATATTCTCTTCAAACATACTCTTCAAGTAATTGACGCAATTTCTCAGTTGACCATATCAATATACAATAGCGTTTCTAAATTCTTCTAGTTGCTAACGACATTTTGTTTGTTGTTTATAGATACTTTGTTTCAATAAATTCATTTTGTTTTTGACCTTGACAAAGTCGAGATTAGACGAAATACGTCGGATAAAACTGCAGTTTTCCTGTTGTCTTTTTCCGTAATACGCATACTTTTATACACTCAAAGTAAAAAGTATGCTTTGTGGATATGTAGTTTGTACATCTGAAAATGCATTGTTGGTAAATTTTTTTTTATAAAAAATGTGTTTCTGGTCATTTTTCTGTAAAACCTATTGCGGGTTGTTTTACTATAAAAATGTATTGTTGATTTTTGTTGTTGGGTTCACTATTTGTCCATAGCTGGGACCCTAACAGGTGCTACCACCCGGGTAAGTGTGGGCCTGGGTACGACAGTAATTTAGAGGTGGTTTCACGCTCCTCAAAATCTCCAATTTCCCGATCAGAGGCCTTGCTACCGGATATCATTTATGTACCCAGGACGAAAGGTTTAAATGTGGGGGTGGGGTGGGATGGGGTATGAGTCTGAGAGAATATAAGAAAAATTAAACATTATTAAAGAGCGAGAACGATAAAAGAACAGAGACTAAGAAGACTGAAGATAACGATGGGCATTGCGTTTAAATTTTGGAACATCAAAGTTGACTGGAAAACTAGAAAGACAGAAGAAGAGTGTTCATGTTCGGGAATCACGAGAGAAGAAACTGTCAGCATAGAACCTACGGTTACGTTAAGATGAGAACATCGTCATTACAACTGATTTCCAAACATGCAGATTACTTATGACTTAACATATTTGATTTCCTCGACGTCTTGAAAGCTTGTCCCTTTCAAGTTGGAATTGTTTTTTGGAAAGAGGAAAAATTCGCAAGAGGCGAGATCCAGAAAAATTCGCAAAAGGCGAGATCTAGAAAAATTCGCAATGGGCGAGATCCAGAGAAATTCGCAAGGGGCGAGATCTAGGAAATACGTTAGTTGTAGGACCTGGTGAATGTTGTTCTTGACTGCTGTGCCGAATCGATGGGCGTGTTCTTATGTTGGAGTTGCCACTCACGGGACGCGTGCAATTCTGTTCTTTTCACGCGGACAGCACCCGCAAACGAGGCAACACGTCACGGCAGTATTTCTTGTTTACTGTCTAAACAAGTAGACCACGCCCATGGTGAACTATTGTAGTCGAAAAAAAACTGTCAACAATGCTTCGACTCATTGGTTTTTCTTCGGGCTCGGAGAGATTGGAGTCTTCCACTGCGAAGGTTGAACCTAGGTTTCGGGGTTTTCGCAGACCCATGATGCTATAGCCGTTTTCGGAAAGCTTTCTGTATTGTGGTATGACGACCACACTCTACACACTTTCTTTCCAAGGACTGCAATAAACAACGAAGTGGGTGAAAACGTTATAACTTACTGTGCATGAGTGACAGAGTTCAAGGTCAATCTGTGCCAAGCGAATTAACTCTACGTACTTTGGCTACGTTACCATAGTAACAGTCACGAGACTTTTTGACCAGACCGCGTACATATATGATAAAATATAGTTTAAGGTATGCTATATTTATGAGTTAAAGTGCACAATATCAGAGAGTGTATGTCAATATGAACGTGGACATGGTAGTCAACTCTAATGCTCACTCATATATATATATATATATATATATATATATATATATATATATATATTACATGAATCATTCATACAAAAAGCAGCAAGAATCACTCTCACAAACAATTTTTAATAAAAATACATTAACCTCGAACCTACAAATGAATGTTATGATCCCTGTTTATAAATTCCAGTTGTATAAGGTCTTTTTTTTACTACAAGCTTTCGATTGTTCATACAATCATCCTCAGGTATAAAAATAGAAAGCTTGTAGTAAAAAAGAGACCTTATACAACTGGAATTTATAAACAGGGATCATAACATTCATCAACGGGTTCGAGGTTAATGTATTTTATTAAAAATTGTTTGCGAGAGTGATTCTTGCCATTTATATCATTAACTTCACTATCTGCTTTTTCTATGAATGATTCATGTAATATAAATTGAACTGCACCACATACTTGATATATATATATATATATATATATATATATATATATGCATGACATCCATACTTATTCTATACGATATACAGTCCGACAATAGTTCAAAATTTGCTTATAAAAGTTATATTAATATTCCATACTTTTATAAACCTATCTACTTATATAATAATTTCTAAATTAAAACTTATTGTTTAAAAAAAAACCCAAAAAACAAACAAATAACTTATGTATTCAACATACCTAGAAAAAATCACCTCTTAATTTATTAATTTGCAAAACTCTTTCATCGATTACCAAACCAGGAGAGATAATTCCAGCCTAAATATATACAATTCAGTTCTGGCTTAGACTTAAAGTAACCGAAAACATTTCCTTTTACTACTATAACCATCGTTTGAACTTAACCCTCCTTCATCGTATTATTCTCTCTTATTCCCGCCTTTCCTCCCCCTAGAAGGCTTGGCAATGCTGTGCCTAAACCCTTGACCGTTGTTGTCGAAGAGAAAATATGCAGGTCTAGACATGACTAACACCTCGGCCATGTTTTACCAAAATGCTATCAACAAGCACTACTGTTCACTGTCATTCGTTTGCCTTTATGTACGATATTTTTTCGCAGACGCGCCGTCGCTTCTCTCTGTGTCTATTTTACAATTACTTCCACGGCAATTGACTTTGGTAATAGAAGTTGTGCCAGGAATGGTGAAATGTTGGAAGAAAACAAAAAAAAAAAAAGAATCTAAATGAAATCGTCTAGTTAAAAAATAAATAAATGAATGAATGAAATATAAAATTTCCAGCATCCGTCGTTCCTGCACATGTGTAGTCCCACTCAGGTTACAAAAATTAGTCTGATGAAATTCTGGTGAGCGAAACGCGTCGCAAGAAATCTTTTTTTTCATTTTTTTTTACACTTTGACATACATTTTCCCCAAATATTGTTCTTGAGATACAAAAATATATTTATATATATAAAAGGCAGGGTGTGTGTGTATGTGTGTGTGTGTAACGAATGCACGGATTTGCACCAAAATTTACATGCACATGCTCCAAGTTAGCAGAAAGGCCAAGACCGACTTTGCATTTCCCGACTACCATCGATAGTGGAAATTATATAATTTAACGTATGTTAACAGAATTTCAGCAAAAATTATTACTAAAATATAAAGTAAGTAAAAGTAAAAGTAAAAACCTGAATCACGAGATTATTTAATAGAAACAATTTCAAATTAAAAACGGAACATCGTTATTTGTTTTTCAATTGTGAGATCAACTGTAGGATTTATATTAGAACATTAGTGTAGCTTAGATGTGGCGCAAAGCCGAAAGCATAGCGAATCAAGTGAGGATTGAACTCACTACCCAGTCGTAATTTTTCTAGCGATCAAACTTGCCAGCCATTGCACAACGTTGAAGTGACCAAATGATTTCTAAGCGTTGCTTAAATGTGAGACAAAGCCGAAAGTTTGGAGCACCCAGTGAGAATCGAACTCACTACACACTTCTAATTGTTCTAACGAAAAAAGCTTCACACCATGTCGAAGTGTCCCGTCAGCGTATGAATGAATATGTGTTTATAAAATAGATTTTTGTCGATCAGTATAACATTGGCAGAGAAGGTAATGACTTCTCTGGTTATCAACCGTTAAAAGTTAGTACCTACTTATTTAGACTATTCTTAATGCTACCAATTGCATATAAAGATTTTACCTTTGGGACATTTAATGTTAGAGGACTTGTGAAAAAAGAAACGCAGGAATCATTGGCTCGAGAGTGTGAAAGTTATAAAATCGAAGAATTTTGTCTCCAAGAAACCAAAATCAAAGGATATTAATATCAGAGTTAGACAGTGCAAGTTAATAGCTTTGGAAGTCGTAAAAAAATTATGGAAATGGTTTTGTCTTCAATACTAAATCTCAGAGTGCATATAAGATTTGCAGTCCAAGACAAATACGAAGGAATATGAATGCCTTCAGACTGAAGATATACATTTTAAAATACATTAAAAGAAAATTAATATTAAGTGAATTGAATACCTCGAACAACGACATTAAAAGAACTTCCAATAAAATTCATTCACTGGAAAAACTTTGAAGAACTTAGAAGACCTTCAGCAATTTCATGGTGGTTTCCATAGCTCTGATGCGATTCATTTATAACGTTGTTAAGGAAGAAAAATCAAATTGATTTACAATATGCCATCAAGTAAAAACGAACCTGATGATGATGAAAATACAAGAATTCTTGTCGAGTTCCGTAATATTTCAGTCACTCAGCGGGACGATGAAATATTACGAAACTTTGAGTTGGCCCCTCCCCGTTGTGTGTATTGCTGCTTTTTAAACCATAAATTGACCGTCTATTCTCCACTTGAGCAACACCGCCTGAGGAGTCGGAGTGTCGAAACATGATTGAATTTATGTAGCGGTTTATAATTGTTAATAAATATTATATATATATATATATATAAGAAATATAGTCTTAAAGTGTGCTATATTTATGGGATAAAGTGCTCAATATCAGAGATAGAGCGTGTGTAAATATAAAAGTGAACATAGAAGTCAACACTTAGAGGCGACAGTCTGTTTCATGCTAGATGCAATCTTCATGCCTGACTATTGCATCCAGCATGAAACAGACTGTCGTCTCTAAGTGTTGACTTCTATGTTCACTTTTATGTGTGTGTGTGTGTGTGTGTGTGTGTGTGTGTGTGTGTGTGTGTGTGTGTGTGTGTGTGTGTGTGAGGTGTCTGGTGCTCCTATGGTGTGTTTAGAGATTCTTGATAAAATACAAGGAAGAAACTGTAAACTTCCGGTTACATCTAACCATTTCAACAGTAAAATGACGAGATCTAGCCGTCAATCGAGTACTGCCCTTAAATTCATAAAGTCTTGGTACCATTTCGTCAAAATGTCTACCATGAAAGTATTTATTTTATAAGAAAGACGCAGGGAAGCTACATTACAACAGTGGCAAAAGACTGAAGGCTTGCTGCCACACCAGAGACAAAAAAACATTGCAGATTCTTCTTTGGGTTTGTTCAAGAATCTCTAAATGTATAGCAGGAACACATGACCAGATGTAGCAGAACTGTTTAATGCATGGGCGAATCGTAGACAAATAAATTTAAAAGATAGATTCCTGCAGAGAAAACATGTCTTCCACGACGTAGTGAAGTAACATTTCAAGCAATAGACCTAGCGATTGATTCAATATTTACGCTGACATGAAGCGGAAAACGTTAGACCGAAAAGGCGCATCAGGTCACTTTCTTGGAGGTTAGTGTCCAAAGCGGCCAGAACTATTTGAAACCTTGTCAAATGCCTTCGAAATGTCCAAAGCGGCCAGAACTATTTGAAACCTATGTCAAATGCCTTCGAAATGTCCAAAGCGGCCAGAACTATTTGAAACCTATGTCAAATGCCTTCGAAATGTCCAAAGCGGCCAGAACTATTTGAAACCTATGTCAAATGCCTTCGAAATGTCCAAAGCGGCCAGAACTATTTGAAACCTATGTCAAATGCCTTCGAAATGTCCAAAGCGGCCAGAACTATTTGAAACCTATGTCAAATGCCTTCGAAATGTCCAAAGCGGCCAGAACTATTTGAAACCTATGTCAAATGCCTTCGAAATGTCCAAAGCGGCCAGAACTATTTGAAACCTATGTCAAATGCCTTCGAAATGTCCAAAGCGGCCAGAACTATTTGAAACCTATGTCAAATGCCTTCGAAATGTCCAAAGCGGCCAGAACTATTTGAAACCTATGTCAAATGCCTTCGAAATGTCCAAAGCGGCCAGAACTATTTGAAACCTATGTCAAATGCCTTCGAAATGTCCAAAGCGGCCAGAACTATTTGAAACCTATGTCAAATGCCTTCGAAATGTCCAAAGCGGCCAGAACTATTTGAAACCTATGTCAAATGCCTTCGAAATGTCCAAAGCGGCCAGAACTATTTGAAACCTATGTCAAATGCCTTCGAAATGTCCAAAGCGGCCAGAACTATTTGAAACCTATGTCAAATGCCTTCGAAATGTCCAAAGCGGCCAGAACTATTTGAAACCTATGTCAAATGCCTTCGAAATGTCCAAAGCGGCCAGAACTATTTGAAACCTTGTCAAATGCCTTCGAAATGTCCAAAGTGCCCAGAACTATTTGAAACCTAGTCAAATGCCTTCGAGATGTCCAAAGCGGCCAGAAATATTTGAAACCTTGTCAGATGCCTTCGAGATGTCCAAAGCGGCCAGAAATATTTGAAACCTTGTCAAATGCCTTCGAAATGTCCAAAGCGGCCAGAAATATGTGAAACATTGTCAGATGCCTTCGAGATGTCCAAAGCGGCCAGAAATATTTGAAACCTTGTCAGATGCCTTCGAGATGTCCAAAGCGGCCAGAAATATTTGAAACCTTGTCAAATGCCATCGAGACGTCCAAAGTGCCTACAAATACTCCTCACTTAATGGTAAAACATTAGCTAGATGAAGGTAGCTTTGTCACTAATGTTTCCCGTTATGTGCGATATATTCCTGGAAGGCATATGTGAGAGGCATTTTTGCCACGCCCTGTACTTAGATTTCAGCCATTCTA
This sequence comes from Acanthosepion esculentum, assembly GCA_964036315.1. Taxonomy (NCBI): domain Eukaryota; kingdom Metazoa; phylum Mollusca; class Cephalopoda; order Sepiida; family Sepiidae; genus Acanthosepion; species Acanthosepion esculentum. The sequence continues at coordinate 24,027,435 of OZ038502.1, read as the reverse complement.
TCCTCTCGGCTATGTAGGATGTGAGTTTAACAATCGAGATGTGTAGGCTGGTTTGAAATGTTATATAATAAAATTATTCCTCATGTAAAAAAATTGCGACATAAAATGTATTTACTCATACTATGTTTGTTAAATCTATGACAAAGTAGAAAAGGTTTTTCGTATGACGCGTTTTGGACGACTTTATCGGACTAAAAATAATGTTTACGCTGATGCGACTACGCATGCGCACGAAGGATATTATTAAATAAAATTACATGACATTTTCTCATTACTTATCTATGAAGAAGAAGAAAAGGACGGAGAAGAGCAAAGATGGGTCTGTTATCGAATTGACATTGAGTGAAAAGTGAAAGTTAAACAGGGACGAAAAAAGGAGTTAAAAAAGGCGATATATTAACATTTTTATGGCGACTGGTCGAGCAAACAGAGAAAGACGAAAGAACGCAGTAGAAAATATTTGTGAAAACCGTGTTCATTTTTCGCATCTAAAATTAATGTCTGTACAAGCGATAAAAAAACAAACATGAAATGACAAGGTTTTTATAAGGGATAATTTAAAAGATAAACGGTTAACCCGATACTCGAAAAAGTTAAGATTGTAGTGATTGGCAAATTATATATGCAATATATTATATAGATTATTACTTACATATTATATGTGTGGTGCTTATTAGAAAGCGCTCAATATCGGAGATAGAGCTCACATATTTAGTTGGATTTATGTGAGTTTGTGACCTCGGGTTTCACGCTTTTGCAATCGTCAGACAAACTGATTAATTTTTTTTAAATTTTGGATTTATGTAGGTTGCGTGTATTGCTGTTTTATGAGAGTGGAAGGTAAAAAATTGTCGTCGGGATATCACTCATGCTAACGCAAACATACATGCATGCCCGTACACCCATTAAGGTACGCAGACACTGACGTTCGAATTATATATAAACATATATATATATATATATATATATATATATATATATATATAATGTAATTCGAACGTCAGTGTATCATTTTGCCACACCTTTTCAGCTTTTTAAGTGGCGTCAGAAGAATTATTCTTAGATTTTTAGAAGGTAAGCTTAAATATTAATGCAATACATAAATACTGCGATCAATTTTGAAATCTTCTGTAGTTCACTGTTCCCTATCACATCTGTTGTGATGAAGGCCAAATTAATAGCCTTCCGCAAGAGCAAGCTGAAATGCCGCCCTATATTTAAGCATTTCACCCCAAGCAAGGCGGGAAGCCACTAGCACACAAGGGGTTACAGAGAGTTGGAGCGAGAGCAAATAGGAGTGATGGAGGAAAGGACGAAGAGAAGGATAGGCGATAGATAAAGACATCTGGAGACGTCGATTGACATTACATTTGAATAGTTGGAAATTATAGCTATCAGGGAAACAAGAAAAAGGGGGAGAGTTCCACAGGCGAGAGGTGCGAGTGTGTGTGTGTGTGTGTGTGTGTGTGTGTGTGTGTGTGTGTGTGTGTGTGTGTGTGTAAGTAAATTAAATAATTAAGAAATAGACAACCTTGACTTTCCATGACTATAATTTATTTCCCCAGAAAATATATTTTTCCTGGTTCTTCAGGTCACATCTCTAGTTACAAAAGAATTAGGTTTCTTTTTTTAATACAATTTTTGAGGGATTGTTTTAGATTGGTATAAGGCGACAGATGTTTGGAGGATTATGGAAAGGGCCATATTGGAAATGTAAGGAGGGATAAGGTTGTTTTTAAATCATCTTTAATAATTTATTTAGGTTCAAGTGTACTCAGTTTAGAGGACGGACAATTTGACCTCTTAAATAATTTTTAGTCAGGAAGAGAAAAGAAGAAAGGGAAACTAATAGTAAAACAGGTGAGTGGGGGAAAGAGGAAGAGGAAAGAAAGGTTTAAGCAGGGTGGAAAGGTGAAGAAGGAAGAGTGAGTTATCATATTTAAGCATCTTCCGGTGAAACTTGAAATGCAAATTATAGTTAATAAATAAAATATTAAAGATTAACATTAAAATAGGAATAAAATAAAATTAATTATATTAATGATATTATATATATATATATATATATATAACACTAGCTTAGAAAAAAAAATCACCGAAAACAATCACAGTACAGAAAACTTGTGAGTTCAAAATTTCAGGATTGCGTGTCCGGATCCGGCCCAGAATCTTTTCAAGTTGCTCACGGCGTCGGTCTGATTCCAAAATGGTAAGATATGTTGGTCTACGGCCTCTAGGAGTAATGTTGAAAAAATGTTACACAATGATACACTGACGTACGCTTTTGATTATACATATATATATATATATATATATATATATATATATATATATATATATATATATATATATATATATATATACATATATACACACACAGACACATACCCGACTCTCTCGTCGAATTCGACACCAGCTCATGAGATTTGATTATAGTGGTGAAGGTTTTGTGCAGAACCATCCACGCTTTTTTATAGGGCCAAATACAGAGACCTCTTGCACGGTGTACCACAAGGTCCCCAGACAACCCTCCACAGATTTTGAATTCAGAGTTTTCCTTCTCATAGACTAGTTGCAAACCAAGGCTATAGAACCCAGCCTGTCATTCTATTTACACATAGCTAGAGGCGGGAAGAAGAGGATTCATACCTTTCCCAATTGTATTAGCACGTAAGTGAATGTAATGGATTTGACTGGATTTCGAACTCTTCTCAATCCAAGTCGCTATCCATTACTCTACCAAGCCTCCTATATATATATATATATATATATATATATATATATGACATTAACAGGTTTTCCTTTATCTAGAAAGTACTCAAGCCCGGAAATATTTTGCAGCATAACTACCCTAAAAAACGGTGTCTGTCAACCAGCAATGACACAGCGTTCGTGACTCCATATATAAAAATGGTAATCTTCGAATGACCACAACAATTTTTGTCCTTCACAACCATGAACACTAAATACTTACTGTATATTTAACAATACACTGATGATGACATTATGCAATGTCGAAAGTACTCGGAAGAAATACAATAAGAGCCAACACGGTGTTTTCCTCTCGTCTTTTAACAACCGCATAAAAATGCTTATTCGCGAATATGAAAGGATCTTATCGAAAATAAGTAGACAGAACGTTTTTAAATTATTTAACGAAACCTGTGTGTGTACACACACACACATATATATATATATATATATATATATATATATATATATATATATATATAATGTGCACACACACACACACACACACACACACACACACACACACACACACACACACTCTCTCTGTTCGGTCTACTTACGTTTCTTCATCTCAAAGTTCCTCAGTTATTCCCCTCACTCCAAACCGATGCATCTATGGTCCCATCCTTCCCCTCACAGTAACCGGGTTCAACATCGCCTTCTGAGATGGCGAAATCAAACAGATAAAAATCAACGAGTAGATAGTGTCGATGAGAGGCCAAGTCGGAAAACGCGGAACCAAGGTGCAGTGTCATTGAAAAACTTTCCATGCTGAAGAGAATAGCAGAGGCCACCCCGCTAACTTTGGCCCACACACAATCGCGAAATTTACCCAGGGAAAAGCCGAACGCACTAAAGCGAGGATTAATGCCAAATTCTTCTGATGCTACCTAAAAAATGTATTTTTAAAGATTCCTTATCCTCACCAATTAATAGCCGGCGAATCTATGATAGCTATTTTTTTTTTATTAAACCGCTTAAATTATTAGGTTGAACAATAAATGGTTGCCGGTTTTTTTTTATCGACTTTATTCTCCAAAGAATCTAATAGTAACCTATCCAGAAGAGTGACTAATAAATATTCAAACTTTCTTAATGGGGCTAACATTTTCGGCTTTTGTCTTTTTCTTATGTCTGCTAATCCCTGACCTGCTATCCATTTACTCATGCCTGCTCTGGAGGCTGTGATGATTTTCTAAGTGTAGCTGTAGCAGTTTCGTCTGCAAGATTAGGGGTAGTGTAATCTACCATTTCGCCTGTATCGCAACCGGATATGACATAAGGTTGAGGTTTTAGAGATTATATTGAATCCATTGCTCGGTTTGCTGCTAGGAGAGTTGCTTCACTGTGTCGGGTTAGACTCACTTTCAGTCTCTATAATCATCTTATATATTTATACGTCTACAATTCGTCCATGTTTTTGAATATTCCTGCCACATATAGTCCGGTGCTCCTACTGTAAAGTTAGAGATTCTTGATAAAAACCCAAAGAAGAATCAGCAATATTATTAGTACTGACCTGTCATCTCGTCTTCAGTCGCTTTCCCACCGCCGTGATGTAGCTTCCCTGTGTCTTTTCTTTAAATACTTCCATGGTGATTGTTTGGATGAACTCTTCCCTATGGTGCCAAGTCTTTACGGATTTAAGCGCAGTACTAGATTGGCGGCAATGCCTCATCAATTCACAGTTGAATTGGTTAAATGTGACCGTAACAATCTCTTTTCTTTACATTATTCGGACTATTGTCCTCATCTTTGTCGCCATATTTATTACAACGTTTCGGCCGTTGTACGCTCCGGCCTTCTTCAGGTGGTTGGAATATCGAACTGAACGCTTTATTTCGCTCACTGGGGTAGACAGTTCTTGTTCCACGTGCCATGTTTAATGGATGTCAGTTATCAGTTACCTCCTGTTAATTCACCTCTCCAAGTTCTCCACTGCCTTAACCGGCTATTGAACTCACACTCTTTGGGTCCCTTTTACTGGATCTAACCAACGCCTTTATCCACTGTGCCATGTGTCCACGTGACAATTTTAATGGATGTCAGTTATCAGTTATCTCCTGTTAATTCCCCTCTCCAAGTTCTCCACTTAACCGGGTATTGAACTCACACTCTTTGGGTCCTGTCACAGGATCTAACTAACGCCTTTATCCACTGTGCCATATGTCCTTGAGGACGCGGCGCACAAAAGAAAGATGACACATGGCACAGTGGATAAAGGCGTTAGTTAGATCCAGTAAAAGGGACCCAAAGAGTGTGAGTTCGATAGCCGGTTAAGGCTGGGGAGAACGTGGAGAGGTGAATTAACAGGAGATAACCGACATCCATTAAAAATTAAAAACATTTCCAGCCAACAAAATATACAATTTATATTCAAAAATGTAAATGCAAAGTCAATCGTTATCTACTGTCTTCTTGGTTACTCTGCGATTGTTCTCGCCCACTTAATAATGTTTCTCTTATCCTTTCAGGCTCATTCTGTACGATCACCGAAGTTAAGCAACGTCGAACCCAGGCAGTACCAAGATGGGTGACTACTTGAAAATATTAGATGCTGTAAGCTTGGTTGTGTGAGTGAGGTAATAAATAATGGCTCGGAATTTTTAATCGGGGAAGAGAGTTCTAATTCCAGTTGGGTTCGTTATATTCATTTACGCGTAAATACGCTTGGGAAAAGCATGAATCCACCTCTTCTCTTCCCGGAGGATACAGGTTCGATTCCTGTCGAAGAACGAATATTTTCTTTGAAAATTTCTCGGACATTCAGGCCCGTAAATGTTGTTAATACTGTTTATTATAAACAGAGTATTTACTTAAATATTTGTATCTATAAAAAGAACGTATAAACATAAAAATGTCTTATATATATAAGCCATTGAAAAATGACGTAACTTTTGAGTGGCTGAATACATTTTGTCCATCTTTCATCAGCATTTTTCACCGCTGACGCGAGATCTCTCAAGGCCTATAGTTTACACATGGTATAAATCCAATCTTTTAAAACTATTCTTAGGTATGGCATCAGGATTATTCCCAATGGATATTTGAGATAAGCTGCAAGGTCGAGCGGAAAGAAGAGAAGGTGGATAATATTTTCAGATTCGCTTTGAACAAATAACGAAGACTTCCTAGATTAAAGGAAACACGGGAAAAATTCCAAGAAAATATTGTCAAAGCGCGTCCCAGAAAGCGTAGAATTTCGCAAAGATATCATTTTCGTGATGTTCAATTTGCCTGGGAATTAAATATGCAGAAACGGTCAGTATTACAGAGGTCAAGAAGTCGGAGAAAATGGCTAACAACGAAATCAAATTTGGGCCCGCATTGCGAATAAACAAAAACGTGCAATTTAAAAAAAAAATATATTTTTTAAAGCTTCAAAGAGACTACGCAGACGGTCTGTTGAGTGTCTACCTACGTACCATTGATATGCAGAATACGTTTTCTATTTTCAAATGTGAAGCAGCAAGAGATAATAGGCTCTAATAGACAAATACAGTTCGAATTCTGCCTACAGCTGCTTGTGTTCACTTAGCAAAGGCATGAACGTACTCTTCCCTCTCATCTGTATTCCTAACATTGAGAGAATGTAACGGTTTTCACAATGAAAATGTGGAATTGTTAGAAAGACTTCAAACCTCAGCTGAAACTAGTGATGTTCACTTAATACACTTGCGAAAGTTAAGAGTCAATTACAATTACTTCTGTAACCGTCATAAAAGGTCTTGTCACTGGCTTGTCACAACTGGAAATAAATTTATCGTATATTCTTTTTACTACTGTTCGCTATTGTTTACTCAATGTCAAGGCAGAATATAAAAATTGAACACCCCCGGTCCAAATCTGGAATCAATATTCCGTTTTTGATGTGATCTCTTTTAAATATGGATCATGGCAAATGGAACAGGTACTTTTGTCGCAGTTAGCTCCTGCTCATTTCCTTAACTCTTCAACAGGGGTCTCTCTCCCACGTGTATAAATACTGGCTGACCTTTCGCCTCTTCCTCTTTTCTCTGCTTACGCACACGTGCGAGCAACTATCTAGACTTCGGCCGCGGGCCGCAACCTCGCACGTGAGGCAAGGTATATAAAACTTTCTCTTAAAATTTCCAATATGTGAACTCCTATACACAACCAGCGTTTCCCTTATTCTGGGAACACGCTAAAACAAAATTCACCCAGAACGGACATTCAACTCAACACACACACAACTTTCCATACAGACTGTAACATTTTATTCATGTCTTCAATGTATTTGTAATTCGTGTATTAATCTATTTGTTATTAATATATATTTGTTCGCATACATGTATATCGATCTTGTTTGTTTTCTTTTGCTTTCTTTGGACTCCATTAAAGTCCAACATTCTTATGTAGCTGGACCGGCCAGCGGAAGCCATAACCTAGAGATAACTCATCTTCTCTTCTCACATTCACACACCGCATGGTCCACTACACCTTCTTGCGCTGTACAAAGAACTGTCAATTGTTCCAGTCTCTTAAGCGATGGACCGCATATTTAGGGGGTTGGTGGACTTGGATCCGTGTAGACGTTCAAAGGGTCAGACTAAAAAAAGGCTTACAAGACGGCTTTCGGAAATTAACCAAAGAGATAGTCGTTAGAAACAAAGAGAAGAGTTCTGGGCTGAGAATTACTTCACAGTCGCTTTGCCGGGCAGCTAGAGTTCAGCAATCTCTCTGCATGTCAGTAAGGGACGGTTAACAGGGCAGCGAAGGACAGTTCACTTCACTCTACGGGAGATGGAAGGGACGGACAGTTCACTTCACTCTACGGGAGATGGAAGGGACGGACAGTTCACTTCACTCTACGGGAGATGGAAGGGACGGACAGTTCACTTCACTCTACGGGAGATGGAAGGGACGGACAGTTCACTTCACTCTACGGGAGATGGAAGGGACGGACAGTTCACTTCACTCTACGGGAGATGGAAGGGACGGACAGTTCACTTCACTCTACGGGAGATGGAAGGGACGGACAGTTCACTTCACTCTACGGGAGATGGAAGGGACGGACAGTTCACTTCACTCTACGGGAGATGGAAGGGACGGACAGTTCACTTCACTCTACGGGAGATGGAAGGGACGGACAGTTCACTTCACTCTACGGGAGATGGAAGGGACGGACAGTTCACTTCACTCTACGGGAGATGGAAGGGACGGACAGTTCACTTCACTCTACGGGAGATGGAAGGGACGGACAGTTCACTTCACTCTACGGGAGATGGAAGGGACGGACAATTCATTTCACTCTACGGGAGACGGAAGGGACGGACAATTCACTGTATGGGAGATGGAAGGGACGGACAATTCATTTCATTTTACGATGCTGGAAGGGACGGACAATTACTCTACGGAGCCACAAATAGCGGGTAACCTCTCTACGAGCCTGAAAAGGGAAGACAACCCCTCTACGAGCCTGAAAAGGGAAGACAACCCCTCTACGTGCCTGAAAAGGGAAAGCCACCACTCTACGTGCCTGAAAAGGGGACACAACCTCTCTACGACCCTAAAAAGAGCAGAAAATCTCCCTACGAGGCAGTACGGGGCAGACACTCTTTATGAAGCCGAAAGGGACGGACACTCTCTCTACAGGGTTGTACGTGATGGGCAAGCTCCTCAAAGATGAAAAAGAGATTTGATGGAAAAGGCGTGTGTTAACTACACCTCTAAATACTATAGTCAGAACATCCGAGTAACGAGGAAATTTTGAAGAGAATAAGAACTACTAGGAAAAGGCAGTTAACAATCAGAAAGGTGACGTTTTTCGGACTCATAATGAGGAAAGACATGGAAAGTTAAACATTTACAGGAAATGGCGGTTGAAAGAGAACGGGGAAAACCGGATGAGGCCCACTTAACGAGTTTGCATAAATGAATGGAGGCGAGAAGAGCTAATATTACTGAAAGATAGAATTAACAGGATGCTGCAGAGAGCCATAACCGCTTTGTGACCTGACTGGCTGAGTTTCGTTACTAAGACGCGTGGTAACACGATTTTCTATGTAACTCAGCACTTACGACACGCACCTATGCTAACGCAATAGTAAAGACCAAGAGGCACAGCGCCCTCTCTCTCTCTCTCTCTCTCTCTCTATATATATATATATATGTAAATAAATAAAAAGAAAGAACAGTAAGATATAAAAACCGGTGTTCTTATAGATATTTTTATTTTTACACAATAGTGCTCAATGTAAATTTACAGAGCATTAATATTATAAATTAATTGATTTAAAATATGGTTTTTTCGCTACACAGTGATACCATGTTTCAGAAATGGAAGCTAAAGCCCCTGAATTTAATTTTGTTATTAAACCAAAGACATTAGTTCCATTTCCTCGTCAAGCGAATTTTGGAGTAACTTATTTCTTAAAATTTACGGTTGTTAAAGGCACGGCAAAGATTCATATATATATATATATATATATATATATATATATATATATTTTTTGAACAATAAAAATATTTTTAAAAATTTTCTGACACACTGGGATGTATATTAATATTTTTTCGTTTTCATTATTTCAGGTAGATTCTTCGACTAGTTTCGGCCAGCATGGCCATCATCAGGATAAAAAAAAAATTCTGCTTGTTAGTAGCAGTTAATTACGGAAATAAATGACTTGATGGAGAAAATGTACTTTATCTGTAGTTTTCATTATATTTTTTTAACATCAATTTTGGTCAGCCCTTGGGTTTGTTGGCCAAACAGTCTCTTTTAAGTTGCTATTTAAGAGCTGGATGGATTCATGATGCTCTGAATTCCCTTGGTCACTTTGACAGGTTTATTTCTTCCTGGAATTTATTCAAATAATATATATATATATATATATATATATATACAGACAAGTTTCGTGAAATAATTCAGACACGTTCTGTCTACTTATTTTCGATAAGATCCTTTCATATTCGCGAATAAGCTTTTTTGTACGGTTGTTAAAAGACGAGAGGAAAACACCGTGTTGACTCATATTGTGTTTATTCCGAGTACTTTCGACATAGAATAATGTCATCATCAGAGTCTTGGTAAATATAGACTAAGAATTTAGTGTTCATAGTTGTGAAAGACAAAAATGTTTGTGGTCATTCTTATAGATATTTTTGCGTATGGAGTCACGAACGCTGTGTTGACAGACACCGTTTTTAGGGGAGGTAACTAGGTATGCTGCAAAAATGTTCCAGGCTTGAGTGCTTGCCAGATAAAGAAAAAATAATATATATATATTACACACACATATATATATATATGGGGGGATATGTCTGCTTGTTTGAGTGTATGCATATTTGCTTGTGTCTGTCTATATCAGTGGTTCCCAACCAGTGTGCCGCGGAATGATTACTGGTGTGCCGCGAAGAGATAATACCTAGAAGCCATTTAATTTCATTTTGTTTCATAAAGACATTCAATTTCTTAATCATGATGACACCGCTCAATTCAAAATCGCCGAATTTCTGGAATCTAAACGTTTCGCGCATACGAATTGGTAAGCGTTATTATGGTTTATATTAGTCATGGAACGATTAATCGGAATATCAGGAGTTTTTCAAAGTATCGGGAATCGGCATCGGAGCTGAATAATTCAGACCCGATTTCGATACCAAAACGATTCCTAAATACACAGGTTGTAAGACAAAAAGTTGTAACAGAACTGTACTATGTGAGGTTTTACGTAATGCTCCTAACTCCCAAACATTCTCTTACCTTTTCCTAGCTATTTTGAATCTTTTCAATTTCAGGCTAATCTAACTTTATGCACAACTGTCCAACTGACATTTACCAATATTATTTTATACCCGATACTGAATACAGGATATTTTGATTTATGTGAATAAAAATTCTTCTGATATAATATTCTTTGTTTTTTATTATTTTATTGCAAAAAGGCTTTAAGAGTGGAAAATATTTATTTTTTTTTTGTGATAGGTGTGTCGCGGAAATTTAAAGAACTCAATAGTGTGCCGCCATGTAAAAAGGGTTGGGAATCACTGGTCTATATAGATATATTGTTGATTTTTATCTTTTTGATTTTACCATTTCAGAAGGCGACGCTGAACACTGCTACCATGAGGGGAAAAATGGGCTCCATCGCAATTATTACCATGAAAGTATTTATAGAGAAGGAACGGGAACGGTAGATTATAGAGGTGAGACAATGACTGAAGCCGAGATGTCAGGTCAAGCCAATAATATTTCCGATTCTTCTTTTGGATTTTATAAAAAAAAAATTCTATATATAAAGAAGGATCAGCGAACCATGTGTGGTAACAATATTCAAAGCGTGGACGAATCGTAGACTTATAGATATGTAAATCTACCTTTTTTTTTTCTGTTGTTAAATCTACGCCTATGTTACATATCCGCCATTTTGTGGAAACATCTTGTCTAATTTCCTTCTCCATCAAACACATACTATATTTCCAAATCACGGTATTTGCCTTTTCTCCGCCATACATTTGCTGGCTTGCTCATAATTAACAAAGGCTAAGATGCGAGGTTGAAAGAAACGCGCGTAGCTGTCAGCATCAGATGGCATCGCTACGCCATGATTTGTCGGTTGTGTCAAGCGACGTCATGTGATCCGTGATAGCGCGGCAAAATATGGCGAGTTGGTGCTGGCAGCCAAGACTGTAATACGGAATGACGACGGTTGAAAGAAGGGAGGGCAGATCGGGAGATAGACGATAGGTGAGAAGATAGGGAGAGGCAAGCCAGTAAGCTTAAAATGTAGAGCGTGGGGTATGAAATTCGGAAAGGGAGACGTAGCTAAAAGAAGCGAAAGAGAACAATAGAGAAAGGGGGGAATGAGTGGGAGGGGTACAAGTATATAGAAGGAAGTCATGGCCAATGAAAGAAAGAATAACGAGTGGTACAGTAAACGACAGAAATATATATATATATATATATATATATATATATATATATATATATATTATGAAATGGACAAAGTCCGACAATTATTTTAAGACATTTTTATGTTTATACATTCTTTTTATAGATACAAATATTTAAGTAAATGCTCTGTTTTTATAATAAACAGTATTAATAACATTTACCGGCCTGAATGTCCGAGAAATTTTCATAGAAAATATTCGTTCTCCGTGGCTCGATCGGTTAAGGAATGTCAGGCTAAATGACGGTTCCGTATAGGATACAGGTTCGATTCCTGTCGGAGGAGGAATATTTTCTATGAAAATTTCTCGGACATTCTGGCCGGTAAATGTTATTTATACTGTTTATTATAAAAACAGAGCATTTGCTTAAATATTTGTATCTATAAAAAGAATGTATAAACATAAACACATATATATATATATATATATATATATATATATATATATATATATATATATATATATATATATAGGAGAGAGAGTGTGGAGCCAGAAGAGGCTGAAAGATGGCGGCGTAGGGTGATAGCAGCAAGACGATGGCGTAGAAAATTATGAAAAGTTAATGGGAGGAAAAGCGGCAACAAAAGGGAGTGCGAAAAGGAGAATATATGGCGGGCAGAAATTAATCTTGAGCTTTGCAATGTAAATTCGGTTATTCGGCTGAAACAGGTACCGACGTGCCGAGTTCAAATCCCGGTCGCATTCATTGTGTCCATTTTCACACAAATAAACTTGCGAAAGCAATGGATCCATCTCTTTTCTCCACAGCTATGGGTTAAATATCAGGACAGCTTGAACCTTCTAAAATAGGCTAGCAACCATTCTAATAGAAAAACGACAACTTTGTTTTCAAAATCGGTTAGGTGTGGCGTTAGCAACACTACCCTTTAAAAAAAAGAAAAAAAAGCACTTGCTACAAAAACAAAAACAACAGAGACAATGACTTTTCCCTTTACTTATTTATTCAGTTCAAACTTTACCCGCGACTAAGCTACGCCTTCAAGTCAAACGCCATACGCTGTGGTCTGAGCATTAGAAGGGTTAGCTCCACCAGGTATAGTTTGCCCAATACACGCCATTTGTCTTCTATAATTGTTCTCGCACCTTACTAATGTTTCTGTTTTCTTAGTAACCCCTTCTGTCTTAGTGGCTTTATTAGTCAACTTTAATATTCCAATATTTAAATGCAATGTCAATCGTTATCTACTGTCTTCTTGATTCCTCTTCTTTTATTGTTCTCGCGCTGTAAGAATGTTTTCTTTTTCTTATTCTTTTACACTCAGTAGCCCCCTTGTGTCTTCGTGATTTTATTGCCTTGCTTGGGGTGAAATGATAAAAAAAAATAAATTGTCCGAATGTAAATAGCGTAAATAAACTCATTCCAGAAATTTGGACAGCAAACATGAAAATAGGTTTAAACAAGAAAAAACAAAAAACAGGTAATGTTGATGTCAGACACAGAAAAAAATGTATAGGACCTCCTAGAGAAAGTATTAAAGGAAAGCGAGGAGGGCTGTTTATGATAGGAAGACAGGATATATGGTTGTCAGTAACAGAATTATCCGAAATTATTAACTACGAACTGGAAAAGTCAGAAATCAAACAAGAAAAGTTTAGTTATCTGGGAAGAGTTTTAACTGATGTCGGAAAATGCGAAACACAAAAGCGCACTGGAATAGAGAAAGACGCCTTCTCAAAGCTAAGCAAAATATAAAGAAAGGGGAAAATTTTGTTAGAAGGCCGAAATAGCAACCAAACGTTGTTATGAAAAATGGATTGACTTGTATGTGGAAAAAATAATAACATTTCGTGTTCAACAGTGGAGCAATGATTCGCAAGAAAGTTATACAAATGATTACTGTTGTTATGAGTTCGATCTTTACGAAACGCACACTGTTGATTTTTTTTTAATTTTTTTTTACTAAAGTTCACCATATACAAGTCTCAAGAGCCACTCAAAGAAGAGAGATACTGAATGAGAAAGTAAGAGCAGCAGATATAGAGGATAGTTAAAGATTGAATCTAGACTCGAGGCTAAGATTGTATTGTTCGGGAAAGCATCTACACGGTGGTCTGTTCCTAAGGATATTAGGTAGAAGCTCTCTGCCATAAGCATTTTTCTTATGAATGGAAAAATTAGGAACGAGGGTGGCTCAAACCTGTGGACGTAACAGCGCGCATCAGGACTACAATGGTCATATATATTTCTTAAAGATTTTCTTTTTTTCTACGTTTCGGAATGTTTCTCAGGTTTCCAGAGGGAATTTGAACATGAATTGTCCAATAGCTTCTAAGCACTTTCGGCTTACTTTTCGTTCGAAAGAAATTCGTCTCAGGCCTGACGATAAAACTATATCCGACAGCACGGCCTCTGATCGTGAAATTGGTGGTTTTGAGGAGAGTGGAAAACACCTTTTAATTGCTGTTGTTCCGAGGCCAATACTGACCCACGGTCGTAGCACCTTTTAGTGTCTCAGGTATGGCAAATTAGTGAATCGCCCCCACCCCCGAAAAAAAAAAAAAAACTATTAAAGTATAAAAGTACGTTTTTATAGTAAAAATACCAGCAATACATTTTTATAAAAAAATTGCCAACAATACATATATTAAAAAATTAAATTAAAATAAGTTTTTTATGAAAAAATAAAATTACCATGAATAAATATTTATATTAAAATTACCAATACATTTTTTTAAATCAAATTACCAATAATACATATTTATAGTAAAATGACCAACAATATATTTTATCTGTAAATGAAGGCATAGAATTGCGTTCCAAATATCTAGATTCCAGCGTTAAATAACCCATAGAGATTGATAACCAACCACGAATGCATTGAAAATTCGTAAGCAGGCATCATCAGCAGTCGGTCAGTGATACAAGCATTATTGGCAGAAAATGGCAGTTATTTACATTACGCAATCGCGTTGCTAATGCTATGAGATAGATTAGACGACTACAGGTTAGTTGTCTAGAGAAATGAATTAAAAAAATCAAGAAAAATAAACTTGGCACTTGTAGTTAGTTAACGAAACTGTGACTGATAAATATTCAGTTTTTTATTCCCATATCTCAAATTATATCAAGTAAGTCGTCATATTTGATAAACATTGCGTTTAATAACACCAGTTAGAGAAGATTATATTAACACAAAAAACAGATCGGTTACAAAACAACATAAATGTATTAGTTGCTGACCGTAAAACAATTCTGATCCTTTAAATGCCATCTAATTACAGAAAAAACAATTTACTAAGACGAAAATGCATAGAAAGTGCATTAATCGCTAGATCATCCGGTGTAAACGTTCCATCATTCCTGGAAGATCTTCTGGAATATTTAATAACAAAATTGGTGGAAACAATAACAAAAAGTAAAAGACCCGAGAGAAAATCGGCTATATATATATATATATATATATATATATATATGTGTGTGTGTGTATATATATATATTTAAAGACATTTATGACGTCACATATATATATTTTTGAATTCTCTGTGGCCGAACGGTTAAGGCACGTCACGCGAAATAACGGTTCCGTATAGGATACAGGTACGATTCCTGTCAGAGAACGAACATTTTTTTTTACTCGTATCTATAAAAAGGACGTTAAACATATTATAAATGTCTTTAAATAAATTGTCGGACTTTGTCCAATCGAAAAAATACATACATATATATATATATATATATATATTATATATTATATATATATATATATATGTGTGTGTGTGTGTGTGTGTGTGTGTGTGTGTGTGTGTGTGTATATATATATATGTGTGTGTGTGTGTGTGTGTGTGTGTGTGTGTGTGTGTGTGTGTGATTTAAATATCCCAGCATCTCTCGTTCGTGCGCATGTACAGTTGTATCAACGTAGACAAACTTAGTCCGATGAAGACCCAAAAGATGAACACTTTTTCACTATGTTATACATATTACCTTCAAAATAATTCTTGATAAAAAAAATTAACCAATAAATGTTTTAAAATTATTTTAAATGAAGGAATCTTTCATATTAAAAAAAAAAACATACACAATCCTTCCTAAAACATTATAGATTGGCGCTACACAATCCCAAAGAATTATACAAAATATAAAACCCCACATCAATTGAAGCCTTTCAAGAAAAACAACAATGGGTATCCTTCATCTATAATCCATGCGACTGAAAACAATTTTGATCTATAAAAGATAAAATGCAATCTGATTACAAATGAGAACAATTCACTCGGATGAAAATGTATAGAAAGTGCTTTAATCGCTAGATCAGCCACACTGAATTTTGCGTTCAGCTTCTCATAAAGTTTCAACAATTTTGTGATAGGAACACAAACAAAAACGAATGTGAATAAAATCAGCTAGATTATATACTCGAAACATATATTAAAAAAATATATTTGAATTAAAAAAATTCTCAGCATTGCTTCCTCGTCCATAT
>OZ038502.1:23987708-24011123 GCA_964036315.1 Acanthosepion esculentum | reverse complement strand
ATATATATATATATATATATATATATATTGTAATGGGGCAGCAGATGATTATTTAAATATATATTGTAAAATATAACAGACAATGAATGTCTATTATGTCTGATCATAAACTGTTCGTATACTTGCTTTATTTGCGGGTGAAAATAAAGACAAAAATTGTCCAACATTTGGATTTTTTTGATTTTTTTATTAAACTGCCCCTTGACCTAAGCTTTCGTCTCACATGTGCCATCTTCAGAGTGGTTATACGGACATTTTAACAAAGATATCCACCATCAAAGTTAATATTTTGTTATGTCGGCATAGATAATTGCTATGCGATGATAATGGTCAAGGAATAACAGACGCAGATCGTAAGTTCAAGATGCGGATCTATGACGTCATATCACGTGAGAGGCCGAAATATTAACAACAGAAACGTATGTCTAGATGCAGTGTAATGTGTTGTGACTAGTTTGACGTGTAATTTTGTTGAGTGTGGTACTTTGTTTTAATGTAGATGGCCTCCAATATCTGAAGATTCTTTTTACTGTGTGTATGTATCACTATTATAATGTTATCAACTAATATCTGTCTAATGTTACGTACATGGCTATGTTTTTCTAAGAAATGTTTAATAGAACTAACATCAGAAAGGTGACGGGTAATTCTACGGGAGAGTGTCGTTGTAGTAAAACCAATATATGTAGTAGGTATATTATTAGTATCAGAGATGTTATCTCTGAACAGGCCTGTAAATTGATACACTACATTGGTTCTTTTGTAGAGGATTTGGTTGTGTGGTTGAAGGATTATTAGAGACTGTCAGAGTGAGAGGAAGAGAGAGAGTGGAGGAAGAGGGAGGGAGAGAGAGGAAGAGAGGGAGAGGAAGAGAGGGGGAGAGAGGGGAGGAAGAGAGAGAGAGAGGGAGGAAGAGAGAGAGAGAGAGAGGGAGGAAGAGAGAGAGAGAGAGAGGGAGGAAGAGAGAGAGAGAGAGGGAGGAAGAGAGAGAGAGAGGGAGGAAGAGAGAGAGAGAGAGAGGGAGGAAGAGAGAGAGAGAGGGAGGAAGAGAGAGAGAGGGAGGAAGAGAGAGAGAGAGGGAGGAAGAGAGAGAGAGAGGGAGGAAGAGAGAGAGAGGGAGGAAGAGAGAGAGAGGGAGGAAGAGAGAGAGAGAGGGAGGAAGAGAGAGAGAGAGGGAGGAAGAGAGAGAGAGAGGGAGGAAGAGAGAGGGAGAGGGAGGAAGAGAGAGGGAGGGATGAAGAGAGAGAGGGAGGGAGGGAGAGGAGCTCGTGGTTGTAGTAGGTCTATTATTAGTATCGGAGACAATCTCTAGACGGGCATATAAATTGATACACTACATTGGATTTTTGTAGAGGATGTAATTGTGTGGTTGTACGATTATTAGAGACTATGATAGAGGGAGGAAGAGAGAGAGTTGGAAAGAGAGGGAGAAGGAGAGAGAAGTGGGAGGAGAAAGGTGGAAAGAGATAGACAGCTAGAAAGAGAGAGAAAGATAGAAAGAGAGAGGAGGGGAGAACGTGGTTGTAGTAGGTATATTATTAGTATCGGAGATACAATCTCTGAAGTGGCCTGTAAATTGATACACTACATTGGACTTTTCTAGAGGATTTAGTTGTATGGTTGTACGATTATTAGAGACTATGAAGTCAATTATTTTAAATTTTTTTAATATATGATGAGCTTAAGTTGTTTATTATTATTAATGGGTTTAACATTTCTATCTATTATGATTTTAATGCCGTTTCAACATGTTTGTAATTATTATACATTTGGTTACAATAGTATAAGTTAATAGGGCCATGTTTATTTTGACGTACACTATTATTATTAATATTATCAAGTTTTGATATAAAATTCTCATTTTTGGTAAATTTTTAAAAACTACGGCATAGATGGTTTTCTTTCATAATGAAAATTGTTCATGCATTTTGCCGTTACCAACAGAATATCATAAAGTATTTTTTTTTTTACTGTGTGTATGTCTGAGCATTATTTTGTTATCAATTAATATCTGTCTAATATTATGTATTATGGCTATGCTTTTCTAAGAAATGTTGTTTAATAGAACTAATATCTAAAATATATACCTGGATTGTTTAATAGAACTATCATCTGAATATATATCTGAAAGGTGACAGGTAAGTCTACGGGAGGGCGTGATTGTAGTAACACCAATATATGTAGTGGGTTTATTATTAGTATCAGAGATACAATCTCTGAACAGGCCTGTAAATAAATACACTACATTGTTTTTTTTTTGTAGAAGATTTAGTTGAGTGGTCGTAGGGTTATTAGAGACTATGAGGTTAATTGTTTTAATTTTTTTATAACATATGAAGAGCTTAACTTGCTTATTATTATTAATGGATTTAAAATGTCTGCCCGTTACGTTTCTGAGTGCTGTTTAATCATGTTTGTAATTATTATGGATTTGGTTACTGTTATGGTCCAGGTTAGGACCAAGGAAGAACAACACGAACACAAGAGTAGAAATAACGAATATATATTACACGGATAATAATACAAGATGTGGAAGGTGTTAGTATGACTGTCAGTCTGGTTTGGAGTGAACTACTATCGGCTCGACTCGATTCGTCTCTCTCTCTCTTGAGAGGCGTAGTGTACATGGTGTTAGGAAGAGTTCATTCTGTAGTTATAGGTAAGGACCCATAACAATTACAATAGTATAAATTAATAGTGTTATGTATATTACACTATTATTATTAATATTATAAATTTCGTTAGAGGTATTATTAAGTTTATTGAGATGCATTTTAATTTGTTGATTAGTGACGGTATTAGGAAATCCATTATTAACAAGTGTTTGTTTAAAGTTATATAATTCTTTATAGAATATGGTTTTGGAAGAAGATATCATTTGTGTGCGTTGGATTAAATTTTTTTTTGTTTTGTTTTTTTTTTTTTATTATCGGCTAACTTATATAACTCTTATAATTAAGAAGACACAAATTAATGCTCGTGGGCTTCCTATATAGAGAAGTAGGAAATTTATGTGTACTGGTATCAATAAATACATCATGTAGTGGAATTTTATAATTAATATTAAGTCCTAACTTAAATTTGAGGATAGCGTGAATTTCAAATTTGTTTTTAAGTTTAGTAATTTGGTCAATATTTTAAGATAAAGCGAAAACGTCATCTATATATCTTACATATATTGGGGGTTTATTAGTATCATTATTTTTTTTTTCTAAATGTACTATATAATAATTAGAAAAAAGGGGCCTAAAGGAGATCCCATCGCTATACTATCTATTTGAGCATGACTATTACCTAGGGAGTCATGAAAAGGTATTTGTGTGGTACATGCTAATATTAATTTTTTTTAAAATAGTGGGTTTAATATTGATAGGTGCAAGAGAAGAATGATTCTATGCATCACGGATAATGATGTAATTTGTTTCATGGCCGGGGACATTAGTAAATAAATTTTGTACATCTAAAGATGCTATTATTTTGTTGTTTGGTTTTTCAAAATGAAGAATTTGTATAAATTCATTTGTGGAGTTAACGCAATATTTACTTAGGAGGTAGGGAGTAATTAATTTAAGAGTTTTTGAAAGGTAATATACTGGTGTAGGTATTCGTAAAATGATAGGTCGGAGGGATGATCTATTTTATGAACTTTTACATTTCCGTAAAGGTAGCCAGGTTAATATTTACCTATAATCTTTTGAAGTTCATAGACTCCTGTGTCAGCATTGTTAGCAGTAATAAGTTTATTGACATGGTTTTTAAGTTGGGAGGTGGTGTTATTGGTTAACTTTTTAAAATTATTCTGATTATACAAAATGGCCGGTAATTTTGAGTGGTAATCATGTTTGTTTAAAATAACGAAAATATTAGTTTTATCAGCTCGTCGGATAACAATACTGTTGTAATATTTTAGTTGTGTAGCTGTTTTTATTAAAGGAGTGTTTATAATTCCATTCGGATTTTTATGATAACGGTTTTTAATAGATTCAGTTTTTAGTAATTCTTTTAACCCTACCTGTGTAGTAATATGGTTACCTTCTTCCAATAAGAGTATATATATATATATATATATATATATATATATATATATATATATATGAGCTGGGGGGGGGGAGAGGTAGAGAGAAAAAAAAGCTGTTACTAAAGAGATAGTATATCAATGTTTAATAACATATTCTATCGTCTTTTATAAAATGTCTTCCATTCTGTCAGCGGAGGAACAAGCTTCTATAATTCCTGTCTTTGGCTGCTCCGGGTCAGTGCACAGCGGCATCACCTCTGCAGTTAAATCTGCAAGTAACTGGTGAACGACACGCTGGCAAAACTTTGCGTTAGTCGAAAGAGATAAAGAATGGCAATAAGTGGATGCAACATGACAGGCTGTCTTTCCCAAAAGAGACAAAAGCGAATATATTGTGACAGAAACGGTACGAATTCTTAGAAAACCAACCATGTTCAATGCGAAATGCCCAAGTAAGGAACGTAGAAGGTATTAATTTATATTATGCTCCTGGCGACACACGAAAAGTACACAATACTTATATATATATATGTGTGTGTGTGTGTGTGTGTGTGTGTGTGTGTGTGGTGCTAACCAAATTTCTGGAAATTTTAAAACTTTGATCAATTTGACATCTGCCAAGATAGCCAAGTTTTCTTAAATCTTGTTGAACGTTTCCCGGATTAAAAAAAAAAAAATTGATCCGATGTTTGAACCCTTGGATGTGCGGGTGGTGCAATGTTTAACGGTTCGAATTAGAAGTCGGCGTGCCGAGTTCTAATACCTGTCGGGTCCGTTACATTTACTTACACGTAAATACCCTTGGGAACGGTAGGAGTCGAAGTCTTCACCACACCCCCAGAGGTGGGTTAATTTGTAGGATTTGTATCAATAAGCATTACTATCTCCCCACCCAAATTCTTAAAATCTAAACATATTTTCTTACTTTAAATAACATGTAAATTGTGGATAAGCCGCTAAAAAAAGAATAAATTAAACACACAAATTAATATACGTCAAATTTGTAAAATAAAAATTGCTCCGATAGGTGACTACTTGGGAATACTAGATACCGTAAACGTGGATGTGCGGGTGGTGTAATAGAGAACGGCTCGAAATTGGAACACAGGGAACAGTATTCCAATTTCAGTCGGGTTCGTTATATTTAATTACACGCAAATAAACCTGGGTACGGTATCTTCATTTTTCAGTGAGCCCACGTTAAAACCGAATGTGACAAGGTCAGTTTAAAGTTGATTTAACGACAATACCGTGGAAGCATTGCTCAATCCCCTAGAAAGCTTCTCTTTTGGAGGCACCTCAAGTGCCGGGTAATGACTCCGACATCATCCTGAAGGAGAGGTACTGCCTGAAGTGGGAGGCCCCCGGGGACATGAGCTGATATTATTTGATACTGTCCCAGCAAAATCAATCGATCAATATACTCTGAATTTAAAAAGAAAAAACAATTACTCCTATGGGTGACCGCTTGGAAATATCACTCGAGCAGCTTCGTTCCGTCAAGCACTGCTCTGTGGAATCGACTCCCAATAGGGTGTTTTCCAGAACACTACAGTTTTAACCTGTTCAAGTCCAGAATTAACCACGTATCCGGATAAACTGTGCCTCTTACTCTGTGCCACTCTATTTCTAGTGGCTCCCGGGCCTTGTATGAGGTGGATATTACTGTCAAAAATTAAAAAAGTGAATCTTTTATCGACAAGGATTGAACATGCATTTATTGGAATCCAGAATTTTGGTTTCTTTTAATAATTTCCAATCCTAATTTTTTATCATTTTTTTTTTCTTTAAAACTCTCAGGATTTGGAGACCATATTCTTTGTACCATCCTTTGCAATTCTTTTTAATATTCGAAGCTCGTGATTGCAGGATATATATTCCGATCTGTTTGCAGGTTTACGCTTCGTCATATTTTCCCACGCTTACATCAAATATTTTCTCTGCTCTAAGAGATAGACTTCTTAGATGTAACTTTAAACCTCCACAAAGGTATATATCAATCATTCGGAGGAAGAAAAAAAAAAATCAAGCTAAAACCCACTTTACATACACATTTTCTCCAACCACCCACACAGCATAACACTCTCCCTCATCCGCAGATTAACCAAGAATTCGTCAAACAAAAATATTTTCTGTGAAGCAAAAATAAGGAAAAGACGGAAATAACACTGAAAGGCAGAAACATACAGTTACACCTGAAAGAACAAAACATCCGACAGAAATATATACCATGTAGTAAACATATAGATATAATATTCTAACTCATTGACAAACACTTCCCGAAACAATGTAAACTACAGAAAAATATTCAACAGAAATACTCTGAAGTTTACCTATAGACGTACTATAAAACATACATCAAACCATTAAAAAATAACAGAAACCTCACCTGTATTCACAAATACTTACTGCGGCTAAATGCACGAACATGGATTTAATAGCAAGAATGTGGAAACACCAACTGAACTGCGACAATCGACGAACGCCAATTTAACTGCGACAATCGACGAACGCCAATTTAACTGCGACAATCGACGAACGCCAATTTAACTGCGACAATCGACGAACGCCAATTTAACTGCGACAATCGACGAACGCCAATTTAACTGCGACAATCGACGAACGCCAATTTAACTGCGACAATCGACGAACGCCAATTTAACTGCGACAATCGACGAACGCCAATTTAACTGCGACAATCGACGAACGCCAATTTAACTGCGACAATCGACGAACGCCAATTAAACTGCGACAATCGACGAACGCCAATTAAACTGCGACAATCGACGAACGCCAATTAAACTGCGACAATCGACGAACGCCAATTAAACTGCGACAATCGACGAACGCCAATTAAACTGCGACAATCGACGAACGCCAATTTAACTGCGACAATCGACGAACGCCAATTTAACTGCGACAATCGACGAACGCCAATTTAACTGCGACAATAGACGAACGCCAATTTAACTGCGACAATAGACGAACGCCAATTTAACTGCGAGTGTCTACGAACGCCAATTTAACTGCGAGTGTCTACGAACGCCAATTTAACTGCGAGTGTCTACGAACGCCAATTTAACTGCGAGTGTCTACGAACGCCAATTTAACTGCGAGTGTCTACGAACGCCAATTTAACTGCGAGTGTCTACGAACGCCAATTTAACTGCGAGTGTCTACGAACGCCAATTTAACTGCGAGTGTCTACGAACGCCAATTTAACTGCGAGTGTCTACGAACGCCAATTTAACTGCGAGTGTCTACGAACGCCAATTTAACTGCGAGTGTCTACGAACGCCAATTTAACTGCGAGTGTCTACGAACGCCAATTTAACTGCGAGTGTCTACGAACGCCAATTTAACTGCGAGTGTCTACGAACGCCAATTTAACTGCGAGTGTCTACGAACGCCAATTTAACTGCGAGAAAGTACGAAAGCCAAAATAAATATCTCCAAAATAAAGTTATTCTAGGATGGACTAATAAGATCATAGGGTGACAGTTCGATATTCAAATTACAAATCGAAGATAGCAAAATCAATCAGGTACAACAATTTAAATATCTGGGAAGTGTTTTAACAGAGGACGGAAAGTGCGACAATGAGATCCGAAGGTGACTTTAGATGTCGAAAGATGCTTTCCAAAAGCTAAGCAAAGTATTAAGAAACAGAAAAACGTTAGAAACGAAAAAAAAAAAAGAAAAAAAAAAGAGTACTGAACTGTTATGTAATAGCCGTCCTCCAATATGTACAAGTGAGTGCTGGATAATCTCATCGCAGATGGAGAATAGACTTTAGGCAACAGAAACGCAGTTTTTGAAATTTACACTGGCAGAACAGATTGAAGGCAAGACGGGCAGAACAAACAGCGCTTCAGTCATTGTGACGAGCTATGTTCAATCTCACCATGGTCGATTTGTCAGATGTTCTCGGACTGGAGGGGGCCGATCCCAGCGTGCGGCACCTTTGGAAAGTGCCTGAAAACATACCACGGGTTGACCCTAGCCTTGTGAGTGAAATTTGGTAGACTGAACCCTTGGTGGCCGCCGATAGTTGTGCTATCACGAAGTCACAAGTCATCGTGGCAGAGTTTGCTAGCCTTGTTCAAATTGTTGATCACGCTAGATAACACGCTCTTTCCCAAAAACTGTAACAAAGGTCTGCTCAGAATAGTTGCAGTATAAACCGCAGGAGCGACGGTGGGGGGGGGGCTTTGTGGGTGTAGAATAAACACAAATGCGCCTGGGCAACCATCTGCAATAGGGACTGGCTAGATGCCCTAGTAGACAAGTATCCTCGAATACGAGTGGCCACCTATACAAAGAGAAGGACGGGAATCAAGATCATCGCGTCAGAAGATGTCGATTGATATTACATTTGAAGATTTTAGCTATCAGGGAAGCGAGTAGGAGGAAGAACGCTCCACAGTCGGGAAGTGCGAGAGAAGAAGCTGTTGAAATAGAAGAGGCGGTTATATTTCGACAGTGAAAGGGTGGAACCGAGATGCTAACCTAATAGCACGCTTAAATTCATGCAGTTGGGGTAGCAGTTGCCATGAAAAAATTTGTAGAAAACACAGAGGGAAGCCATACTGACTGTAGACGAGATGCCAGGTCAGGACCTATCATATTGAATATCCGTCTTCGGATTTTGCCGAGTACCTCGAAATAAACAGCGGGGGCACCAGACCATATATGGCAACAGTATTCAATGCAAGGACAAATGGTAGATTTATGGATAAGAAGGAAAACCTTCTAGTGCCACATAGAGAACCAACTTTCCTTGCGGCAGATGAAGCTATTGATTCAATGTAGTCGTTCCACCTCAGCCCAGGGGAAAGCGTGAGGACAAGAAGGCGTAGAGAGAAGGACGGTGATCAAGATCAAGAAATCAAAAGATATCGATTGACATTACATTTAAATTTTTGAAGTTTAAAGTTATCAGAGAGGCAAGTAAGAGGAAGGGAGTTCCACTGTTGGGATGTGCCTGAGAAGAAGCTGTTAGAGTAGAAGAGGCGGTTACATTTAACTGTTTCGTCAGTAAAAGGGTGGGACCGAGATGCCAACCTAATAGCACGATTAAATTCATGCAGTCGGAGCACCGGTGAAAATAGTTCGTCAGAGCAGTTGTCATGAAAATGGTTGTAGAAAAGACAGAGGGAAGCTACATCACGTCCTTGAGAAAGTGACTGAAGTCGGGATGCCAGGTCAGGACATATCATATTGCATATCCGTCTTTGGATTTGTATCGAGGACCTTAAGATGAACAAACGGGGACACTAGACCATATAAGGCAGCAGTATTCAATGCAAGGACGAATGGATGATTTGAAGGATGGACTCGGGCGATAAAAACCTTCTGGCACGACAGTGAGAACCTAACAAGCCTGTGTAAAAGGATGGTAGAACGGGGCTCGGGAAATATTGTTTTTAATCGAGTTCACCCCAAACATGGCAGTGATTAAGACACAATGAGGGGGGGGGGGTTACTCGGTGTGACAAAATTAGAAAACAGAATCTGGAATGAGAACAAAAGCAGAGTAAAAGGAGGAGGAGGAGGACAGTAGATAGCGATTGACATTACATTTAAGTTTTTGGAAGATTAAAGTTGGCTGGAAAGCATGTAGGCGTAAGAGAGTTCCACAAGCGAGAAGTGCGACAAAAGAAACTCTTAGCATAGAACTTATGATTACATCTAGCCAATTCAACTGTCAATTGATACAGTGTAACCCGGATATGAGAGAAACCCGGATATAAGAGAGATTTTCTCTGGTCCCAAATTAGAGCCTATGTTAATGTATATATAATAGACCAAACCCGGATATAAGAGAAACCCGGATATAAGATACTTCCTCTCCGGTCCCGACAACTCTCTTATATCCGGGTTACACTGTACCACTTTGCCAGGCTAGTGCTGCGCTTAAAATTTAAAAAATCTAGGTACCATCGCCAAAAGCGATATTTATTTCGTGAGTATACAAGTGTGGCACAAGGCCAAGGGGGTAGAGAGAAAAAGATGGTCTTCTGTCTTATAATTGAACATAGCTAATCACAATGATTGACCCAGGCATACCCCAATGTTCCTTATACCAAAACACATTCTCAGATAGCATCCTTACTACATCCGCCATAATACTTCAGAATTTCTATGAAGTCCTAACTAGTTCCCATATACCTTGTACAAATTTTGTCTGTGGGGGAGGGGAATAAAACAACAATTTAAAAATCTAAACCCCGATGTGTATTTAAAATAGGTTTAGGTATCATGGCGAAGAGCAATATTTATTTTGTAATAAAATTACAAAAACGTGGCATAAGGTAAAAAAATGGAGAATGGGACGAAAAGGCTCGTCTTATAATTGAACTTCGCAAACCACAATCGCTGACCCTAGGTTAGCATCTCGGTCTCACCCTTTCACTGTCGAAATAGAACCGCCATCTTCTACTCCAACAGCTTTTTCTCTCGCACTTTCCAACAGTGGAGCTCTCTTCCTCCTACTTGCTTCCCTGATAGCTAAAATCTTCAAATCTTCAAATGTAATGTCAATCGACATCTTCTGATGCTATGATCTTGATCTCCGTCCTTCTCTTTGTATAGGTGGCTACTCGCATTCGAGGATACCGGTCTACTAGGGCGGCTAATCAATCCCTATTGATAGCACAATGTTTCTTAGACAAAAACATCGCATTCTTACTTAGCATTCTCTCTGAATCCACCATAATACCCCAGGAAGTTTTAACTAGTCCCAATATGTCCAATTCTTGTCTGTTCTTGAATAAAGCATCAATTTAAAATCTAAACTCCATGGTGAAGAGTTCATCCGAACACTTTCCATGGAAGTATTTATAGAAAGGGCAAAGGGAGGCAACTTTACGAATGAAGCAGAGATGCCAGATCGGGAACAATAAGATTGCCGATTTGGATTTTGGCAAAAAGAGAAAATTCACTTAGAGCTATAACGGATAGAAAATAAAAATAACAATGAATAGAGGGCGGGGGGGGGTGATACAACGCTTAGAAACAGAAGAGCTTGTCAGAGGAAAAAAGTCTCTTACCCGAATGCAGATTTTCAATTTCACATAAAAGCTTTGGCAGTACTTACCTGAAAAATAAACGAAAGAAAAAAAGTATAAATTATAGAGTAAAATACAGAATTATGTCAAAAAAGATACATTTATTTTCACAATGATATTCATTGTCTAAAAGGCCCAAGGGCCACTCGAGGGAGAAAATCACATAAAGGAAAGACTTTAACCAGGAACCGGAAATCCAATCCTGAACAGGAAACAAGGAATAAACCTCTACTCATGTGAAAAAGACCTGGGAGGAGTGTGAGCCGAACGATCAGTCTACTTTTATTGGGGAAAGAAAAAGTAGTTCAATAGTAAATAAAAGTTCAAAGTTTTAGACGAGTTGAAGTAGAATTTAGAAGTAACCGGAAATCCAATAAAGTTCCCTCAATACAAGACGAAAGAGTCACTCAAGGTAGAGTGTCACTGTTAAAATCTTTATGACGCAGAAGGAGGGTAATATGAATAAATGGGGGTTTTGATGAATTCATTTTCTACGATTTAACACTTTACAGGTTATGTCAGCCAGAAAACACTTTTACATTGTAAGAATATTTCTTAACGTTTATAATTACTTAGTGATAAATAATTAACCCATAGCTGGGGTGACGAAGTGAATTCATACCTTTCCGAAAAGGTATTTGCGCGTAAGTGAATACAACGAATTCAACAGTGATATGAACTCGGCTCTCCAATTACCAATTCCGAATCATTATTAATTACACCACCCGCACATCCCAGCTTAGAGAACATGATATTCCCAAACGGTCACCCATATAAATATTGACCAGGTTCGATCCTGCAAAACTTCGATGATGGTACGGTAACTGGTATTTCAATGTGATATGGCTTGGCCGTAAGCCGAATGGAAGAGGAGGAGATAAATTATGAGGATAAGGAGGCTACACAAGAATTGGCCATTAAATTAAAGAGTGTGTAGTGTTCAGCAAGAAATGCCTGTGGGAAATGTTGTTACACAAACTATACAATCTAAAATTTGTGTATTTAGCCAGCAATCCTTCTTTCATGCACATTTCATTGAAAACGACAGATAAGGTGTTTTTATTTAGTTTTTTTTTATACAATTTCTCATGTGATCTAATGATTTTTTTCTTTTCGGATGATAAATTATATAAAAACTGTCTGAATGTTCTTTTTGTTTTATTATCATCTGCACTCAATAAGTGATATATAGATATATATATATATATATATATATATATATATATATATATATATATAGATATATATATATATATATATATATAAAAGATATTTTTGAAGGTAAAAAATTTTATCACAGAAATAAAAGTATGAAGCTTGATATTACTAGACATATTAAAAACGGGCGAAACAACCGGTTTCGCTCCCGCTCATCAGGCTTCCAACGGGAGATTTAATTTAAATTAAAAATCACTTGCGGGACCCGATGTAAAGTGCCTCCAGCACCTTAAGGTGAAATAACGAGTGTGACCGGGACAACACAGTGAACCGGTCAACACTAAAATTAGCTGCACAAAATCTCTTCATAGAGCACTAAAAATATGTTCAGAGTCCTTCTTGGATAATGAGATCAATTTTGTCAAGGATACCCTATGCGGTTTACGTTATCCACCTAACACTGTTCATTCGATCATCCGTAATAAAATTGAGGAGTTCAGAAGTGCCAAACTCCGTGTTGTTAAAAAGTGCCCGGTTTATCTAAGA
Source organism: Acanthosepion esculentum (assembly GCA_964036315.1). Taxonomy (NCBI): domain Eukaryota; kingdom Metazoa; phylum Mollusca; class Cephalopoda; order Sepiida; family Sepiidae; genus Acanthosepion; species Acanthosepion esculentum. The sequence goes on along the minus strand of OZ038502.1, from coordinate 23,998,331 downwards.
TTGCCTTGGACTGGAACCAAATGTGAAAGTATGGTTAGACAAATTTCATCAAGGGTTCGTTTTTTCTCTGCTGAGGTCCGGATAGATTTTCAAACCCGGCCCATGATTCGTCCAGTGTGTAAAGGCGTCCTTCCTCCTCATCAAATTAATTCTATAATTTATAAATACGGTTGTAGTTGCGGGGCTGACTACATAGGAAGGACGACACAACGCCGGGACGAGAATTAATCAGCCCGTCCCTACCAAAATCCGGAACCACACTTAGCCGTTGAATGGACTCGTCCAAAACACCTACGGTTCCGCCATATGCGAGCACCTATTAAAGTGCAGATTTTGTGCAGCTAATTTTAGTGTTGACCGGTTCACCGTGTTGTCCTGGTCACACTCGTTATTTCACCTTAAGGTGCTGGGGGCACTTTACATCGGGTCCCGCAAGCCTTCCTTGTGCGAACAACGTGAGTGTTTGTTGGGGCTCGCTGTCATTTGCCTCTAGCTCCTTTTGCTCAGAATTTTTTTCCCTCCTCCTCCACATTTCCTTTTCATTGTACATTTTCTGTGTTTTTTTAATTTAAATTAAATCTCCCGTTGGAAGCCTGATGAGCGGGAGCGAAACCGGTTGCTTCGCCCGTTTTTAATATGTCTAGTAATATCAAGCTTCACACTTTTATTGCTATATATATATATATATATATATATATATATATATATATATATATGTATGTATGTATGTATGTGTGTGTGTGTGTGTGTGTGTGTGTGTGTGTGTGTGTGTGTGTGTGTGTTGATCATATTTGATATTGAAGTGCCGCTTATCACATACTGACGAAAAACAAATACCTACTGACTGACATGACGTAACTAAGAAGCCTTACTTTTGGAGCAACTCATTGCCATTTATTTATTTTTTTGCATTGTATGTATTTGCTGAAAACTCCAAGAATAACCTAACCTAAATAAAAAGGAATTACATTTGCTGCGCCCCCTCCTCCAGCAGTGACATTTGCTTGCATTCTGTGTATTTAGCAAAACACCCCGAAAGAGCGACCTGACCTAGGTAAATAGGAGGCATTACTTTCGGAGCCTCACCGCCTCTTCTGTCAGGTCATTTTGTTTGAATTCTGTACATTTTCCCAAACATTTCTAAGGAACGACATGACCTAAGTAAATAGGTGGCATTATTATGGTGTGCTTCGACATTTAATTAAGTCGGACGATGACAATCACGGATGAGAAACAACACAGCTCAACCCTTGACGATGTGACGCCATCCAGAAGAAGGGAGCTGGGTAAGTCTGCAAAAGAGTGATACTCTTCAGCTTTCCAAAAACTGAGATAAGAACCCCTACCTCCATCCAAAAAAAAAAAAAAAAAAAAAAAATAATAAAAAAAAACAAAAAAAAAAACAGATAATTGCAAGCCGTCTTCTGACCAGAAAACTATCAGACATTTCCGGATGATTTTGAATCATTAAAAAAAAAAGGGGGGGGGTGACATAGAAAATACTCAAGGAAACTTGTCAACTACCCACCGAGAAAATTTATATAAAATCAGTTCCTGGAAGACAGCATTTTTCTTACTTCACCTCAAGCAAGGTGATAATGTCAGTAAGATGGAAATATATATATATATATATATATAATTATTTATTTGAATATTACAACATAAATATGTTATAAAATCACGACAAAAGTAGCCATTTTGTTTCAACACTTCTTGTGTCTAGTCAAGTGATTCTATATTCTATATTATCACTTGACAAGACACAAGAAGTGTTGAAACAAAATGGCTACTTTTGTCGTGATTTTATAACATATTTATGTTGTAATATTCAAATAAATAATTATATCTGCTCTACTCTGTATTGAGCACTCTTTAAAGAATATTGATTGTTGGTTATTGGATTTCATTCCGTATATACCAATCCTAAACTTGGATATATATATATATATATATATATATATATATATATATATATATATGTATATATGTATGTGTGTGTGTGTGTGTGTGTTGTCATCCACAGATAGAATGTTTTGCTGTTTCACAGCTCATCAGTGTGGCTAGACATCCGATTGTCTCGATCCGGTTTCGAAACCCGACTGATTTGGCATCAGTCGGAGATTTTACTCCTAATCTATCAGCGTCCGGTTGAGAGGAAGGCTAATTTTTACCTACTCATTCTTCGAATAAACACGTCAATGAGCGAGAGTGCTCAATTCATGGAAGGGCTTTGCAGTATTAGCAATAGGAGCTATTGTTTACAAATTCGCGCTCTCAAGAGTGCTCGACTGGAATTTAATTTTCCGGTGGCATATATGTATATATATATGGTTGATTTGTATGAACTGTCCCAAATTCATTACTTTATCCATGGATTTTTCGACTAACATAAGTCATCATCAGGACCGAAATTTAATATAATTGTGCGTAGTAAGAATTTTAATGTGCGTTAAATAGTGGATTGTGTCGTTCTGTGATAGTTTTTTTAATCATTTCATCCCAAACAAGGGAATAAAGCCACTAAGATGCAAAGGGTCACTAAATGTGAAAGGAAATGAGAAAAAGTTGGTGAAGAGAAAGGACAATAAAAGAAAGGGATGAAAAGAGAACAGACGGACGGGCGGGCTGGCAAGAGAACGGACGGGCGGGCTGGAAGTGTGGGAGAATTTGGCAGTCTCGAAAAGGAAAGAAGAGACAAGAAAGGAAAAACAGAAAAAGTTATACTTAAAAAAAATCTTTGAGAACACAAGAATATTTTTACCCTATAGATATATCTAAGAAAAGTAGCTGTCCTTGTCTGAAGAAACATAATTATTGGGTTTGAGATTTTTTTTTTTTCTTATCATAGTTGAACTTTTATACACGATGTTGTTATGGTTCCTTGTGTCAATAAATGATTCTTGGCTCTTGATTTTCTCAAGAGGTGGGGATTGTTTCTTCTAAAAAGACCACACAGAAATCTTCACTTGCAGAAATGACTGCTTTGCTATCTACAACTCAAATACTGACAATTTGTTTTTCTTTTTTATTTCATAGGTGATTATTTTTTTGTAACAACTGTGTCTTCATGGACAGAAAATCAGATTTTGTATATATATATATATATATATATATACACGTACACACACACACACACACACAAGTATAGGATTGGTGTATACGGAATAAATTCCAACAACAAACAAATACTATTCTTAAAAGAGTGCTCAATACAGAGTAGAGCAAATATAATCATTTATTCGAAAATTATAACATAAATATGTTATAAAATCACTACAAAAATAGCCATTTTGTTTCAACATTTGTGGTGTCTTATCAAGTGATGGTGTTGAATGTAGAATATCAATAATTGCAACCCGTCTTCTAACCAGAAAACTATCAGACATTGAACACAATCAAATGATAAGATACCAGAAGTGTCGAAACAAAATGGATATTTTTGTAGTGATTTTATAACATATTTATGTTATAATTTTCGAATAAATAATTATATATATATATATATATATTGTAATTTCTTCCATACAAGGTGATAATGACACTACGACTCAAGCGTTACTTGGATTGGAAGAATAAAAAGTTTTTCGTGAGGAGAAAGGACAAAAAAGGAACACAATTCAATAAGACAGAAGATGGCGATTGACGTTGCATTTAAATGTTTGAAGATTATAGGTAGTAGGGAAGCAGTAAATCATAAGTTATATCGGCAGTGCTATATGTAATGGGTAAGGCAACGTCGAGTTTATATAGGTACTAGGGCTTGAAATGATTAACCGATTGATCGGATCGTGCCTCTCCGACCGCCTGTCTATCCAAGTAAGCACCAAAGAGGACCTTTGCCTGTTACATGACCCCTTACACATCTGGATAATGGACAGCTCAGCCTCAAGTTACACGTCCTCATGTATCATGGGTTGCCACCCACTGCAAACAGGGGGCTTGATTGTGTGTGAGGAGGTCTTACCCCTCTGCAGTGGTTCAATCGGGAGAGAAAATGAGGGATAGACAGACAAGGGGCGAGAGAGAAGTGGGAGAGAAAGTGGGGAATTGACAGATAGACAGAGAGGAAAGGACAAGCAGATAGAGGGAGTTGCATGGACAAGAAAAGAGAAATTTACTGTTAATTATATTTTGATACACACACACAATATATATATATATATAGACAATATTAGTGGTGAATATACACATCCATATGCAATTATATATACACATACATATATGTATAAAAATAATTTCAAGAGGATATGATCCAGGTAGAACTCGATGTCCAGGACAGAGTAAGGATATAATAAAAAGACTTAAACACTAATATTCCATGGTCATAATTTATTCCATTGGAATCGTAAGAACGATCCAATTCATCAGACCTACAGATTCAAATATATATATATATATATATATATATATATATATATATATATATATATATTATATATTAAATTGGTAATTGAATTTAAATGTATTACCCTTTAATAATCATTATTGATAAAATATTTAGATTTCATCACCTAATATTTTTAGACAAATTTTTCAGGGAATTCTAAGTACGCACCTATATATATGTGTAAGTATGCAGAAACATTTAAAAAGATATATGTAGGTATTAATACATGAAATTACCCGTGTATATCGGTACATGTGTACCTGTATGAGTGACTGCACATGTAAAAGAACCTACGTATATGTGAAATTTGCATGGATGTTTTTACAATATATGATAGAGCAAGATCTCTAATATTACCTTCAAATATCACTCCATATTAACTTAAAAAACAAATTTTAAGTAAGAGAAATTACCAATCTAAAAATAGTCGCTAATTAAATTCATGAATAAAATTCAAACTGATAGACATATCACCTTAATAATCAATTACAACTAGAAGTAAACTTATATTTGAAAATAAAATTTTAGTGTTTTAATGTAAATTCTATGAATATTTTTCTAATCGACTATTTCATATTAAATCCCCCAAATTTTTGTAATAAAGTTTTTAAAAAAACTTTAACAAACATAATTAAATTCCTTAGACTGTTTAAATATTAAAACTTATAGCAAACATTATAATATTTATGAACTCTAAAAGTAAAGCAAAACAACAGCGTCTATTTCAGGCCTTTCATTCCAAAGAAAGTTAATGACACTTTCTCTCATAACTTCTTTCTCTCTTTATGCCTTTTTCTCCTCTCCCCCTTCCATATCGATATATAACTTTCGTTAAGTTAACCGATTTAATGTGTCAATGTCTGGATTTCCTCTAAAAATTTAAATTTGAGAGAATAGAAATTTTACATCTAACTCAATCATGTCTCTCTCCCCCCTCACTTCCTCACTTCGTTAATTTACATATGCTTAGTACTGCCCGTCAGAAATGTGTAAATTTCTTTTCATTTTTCGTTTCAGCCTTTGAAAGTAAAATCTGATGATCCGCGGTAGTTTAAAAGGGCTGTGGTGAAATAATTTATTATATGGAACCTTAAAGTGGTCGTTTTTATTTAAAATATGTATATAAGTATTATTTTAAACGTGAATTTTTAGTGGATGTCCATATCTGAGCAAATATGTCGCATTAAAAATAAATATCCATTACTTCTTTAGGAACTGCTTTGTTTACACTTCAGATACGAAAATGAGCAGTTGTGACTTTAGAAGAAATCTGAACGTGTAAAGTATGCTTTCAAGGGTAAATAGAACCTTGCATGATTAGGAAGCTCTTTGTAACCGACTGGTCAAAGCACAGCGGATCTAACGGCGATTTCTCCTGCGTATATAATGAATACGAATGTCAATGTACAGTGTAACCCGGATATAAGAGAGTTGTCGGGACCGGATAGGAAGTCTCTTATATCCGGGTTTCTCTTATATCCGGGTTACACTGTATCACTGTGTCACTTTTTCAACTTTACTCCTTGAGGCCGTAGCCCAACATATCATACCATTTTGGAATCAGATCGACACCGTAAGCAAATTAAAAACAAATTCCAGCATCGGATCCGAACCGGCCCTCCAGACATTGTAGATTCTTAAGTTTTCATTACTGCGATGGTTTTCGGTCCACGATTTTTTTTTTTTTTTTTGTACGATAACAATTTTTATAACTCTGAAATAATTTTGGGAATAATCGAAATTAATCGCGAAACTTAGAGAAATTTACACATTAAATAAAAATAACTGTTTGTACGAAAGTAAGGACCTACGTACATCAAATTGCCATTAAAATTAATTGGCGGTCGAAGATTTATCTTTGAACATTTACGAGGTAAGCTTAAATATTAATGCAATACTTAAATGCAGCGATAAATTTTGAATTCTTCTGTAGTTTATTGTCTTTCGTATCTACTCTTCCCTGCGTATTGCGATGAAGGCCCACTCAAGAGCCCTCCTTAGGAGTTAACTTAATGCCGCCCTATATATATATATATATATATATATATATATATATATAGTGGGTAGCAAATGTATATAAAATGTCTGTTTTATATACATTTCACAATATAAAAATTGTTCAATTTGAATGACACTTCAAATATTTTAATGAACATTGTCTAATTAAACAAAGAAAAAATGAGAAACAGTTTTTTATGTACTAATTGTTGCCATTTTCTGAATTTGACTGTGTGCAAAAGTATGTAACACGAATTGTTAATATTTAGTAGCATATCATATGTTCTGACTTCCAGTCTCGAAGAGTTTTCTGTAGTTTTCAGTGAGCTTCTTGCATGGGGATTTTGGCCGTTTTCCCCCCATTCTTCTTTACAGACTTTCTTCAGTTCCTTGATATATTGTGGGGGTCTCTTGCGTGTGCTCTCAACTTCAAGTTTTTCATACATTTTTTATTGGATTGAGATCCGGTCACTGGCTAGGCCATTCCAGAATGTTAAGTCCATTTTCATTGAACCAGTGTTGAGTTGTTTTAGCCGTGTGCTTTGGGTCGTTGTCCTGTTGGAATACAAAATCTCGCTCAAGCCCCAAACCTATTGCACTTTTTATATAAGATTTGCTGCATTCATTCTTCCTTCGATGATTTCACTTTCTCCTACACCGTTATACGAAAAAAAATCCCCAAATCATTACAATTCCACCCGCATATGTGACTTTTGGGATGGTGTTTAGTGTGTTGTATTCAATTTCTTCATACTTGGGTGCACATGTTTCTCCCGAAAAGCTCAGTTTTCGTTTCATCTGATCAAATAATTTACTTCTAGAATTTATCTGAGTCAAGTGTGTGTGTGTGTGTGTGTGTGTGTGTATTGAGTTGAGTGATAAGCTAATTCTATAAACAACAGCCACCTGCACTAATGCAAAGCTCTTCAGTAAAATGAATGGAGCACTTTGGCTGATTGGCATTTGTTTACATTTGATAAAACAATACGCTAGATTTAGTTGTGTAACTCTACCGAGTGAAGATAGCTCTGGCTGACACCAAATTAGTTGTGTTTCAATCCTGGCTTGAGGCATTCGGAAGTCTAGTGGCACTGAGGAGCTGTGATACAGCGAAACAGTACTGTCGGTGAATGACATATATATATATATATATATATATATATATATATATATATATAATTAGTAGTAGTCATCTTATAAGTATAAGTAACTACACTCGTTTCGGAAAACCTTCGATTTCTTGATTTGCAAATGATCAAATCAATACCGAAGGAAAAAAAGGTATAAAAAAAAATAAAAGCCGAGAACATGAACGCCATTCGAAAACAATCGTTCAGCATGCAGGTTCAATGGCCAAAGAAAAAACCCCTATACGAGTACGCAACTAACTAAAGTGCTCAATACAGTAAGTAGAGAAAACCTAGTTAAACCGAGAGAGCCAGACAAACCTACCAAGGTTTCACCTAAGCGGATCGTCCGTGTGCCAGCCTTCCCTGACGATCCGCTTAGGTGAAACCTTAGTTGGTTTGTCTGGCTCTCTAGGTTTAACTATATATATATATATATATATATATATATATGGATAGATAGATAACACATATTTTATGTTTATACGTTCTTTTTATAGATACAAATATTTAAGTAAATGCTCGGTTTAATATAAACAGTATTAGCAACATTTACCGGCCTTAATATCAGTGAAATTTTCATAGAAAATATGCGTCCTCCGACAGGAATCGAACCTTTATCCTATAAGGAACCGTCATATAGCCTGACGTGCTTTACCGATTTAGCCACAGAGGAGCGTTTCGGTTAGCAAGGTTGATTTTACTGTTTTAAACTACAATTCTCCATGATTTTCATTTTATATATATATATATATATATATATATATATATATGTGTGTGTGTGTGTGTGTGTGTGTGTGTGTGTGTGTGAGAGAGAGAGAGAGAGAGAGATTCAATAATTAGAATTACTCTAATTTAGTTTGCATAATTAGGACAGTTTTATTCAGTATTAAGATTCTTTCTGTTATTTAATAAATATTAAACCTCAATAAAATTTAATCATGATCAAATTGTGCTTAATCGAATGATTCCTTGGGGAAAAAAGATCTTGAAATTCTTTTTACTTGAGTTTTTACGCAGTCTCGCTTAATTACATTTAATAATTTGGGAAACGTAATTCATATTATGAAACCGTATACATATATTCAAGCTACGGGTACTTTTGCGTACAGTCTTGTGCTTGGAAATCATTTAGAGAATGAACGAAACCCAATAAACAGAATCTAATTTGTTCAGCATTTTTCTTTTTCTTCGTCTACCAGTTCTCAGAAAAAATGTCTTTGAGAACGCAGCTAATATACAAACACATACTTTTACTTCGACACCCACCCACAGACCTGGTTTAAAAAAAAAAATGGTAGTAGAAATTAGAATTCTGTTGAACCCTGCAAGTCTGGCAGTTCCGGATTGCAATCAGACTTCCTGCTACCTCTTAGCTTCTTTTCACCTCCAACAAATGAACATGCAACACGCACCCGCCTGATACTCCCTTCTGATGATCACAGACCAGACTTAAGAAAAACTTTCATTGTCTTATACTTGATATTTTATTGATTGTTTTTTTTTTTTTTTGAGGGGGGTGCGGCTTTTGCTGATTATTTAAGGCTAGAATATATTTTTAGATTTTATTTTTTTACTGTAAGGTTCATCCTGGACAAGACACGGTGGTGTGTTTTATCTCTTGGTAGAGGTTTACGGTAAGAAGCAGTTTAAACCGATAGGGAGGTTAACCTTAGACTTGAACAGGTTAAGATTGTAGTGATCGGGGAAACGTCCTCTTGGGAGATGGTTCCACAGAGCGGTGGCTTGCAAGAAGAAGCTTTTCGAGTGGAACTTACTTCTCGCCAATGGAATACGGGGTGAATGTCGGTGGTTTGCTACAATGCGAATGGCATGGCGGGTCCTAGCCACAAAGTATAGACATGGCAGAACCAAGGGAGGTAGTTCGTCCGAGCACTTTCCTTGGAAGTAGCGGCAGAGCAGCGAGAGGCTTGCCGCATCCCAACGGAGAGACTAGAGGGTGGAAAATAATTCATCGCCCAAATGGACTCGGGGACGCTTTCGAACTCTACCGAGACTGGACATCGATTTTACAATCTTGAAACTCGTAAGGAGCTTATTCAACCATTATCTTGAGAATTAGGATTCGCCTAAAAACATTTCAGACGAGAAAATACTAGTTAAAAATTAAGAATTCTTACGCTACTCTATCTTCCCAAGAACCAAATCAGGCCAAACAGAATATTTCTGCCATATCTGGGTTGCAAAGTCCCCACTTGCCTGTCTTGTACGCAGCTTTGTGGGTGATGAATTGTTTTCCATCCTACAACCCCTTTCCCCACAGACGAAAAGTTGCAAACCTCACGCTACTCTATCACTATTTCCATGGTAAATATTCTGATTAACTGCAGTCATTAGTTTCACCCGCTCAGACATTCGCATCTAGGACCTGCCACGTCACGTACATTTGGACAAATCAGTCTAATTACCTGCGTATTCTATTAGTAATGAAGAAGTTCCACTCAGACAACAACATTTCAAGAGCTGCTACTTTGTGGAACAGATTCCGGAGAAGACGTTTTTACAATCACTACAGTCTAAACCCCGTTAGCCGTTATCTATCTTACATCACATAAACTGCAATACATACCCCGCTTCTTACACTCATTAATCATTCAGTAACTCTCTATCTTGGGTGAGTCTTGGAGGTTGTAGTGAATGAATATTAGAGAGAGAAAAAAAAGATAAATTTTGTTATCTCTGATAACAGGTAACAGAAGACATTCAAAACCACCTGATAACTCGTGACTGGAATTGTTTATTCTGTCACCGAACATTTTATTTCTGTAGACTAGCCACCAGACTACAACCACGAGCTTTTTCGTAGTTTTTAACGCAAATAATTGTTACATAGCGTCTAAGGCAAAAATAAAAAAGCGTACTGGTAACTAAAAAAAAAAAATTATTAAAAACTATCTGGTAATTTTATCAAAAGCTATCTGGTAGTTTTCTTAGAAAAATTAGTTGTTTTTCTATGGGATTAGTGTTCACTATTTATGAAAGGTTAAAGGGTATCTGTCTATATTTCTGAGATGAGGTATTATGTACACGATTTACATTATTCGGACTATTGTCCTCATCTTTGTCGCCATATTTATTACAACGTTTCGG
>OZ038502.1:23967708-23982708 GCA_964036315.1 Acanthosepion esculentum | reverse complement strand
TTGACCCTAACATTCGGCGATTGCGACCCCATAAGGATGTCAAATACAATCATATGTACTTAACAATACTTACAAATATAAAATAAAATAAGAATTATCATAAAACTACATTAGAATAATATTATTCTATGTTTAAAACCATTTTTAATAAGAGCAGGATACGATGGCCTTAATGAAATTGGAGAGATACAATTTATAGCGTTTGATTACCAAACAAGGGGTGCGTATTATAGATGAGTAGAAGCATTTTCTCACACGTTCAGCACAATTTTATGTGTGCGTATTATGAATGAAAGCGTATTATACATGGGGAATTACGGTGTACACACACACACAGTGTGCGATATGTAAATTGTCGCCATTTTATATTTTTAATTTTGTGCACGTGTTGTTTGTTTTTGTCGATTGCACAGTATAGTAGGATCAGTTGTGAGAAAAGTGCACCATGACGCAATTCAGTTGACCACAAAATTTGGAAACGATATGCTGTACTGCTTGGCATTCCCGCTGAATGCTCCAATACGAACATTTCAAAGAGTTTGGGTCTCAAACTGAAAACAATGTAGAGAAATTGGAAAGAGTTGGACGAGTCTAATGGTGATTACGAAGGTACAGCAGCTCGGAAAACTCACTGTGATCGTTCTGATAAGAAAATATCGCCCGAATTTGTTGGTGAGGGCAGACTTAGACTTAACATGGAGGCCTAAATCAAGTGCCTTGAAGGAGTAGTACTGCCCTGGGTCAAGAGGGTGGTTGCTGGTAGGCCCTGGCAACTGGACTCTGCACCATGCCAAGCAAACAGGAGAATCCAGTTATGGCTATCAGACAGTTTCTGCCACCACATCACCTCTTACATCTAGCCACCTAACTCTCCAGACTGCAACCCCCTTGATTATTATGTGACGAGTGCAGTTGAGCGAGAGACCAACAAAACTTCTTGCAACACCAAAGATAAACTGAAGGGAAAGATTATGGAAGCATTCACGAACTTAAACAAGGAGACGTTCCAAAAGAGTTGCAGGAAATTCCGAAGTCGTTTGAAGGCCTTCGTTGAAGCAAATGGTGATTTTATTGAATAAATTTACTCTTTAGTATTTCAAGATAATTTTGTGTAATTTTGATAAATATGCCTGTTAAAATGAGATGTCAGTGTTATCTTCAATTTTGCGCAAGTTAAACGACAATTCATCCATCGCACTGTGTAAATAGACTTCAAATATTATTTTTAATGGATACCAGTGGTTGAAATACGGTTTTATAGAAAGACAGAAAGAGAGGAAAAGAGAGTGAGAGAGAGAAAAAATGAGAGAGAGAGAAAAAAAATGAGAGTGAGAGAGAAAAGAGAGTGAGAGTGAGAGAGAAAAGAGAGTGAGAGAGAGAGAGAAAAGAGAGTGAGAGAGAGAGAGAAAAGAGAGTGAGAGAGAGAGAGAAAAGAGAGTGAGAGAGAGAGAGAAAAGAGTGAGAGAGAGAGAGAAAAAAGAGTGAGAGAGAGAGAGAAAAAAGAGAGAGAGAGAGAGAAAAAAGAGTGAGAGAGAGAGAGAAAAAAGAGTGAGAGAGAGAGAGAAAAGAGTGAGAGAGAGAGAGAAAAGAGAGTGAGAGAGAGAGAGAGAAAAGAGAGTGAGAGAGAGAGAAAAGAGAGTGAGAGAGAGAGAGAAAAAAAGAGTGAGAGAGAGAGAGAGAAAAAAAGAGAGTGAGAGAGAGAGAGAAAAAAAGAGAGTGAGAGAGAGAGAGAGAAAAAAAGAGAGTGAGAGAGAGAGAGAGAAAAAAAGAGAGTGAGAGAGAGAGAGAGAGAGAGAAAAAAAAAGAGAGTGAGAGAGAGAGAGAGAGAAAAAAAGAGAGTGAGAGATATAAAAAGAGAAAGAGGTATGATAGAGAGAAAGAGAGAGATATATTTCTTAGGTATTTAAATTGTATACACGGACTACTTATCTACATAAATGTAAAGATGACTTTCAAGTAAAAGCAGGTAGAACCGTTGAAACAAAAACAAAAAAAAAAACAAACAAATCAAACCTCTTTAAAAATAACTTCAGCTCACATGGTCGGGGAGTGGAAAATCCAAACATCATGGCCCAACCTGACCTGAACGAACACAAATAAAGCAGAAATATCCAAGGACAAAGATAAAATTTCATTCATCTCTCAGTGGTAAACAAAATAGTGTATCACTTTATCATCCATTATCTCACGGTTCTTTCTTAATATCACCAGCTGCTAAACTTTTGAAGGTGTGTATCTCATACAGAGATCTTTTTCTTTCTCTGTAGGTAGACAGGTGTGAAAGATTGACTTAGACTTTCAACCCAGTATAAGCCAAGGTTGTGGATAAAGATCCTACTGATTATACTAAAGAACAATGGCTACCGACACCCGTTTGCAGCTGGGCAAGAAATTCAGATCTGCAATAGCTCACTTGTAATTTAATACACAACGATAATTCTGTCTTGACCAGAATGTAAAACAGACATGTATGAGGTGTTAGCGGAAATTACGGAAAAAATTTCTTCTAATAGTTCAACCTGTTTGTCCAATCAAAAGATTCCCGAGACTTGCTGGATAAGATGAACATCTGAATTCACAGCATCCAAATAAAAAAAAAAAGAAAAAAGCGAACATCAATTTTTAATTTTCATTATTATTTATAAATTAACTCATTTATTTGAGTCTGTTGAAATAAAGGTATAATAAAGAAAATTATACACAAATACACATTGGGTATTGAAAAGAAGAATTTTTAGTTTTATTCCATCTTATTATTGTCGCTTTTTATCCCAAAACTCTGGCCCTATACACTCTTCATTATTACTATTATTTTATTAATAGTTTTATTCCATCTTATTGTTGTTGCTTTTTATCCCAACCCTCTGGCTCTATACACTCTTCATTATTACTATTATTTGATTACTAGTTTTATGCCATCTTAATATTCTTGCTCTCTTGGTGAACACTTTATTCATTATTATTTGATTACAAGTTTTCAAAATCAGCATAAAAGGTGGTATGTTTTCCAAAATCCTATACATCCCCTACACACACCCACCCACTACTGTCTCCTCTAACCTCATAGCTTTCTTATCAGAACTATCTGAGGTTAGAATTCAATTTTTATTTCTTTTTTTCCCCATCATAATAATAACAAAGCCCTATAAAATTCTAGGGAAGCAGAAGCCATATTTAAAAAAAAAAAAACTCTAGCTACCTCCTTAGGGCTCCCTTTTCTTCAGCCAATCTCCTACCCTTAAAAATAAACAGATTACATCCCATGGGAAATTGTGGTTGGGGAGACTCCTTTTTTTCTCAGAATACATTGCCAACCTAGCTAGGATTTTTTAAGGTTTATGGAAGTTTTTTTTTTTTTCTTTGGAGGGGGCAGGTATGAGGTGGAATAAACAGCTGTTTGAGAGATAAGTGATCATCTAGTCTCTCCCTTCAGTGCCATAAAGAGGTTCTTTATCATTTTGAAGTGGGTGTGGGGGGGTCAATAATAATAATATTAATAATAATAAAGTATAATTAATGAAGTAAAATTAAACTAGAATTATTAAGGGGGTTCTGCTTCAGTGATTTTGAACCTTTGGAAACACTTGACTGGTAGATAGTTGCATTTACCAGTTCTCTAAACGTTAACAAAAAAAACTTAGTGTTGTCGAGGACAATAACCCAAAACTCTACTTAAGTAAATAAACAAAGTGGCATTTTTCTCATGACAAAAAAAAAAAAGAAAAGAAAAAAAAATTCTTATTTTAAGAGGGTGAGTCCATTATAAATCCGTAGCCTGACACAGTTCTGAGTTAATTTTGATCGGAAATTTTCACTGTATAATGTTCACTTATACAATTAACTATCACCACTGAATTATGTGCATTGACAATGACAGACGATACGGTGAACCTAAATTGTTTAAGTAAAGTAAATACTTTTGCTTGACTACTGTTTACTTAGCACACAATCATAGACGTAGAAAATGACTAATTAAAATTGTTGACTAAACAGAATAAGGCTAATACACTTTTAAATAATGCAATCTCATCACAATATTTTGTCAAATACATCTCAGACATCATAAGACAATTGAAACCCCATATATGAAATATTCTAACTGCTTCAGGTTTGATTCCTGTTTACAAGGCATGCAGTTTTGGAGGTCAACATTGACTTGAATAAAATAATTGACTCAATGGAATTCTTCCTAATTGAATAAAATAGTGATGGAATCGCATTACAATATTTTGCCAAGTACACGTCAGACCTCACAGAACAATCGGTACACCATAAGTGAACTATTACAACTTTATCTACTGTTATTTTTAGCTTGGATTTTTTTTTTTTTACAACATGCTGAAACTTGTTCAGATCCTAACAGTATTTAGTACTGTTGAAGCAGTCTCTAACATTTTTTTGTTGAGATTTTAAAAAAAAAAAAAAACAAACTACATTTCAATCAACTTCACAAACCAAATCGATGAAATCTGAATAAGCTGATACTTTTGCGAAACCCTGACTTCGGTTTTTACAAACCCTACTAAAACCAACTGTACTTTGTACCTCCTTACATGTTTGCACGTCTCCCAAAAATTTGGTTTTGATTGGTCAATGTATGGTTATTTTAGAGGGTGGGACAGACAAACAGATGTCACAGAATTTAATTAGATAGATAAAGTTGAATATAATTTCTTATTGAAGGTGCATCTAATACAATTATAGGAGAGGCTATTTTAAAATTTTTTTTTTTTTTTTAAATCAATATCACCCCATGCAAGGCAGTAAAGCCACTAAGACACAACAAGTTAGAGTGTGGAAGAATTGTGAACAGAAACATTAATAAGGAAGAGGAAAGAGTAATCAGAAGGATACTACATACTAATTGACGTTGCGTTTAAATTCCTGCAGATTAAAATTGACTGGATAGCATGGCACCAGAAGGAACTTCCACAAATGAGAAGTGTAAAAAAAAGAAACTGTTAGCATAGAACTTAAGGCTACACCAGTCTAGTAGTGCGCTTAAATACGAAAAGCCTAGGTAACATAGCGAAAAGCTCATCCGAACAATTACCATGAAAGTATTTATAGAAAAGACACAGAAAAGCAACCTTATGGCGGTGAGAAAGTGACTGAAGCTGAGATACCAGATCAGGACCAATAATATTGCTGATTCTTTGGATTTTATCAAGAATCTCAAGATAAATTACAGGGACACCAGACCATATGTGGCAGCAATATTCTAAGCATGGACAAATGGTAGATTTATAGATATGTAAGATGGATTCTGGAGAGAAAAATTCTCTCACGTATCACAGAACTAACTTTCTTAGCTGCTGACCTAGCAATGGATTCAAGTCTTTCCACTTCATGTCAGCTGAGAACGTTAGTCCGAGAAGACGCAACGAGTCACTTTCTTGGAGGTTAGCATCAGCCATGCTGATGGGAGGCAGTGAGAGGTCTCTCTGATGATTAATGCTAATTAAATTATTTGGTATTTGTCTTTAAATTCATTCTTCACACTGTAACTATCAGCAATATTCATGTGTCTAGCAATTTGGTAATTCCAGCCAGATTCAACAAGGGTCTGTCCAGAAGGTCCTCAGATTCCATCTATATTTTCACCCTTTGTTAACATTCATCAAAACCTGTTTAAAATGAGGTAACATCCAGATCAACTCCTCAGACAAATAAGAAATGGTCAAAATTTGGATGAAATCTGAAGATCTTCAGAATGGACACTTTGTTGAATCTAGTTGGATTGATCCAATTCCATTTAGTCACCTGTTCCATTCAAATCAATATTTTCCACCAGGACTGTGTACTGGTAAATGGCAAGCCAATCAAATTAAGTTTACCCCCTCTCAGCACCATTTTGGATGGTTAGTTGGTCGTTTTTGTTTTATGGCATATCAAAACCTCAGTGGGTCATTTAATGCCAACAAAATTTTGAAATAGATTCATACCGATAGTTTGGTAAAAAAAAGTAGTGTACGTATACATACATATTTGAACCATTTTTCAATTACTTATATTTCTGAGTACAATCACATGTATTGCTGGTAATATATATATATATTATATATATATATATATTATATTATATATATATATATATTATATATATATATTATATTATATATATATATATATATTATATATATATATTATATTATATTATATATATATATATTATATATATATATATTATATTATATATATATATATTATATTATATATATATATATATATATATTATATTATATTATATATATATATATTATATATATATATATATATATATATATATATATATATATATATATATATATTATATATATATATATTATATATATATATTATATTATATATATATATTATATTATATATATATATTATATTATATATATATATTATATTTTTCAAAAACATATTGCTGGAAATATTTTTTTTTTTTTTTAAATATATTGCTGGTAATAGTTTGTTTTTTTTTTCTTCAAAAATTTATTTCTGGTAATAATTTTTTTACAAAGTATTTCTGGTATTAAAAGTTATTTTTACACTTTTATAATGCTTTTTACCTCAGTTTCAGGGTTAAATATTTGCCATAGATGGGACCCTAACAGGTGTTACCACTAGAGGTCAGGGTGGAACTGAGAACACCAGCAATCAAGAGGTGTTTTCATGCCCCTCAAAACCTCCTTTATCAGAGGCCTTGCTGTTGGACGTAGATGTAGTTTATCATCATACGCAGGATGCACTATTTGGTATAATGCTAGCAGTACA
This sequence comes from Acanthosepion esculentum, assembly GCA_964036315.1. Lineage (NCBI taxonomy): Eukaryota > Metazoa > Mollusca > Cephalopoda > Sepiida > Sepiidae > Acanthosepion > Acanthosepion esculentum. The sequence goes on along the minus strand of OZ038502.1, from coordinate 23,975,943 downwards.
TATTACATAGATAATGGAATTGGTAAACCATTTCAAGACTTTAGCTGAGGCAATATTCACTTCATATTCATACCCTTAAAAAAAAAAAAAAAATTATGAATCCATTCCTACCCCTATCTAAGGGTAAATAACAAGGAAGACTGGGACTTCTCCACCATATGCTATACATAAAATCATAGAGTAGACTAGGCTCTTTAGCTTTGGTTGGCAATCAACTTCTTTCAAACTTGGTGAGGAAAATGTAAAACAGACTGGTTCCATTTCTTCCGATAGGTCAAGGTAAGGATTACTTTTTGCTGCTGGTAACGGGTAAACCAATAAAACCTACTGCATGTTACTTGAAGAGGAGATGGGTGCTGCCAGGTAATTCCTGTTACCTTGGGAAAAGCCACTACAATAATCTATTTTGAACTTCTGAAATTTACAATTTTTATCATTGACTATAAGGCTTGACTATCATTTTAAAAGTCAATGTCCATGAAGGTAGACGATGACTTTAATAAATCAGTTAACTAAATGGAATAAGCCTGACTAAAATAGCAATGCTATTTCATCATATTTTGAAAAAATACACCACAGTCCTCACTGAGCAATCAGGTCGGCATAACTGAACTGTTGTGACTACTTTATCCATTATTTATTGAAATTGGTTGAATTTAAACTGCCTATTCAAGGCAGATCTGTTACAGGAACAGTTGAGGTTATCTTACTTAACCGTTAACATCCTGAAGGTGATTTTGTCTACAAAGAACAAAAAATGTATCCTGTCACTGAAAGTAACTGAGATGAATAAATGATGTTGTGTTGTCATATCCTGCTATGGCAACAGAACATGACCATGACTGAAATTAAGTAGCCTTGATAAACAATGCAGTGGAAAGGAAAGCAGTGAATAATGCAGTGTGTTAAAGGCTGAATGTTATCTCCCACTAGGACACAGAAAAATCACAGCTCTCCACACCTTTCTTTTCTTTCGTATCTATGAATGGCTGTGATTGAGTAGTTTCCCATTATTGTTACCAGGATTTTTAGAACCTGGTTGCTCTATCAAGAGTAAGTGGCCTAATCTACCCTACAATTTACTCATAGCTAAGAAGAGAATAGAGGAATTCATGCCTTAAGGGCATTAGTGTGAAGCAAACTGAACAGTCTTAGCTAAAATTTACACTTAGCCTGCCAATTCTGTTTTCTGATCCAGAAGCCATTATGCCATCTGCACATCTTCCATTGCCATTTTATAGGAATTCTAATGATGAGATTAGTTGTTTCCTTATAAGAAAACCTTCATCATTCATTGACAGGAAAATTAGTATTACTGTTGGCTGAAATTTATAAAACCGTTTTCTTAAAACAGGTTTTCAGGAAAATGGTGTCCAATGTTATCACTTTTTCTAGTATTGATGGGCGTGTCCAGTTTAAAAGAATAAATAAATTCTTAGACTCAATTGTATTTGATAGCCATAACCTTAAATTGTCTTTATCAAGCTTGGCCTATCAGGCATCATAAAGCCTTGAAAACAACAAAAACAAATTGTAAATGATCTTTAACAAAATCTTTTTAAATCGCAAAGCAAAAATTTTATCCTGCCACTGCAAGTGACTCAGGTAAATGAATGATAGTGTGTTCGAATTTTGCAGTTGTGTTGTCATATCCTGCTATGGCAACAGAAAAAGATCATGACTGAAATTAAATAATGCAATAGAGGATCCTTGAAAAACAATGTAGTGGAATGGAAAATCGTGAATAATGCAGAGTGTTAAAGGCTAAATTATCTGTTGTTATTCATAAGTTTTCTTTGAATTCAGTCTTTGCAACCCTTGTTATCAACACTGCCCATATGTTTTTCAATTCCATTCAGTCAACAGTTTTATTCGAGGACCATGGGCTTTGTAAACAGGAGTCAAACCTAGAGTAGTGACAACAGTTCACTTACAGTGAATCGTCTTTTAAGTTATATTAAAACAGAACAAAGGTCGATACATGGTTAAAATATCAAACCTGACCTAAAATTTACCTGCAAGCATCTTATTTGTTTAAAGCTTTTCTTTGTTTGGCACAAGGCTACATTAACTGAGCACTGAAAATTAAGGAACTATATATATCTGATGACCCAGCAACAGGTTAAATAGCAGGTTAGATTGAACTCTCTAGCCTTGGATGGTAGCCATTTAAGGAGAAGTAAAATTCTGAATTTAAAACCCGAGAAAAGGTAATCATAAACCTTTCTATTTTTCCCCCCAAAAGTCATGGCATTTCACAGATAATAAAAAGAATCTGTGGAGAGCTATGATCAGTTATGTCCTGAAGGGTCAGAGCATTTTCAAAATATATATCTGCTGAGACAAGAGTACTATTATTCTATAGCAAGTGAAATTTTAGGAATATTAGCCTGGTCTGGTGCAAGGTTGAATGAAAGGAAGAATAAGGAAGAATATGTTAACCCAATCTTGGAAAGGACCTACTTGAAAAAAAAGAAAAAAAAAGAAAGAAAAATTAATATTTGTATTATGACCTTCAATACATCTTGACCTCTGAAATTTAGTCAGATATTAGCAACTTTATATTTTGAGCTGGATATGCAATGTGATAAGTCCTGATCTGGCATCTTGTCTACAATCAATTTCTCATAGATGTGCTATGCCTTCCCTCTGTCTGTTCCACAAATATTTTCATCGCAACTGCTCTGACAAACTACTTTCACTACTACTCCAACTGCATGATTTTAAGCAGTGCTACTAGGTTGGCATCTCAGTCCCACCCTTTTACAGTCGAAAGTTAAATGTAACCACCTCTTCTACTCCAACAGCTTCTTCTCTCGCACTTCCCAACAGTGGAATTCCCTTCCTCTTACTTACTTCCCTGATAGCTATAATCTTCAAATATTCAAATGTAATGTCAATTGACATCTTCTGATGCCTTGATCCTGATTCCCGTTATTCTCTATATCCTTTCCTCAAACACTCCTATTTACTGATAGATCTACCGAGGCTGTGACTGTTCGCAGCTCCTGTTGAACTCTCTGCCTTGGGCAGGCAGAGAGGAACCCGGACGAGGCTGTGCTGAAGGGCAGAGTTTCATCTGGAGAGGTAGACAGACCCGAACCCATTTATGCGGGTTTTACAGGGATTTTTTGGCTGAGCCTTGGATGACCCACGTTAAACTCGGCCTTGTGCCACATGTGCCCTCGTTTGATCTGTCACTGAATATAAAACCCCTCTTTACTCTTACTCTCTGTAACCCTTTGTGTACCAGTAGCACTTCCACCCGGATTGGAGTGAAATGATTGAAAAAAAATAAATAAATAAATAAATAAAATAAATAAATAAACGCGCAAAAAGAAAAACAACGTTGGCAAAATATTTTTATATTGTAATGTTGGTAAATATTTTTAATTAGGTTGTAGCATTTTTCTTAAAGACATTGGTGGACATTCAGTTTTAGTTCTTATTTATCCGAGATCTTTTTATAGTTTTAAAAACTGGTTTTTACACATCTCCCTACCACCCCATTAACTGAAACACCCGTTCAACACGTTCTCAGATGGCCTTCACCCATGGTGACCCACTCTTATTTACCACACAAGATTACCTCTCCAAAAGAATTTTTTAATTATTTTATGAGGGTTCATAATATGAGTCATTAAAAAAAAAAGTTCAATATAAAGAAGATAAATCGTTAACAATGTAAAATATCGTTTGAAACGCTAAAATGGACTCTACCCATTATTTTAACCTTGATGTAAAATTAATTAAAAATACAGAGATTTTTTTAGACCAACTTTGATATCAAATTTTTGGCAAATTATAAAAAAAAGTTTTTTTAAAGAGAGATTGGTAAAAATATTTTCCGTGTAAAATCTTTTCTGGGCATAGGTGGTCATAGCTCTCCACAATTTCTTGGTATATACTTTAGCGTTTCATAATAATTATGAAATGCGAAAGAAGTATGTACCAAGAAATGATACAAGAACTGCAATAATCAGATTTAAAAATATAAAATGAAGAACAATGTACAGAAGACGATTTAAATGTTAATCCCTAAGCGTCAGAAATGTCTCCAAAGAGAGCTTTAAATGTACACGTTGTTACTCCCACTTTAAAATTGGCCTTGTGCCACAATCCCTTCTAGAATGCATGCGAATAAAAATATCAAAGAGGAAGCGATTAGTTAGTATACGAACCTAGCTACAAAAGTCAGACACGCCATTTCAAATGCCGATTTTCATTTCAGATGCCCACTACTTGGAAGTTTGACGCAACACAGTCTTCCTACTGTTTGTTTGGCTATGTGCTGTACACTGACGAATAAATGAGACAGGGCTGTTATTTCTTACTGAGACCAGAAACGTGGTTTTAAAAACAGAGGGAAAAAAACAACAACAAAAAACAGTAGTTTTTTAAATGCTGATTTTCCAGGTAGACACACGAACTAAATTTTTTAAAATTGGTGCTATACAGTCTTCTTAACCTTGATTCCTCCATTTTTTGGTTTTAACGAAGTAAAAAACAAAACAACATTAGCTCTGTTGTTGATCAGATCGTTACGTATGTTTTCTACAGGTGAGTTCATCAACCTCAGGTAAATAAAAAAAAAAAAACTACCTAGAGCTTCGAATGTTGATTTCCTAATCAAACAGGTGGTTTACAGGTGGAATACTGACGCAGCACAATCTTTCTAGCACTATTTTTTTTCATTTGGTATGTTGAAAGTATTGTTACGCTAAAACACACACCTGAACAACAAAAGAAAAATGTCGTGTTGTAAAACAAAAACTGCTATAATTAAGTTAAGTGTGAGAGGTATACTTTATTAGTCAGGAAAAAAAATGTATATTTTAAATATACATTTTTTTTCCCTGACTAATAAAGTATTTACAATATTCTCCAAGGTGTCTTGCTTTTTTTAACGAACATAAAACCATTTTGTTGCGCTTTTAAATTCTAGAAAAAAATTATGAAATTAATTAGTGCGGGGGGGGTTGGTTACACGTGTAAATTATATTATATATATATATATATATTTTTACCGAGATTTTCTAAAAATAATATTTTCAAATATAAATTCATTCATTTGTGAATAAGTCCGAAAAGTTGCATTAAAATCCGACAATTGATTGATTTTTGCAAGAATTTCCAAATTAATGAGTTTTTCGGCAGAAAAAAAAATAATAACATAAAATCGCTGATGTAAAAAAAAAAAAAATTAACCAAAATTTTGAACATGCTAGAAAGGATTAAATTTTTTTTTTAAATAATTAAAAAATACTTTAGTCTTTCCTCTTAATATAAAAAAAAAAACATTTTTGGCAATAAAACTTTGTTTTTATTAAGTTTGGGGCCTTTTTCATCATGCTATGCTGTTTTTTTCCCGGCGAATTAGTAGTAGAGGTACTTCCTTTAATTAAAAATTAAATAAATTTAAAGTTATTAATTTTTTTTACTTCAAATCATTTTTTAATTTTATCTTTGTTTTCCCCCCGATCCATTCTTTTTAGCTTTTCCTTTTGTTTCATTCTTCTTCTTTTCTATCATTCATCAACAGATTCATTCTGTCCTTATTTTACAATACATCTACCTTTTAGTTTTACATCAAAGCTTCTTTTTTTTTTCGTTTTTCGTTACACTTATTTGCCAACGACTATTCCACTTTTTAACATTTTCCTTACTCATTTCTTTTTCGTTGACCCAACACGTTCTTTTTTTTTTTTTTGTTACGAAATCTAGCAGCCAAGTTTTTTTTTTTTTTGACGTCTTAAAAACTCGCCTTTTAAAGGGTTTCATACACGTTTAAATATTTACTTACCTACTGATATACATGGCCGAATCCATGTCTAATACCTGGTACGGTCCAACTGGATGCCGAAAAAAAAAAAACGGTTTTCACGTTGTTAAACTTGAAATAAAACTTTCATCGCGATGAAGAAGCGATTTATTATTAATTTTCAAACCTTTTCCTTTCTTTCTTAAAAGTCACTTGACAATATTAACCAATCAGGTAAATTTATTAACTACGGAAGCACAGAGAAGTAAAAAAAAAATAAAATACATGAGTAAGGGGATATTGACAGATAAAGAAATCGTTCTTTGTTCTTTTAAAAGAAGAAGATATATTGTATTTTATTTTATTCATGTTAAACTAAACAGGTGGTTGAAATATGCGGAATTCGTTCAGGTGGTTTGCCTCGTGATTGGTATATAAGTTAATTAATCAACTACTAGTGGTCGGCTTACGGTAGCTGTTATCAGGTGCTCGTGCAAAGGTAAAAAGCTGGGGTTTCGATTAAGGCTCCCGGCGTAAATCACTCTTCTAAATATAGCCATGTTCTTGCTATTTTGATATACAGCGATTTATTTACAAAATCTAATTTAATAAATAAATTAAACATCAAATAGAGAAAATCGTACAGAGCGGGAAAAGAAGAAGATCTCCCACACTCGTAAAAATAGGCAAAAAAAAATTTGTAGATTAGCATTCATAAATCAGTGGTGCTCAACCGGGGGCCATATTGGCCCTCGTGGAGGTCTAACACCAAAACAGTTATTTTACTAATGTACACATAAATGTTCCATAGAATTTAGTTGTTAAATACAAGTTTATTGTCAGTAAATTAGTTTGACTTCAAAATAAAGCATATAAATTTACTAATTCCGAAACTTATAAAAAATAAAATAAGCCTTTTTTTTTCTTTTTTTTTTTTTTATCAAATGGGGTCCACAAAAAAAATAAATAAAGAGTAAAAGTTTTCCAATGGTTAAAAAATAAAAAATTGATGACCACTGATTTGAAACCTTGGCTTAAGCTTGAAAAGTCAAAATAATCCATGGAGTGTGACCCCCCCCACACACACCACCACTTTAAAGCCAGGCAGTATCACTCCTTCCAAAAGGGGGCTGAGGTCATTACATGGCACCTGAGGCGTCCACAAAAGGGGAAAATGTCAATGGGCTTTGAGCAATTTTTCCACGGTATTGTTGGTAAATCCACTTTAAATCTTGACCTTGTGTCACATTCAGTAGCGACATTGGGGGGGGGGGGTATCACTGAAAAATCCAACCTTCTTCAAGCTACATCTGTCAGAATCCAAAATTACTAATTTTTATCATTTTCAAATTGGTTCCTGCTTATAATATCGCTACAGAATAAAATCAATCGCTTACTTTTTTTTTTTTATTCTTCCAGTGTAAACTGGAATTTAACAGTCCTATGCACGAAAACAGCTTTTTTTTTATTCTTTCCTTTTCTTAAGCAAAACATTTTGAAATAAAAAAAAAACAGGGATATGTACATTTTTAATTAAAAGATAAAAAATTTAAATAAATCAATAAAAGCATATATCCGTTTTTTTTTTAGTTTTTTTTATTTATTTATTTATTTATTTTTTTGTAATCACTTCATCCCCAAGAAAGGCGTTAACACCACTAAGATGCAAGCAGGGTGGGGTGGGGGTGTTACAGAGAGTGAAAGAGAACAAAAAAGCTTAGGAAGAAATCGGAAACTCAATCCTAAACAGGAAACAAGGGATAAAATAATGACTGATTATTGTCCCTAAATAATTTGTGCATTTGCTTACAAAAATTCCCTCTGGGAAAATATTAAATAAGTTAAAAAATTTAGAAAATTAAAAAAAAAAATTCTAATATCTATTACATAAGCAGTTTGAAACATTAAACTTGTAAATAAAATAAAAAAAAGTACAGATAACCCTGTCAGAAGTCAGGGTTTTGATTTGACGCAGTATTAATATTATGTACAGGACCCCAGTTCTAAAATGAAAAAAGTATCTATAGATTCTAACAATGGCTGGAGAAATTGTTGCAGGTCAGTGTACACGTGAGATAAACACGTGTTTCTCCGGCAAATCCCACAACAAACATGGCAGACTCGGAATATGAGTCCACCTAAAAAAACAAAGAAACAAGAAGAACCAAATATATATATACAAACAAATGATAATGTATTAACAACAAAAAGGTCGCAATTAACATAGACAATAATGTGTGTGTAACCAAATATGTGGAAACATTTTTTTTTTTTTTGTGAAAGTATTTATTTATATTTTTTTATATATATATATTTGATATTTCAGATCGCCCCGATCTTTCGTCAGAAATTAATTAAATAACATTTAATTAATATTAACAAAACAAAAGTCATTGAAACAAAGCAAGTTCAGTCGACCAATGATGACAATTCCAGAACAACGTAACTATAAACAATTTTTTCTATCCTCTGCC
>OZ038502.1:23955208-23962708 GCA_964036315.1 Acanthosepion esculentum | reverse complement strand
ACTTGTTAACTGACACACTATACTATGCTACCAGAATAAGGACATCTCAATCTTCTACTGGGAATCTGAGAAGTTTGTCAGTGAAGACCACCCTTAAGAAATGACTGAAGAGGTGTTGACTTGCCTTTCTCGTAAATTAATTCATATCATGACTTAAATTAATTCACATATTTGAAACACTATAAAAGAGATAAAAAATTTTTAAAAAAAAGAAACATTTAAATGTCTTCAGCTCATTAACGAACTCTAGCATGGAGTATATTTCAAATTTGAAATTTGCGGTCTGCGATTAAGCTTTGTTTTGGGGTGTATAAATAAGATATCGCTTGGTCAATACAATAAGACCTTTATAGATTTACTAATTAAGTTATGCACTGTTGTTACTTAAGTTACCTGTTGAGCGATTTTTACAAAAAATCTACTGGCATTTATAGGTCAGTAGATTTTCAAGAAACAAGTACTTCTGATTTATTCTGATATGTTTTGCAAGTTGTGCATATATATATATATATATATATATATATACGCATATATAAATTTAAATTTATCTAATATATGTATATAAATATATATAAATATATATATATATATATATATATATATATATATATATATATATATATAGATCACTACAATTTTGTTTTTTATACCTGCAATTATATTTTCCAATTTCTTTTTGAATTTGTAGTTCTGATGAATTGGGTCATGATTACAATTCCAATGTAATAAATATAACCATGGAATATTAGTGTTTCAGCCTTTTTTATATATATATATATATATATATACATATATATATATAATATAAATATATATATATATATATAATATAAATATATATATATATATATATAATATAAATATATATATATATATATATATATATATATATATATAATATAAATATTATATAATATATATATATATATATAATATATAAAGTATATTTATCTGTGTATACATATATATATATATACATATATAAATGTTTATTTATTATTTTTATATATATATATATATATATATATATATATATATACCCACACATATATAAATGCATATTTAGTATTCTATATATATATATATATATAAAACAAAGTATAATATATATTTTTTTAAAAATCAAATAAAGTATATATTTTTAAAAACCCTCACTATAACTATATAAATGCATATTTAAAATTATATATATATATATATATCAATGTATTTCATTGTGTGTATATATATATATATATATATATATATATATATATATATATATATACATACGTATATATGAAATAAAGTATAATATATACTTTTAAAAAATCCTTTACTATAACCAAAATCTCTTTTCTTTAAAATATACACTTTTCTCTCATTGGTACAACTATAACTTCTCCTTCATATATATATATATATATATATGTATATATATATATATATATATATATATATATATATATATATATATGTAAAAACAATTTCAGAATTAATCTGTAGAAAAAGGAAATATGTATAAAGGAAAAAAGACAATAGAGAAAATTGTATGTCATTGTAGCCGATGCCTTTTATCCACTGCAGACATTTACAAGGCAAAAAAAAAAATTAATTTATTGAAACAAAGTAACTGCAAACAAAAAAACAAAATGCTGTTTGCAATTAGAAGAATTTAGAAATGCTGTTATATATTCATTCGGTCAACTGAATAATAATGTCATTTACTTTTTATGTTTGAAGAGAATTTTTCACATGTAGAAGTATTGCTTGTATAGTTATGTCAATGGATTCAAGAAATAAAAAAAATACTTGAATTTAACTGTAAATTGATGAGATCTCAAAAAATTCAACGTATCACAGCAAAGAGCGTATCTGAACAATTATCATGAAGGTATCTGTCTATATTTCTGAGATGGGGTATTATGTACACTATTTACATTATTTGTACTATTGTCCTCATCTTTGTCACCATATTTATTACAACCTTTCAGCTATTGTATGCTCCAGCCTTCATCAGGACACATGGCACAGTGGATAAAGGTGTCAGTTAGATCCAGTGACAAGATCCAAAGAGTGTGAGTTCAATACCTGGTTAAGGCAATGGAGAACTTGGAGAGGGGAATTAACAGGAGATAACTGATAACGTGGAACTAGAACAATCTACCCCAGTGAGTGAAATAAAAGGTTTAGTTTGACATTCCAACCACCTGAAGAAGGCCGGAGTGTACAACAGCTGAAACGTTATAATAAATATGGAGACAAAGATGAGAACAATAGTTCGAATAATGTAAATAGTGTATCATGAAGGTATTTATAGAAAAGACACAGAGAGGCAACCTTACAGTGGTGGGAAAGTGACTCAAGTCGAGCTGCCAGATCAGGACGTATGATATTGCAGATTCTTCTTTGGATTTTTATGAAGGAGTTCAAGGTAAATAGCAGGGTCAGTGGACCATATGTGGCAGCAATATTCTAAGCGTGGATGAATAGTAGACTTATAGATATGTAAGATAGATTCTGGAGAGAAAAATTGTCTTGCCTAACATAGTGAATCAGCTTTCTTAGCAGCTGACCTAGCAGTGGATTCAATATAGGCTTTCCACTTCATATCAGCAGAGAACATGAGGCTGAGAAGGTGAAACAAATCTCTTTCCTGAAGGTTAGCATCAGCAAGTGGTCTCTCAGATGATCGATGGAAAGAAGTTTAGCTTTAGAGGCACCAAAATTAACAATCAACCTGTTGCCCCAGTTAACGATAGATTTGAGGTCGTTTTGGACCTCGGCTGCCAGTTTGACCTTGTCGGACTGATAAGCTTTATTATTGAGGCAGGAGTAAATTGTTGTGTCCTCAGCACTTATACCAATTTGGGAGCTGATGTCATGTTAATGAATTTAAAAGCAGAGTATGAACAAGGATGCAGCCCGCGGGGGCTGGGCATCTGCGTTATATATATATATATTTTTTTAATGGATTTCTTTCCAAGAAAGGCAATAAAGCCACTAGGACAGATTAGTTCCTGGATATGAAAGAATTAGAAAAACAGAAAGAGTTATAAGGAGGGAGAACAATAGAAGTAATCAGGAGGACATTAGATAGTGATTGACATTGCATTTAAATATTTGAAGGTCAAAATTGATAGGAAAGTATGGAGACTCAAGAGAGTTTCACAATCAAGAAGTGCGAGAAAAGAAACTGTTAGCATAGGTGATTACAACAACTATTGCAGTATAATCTCTGTTAAAAATGAAATAATAATAACAGAAAAAATTGCAATATGAGCACAAAAAAGAAATGTTTACTGGGAAATTATTTTTATAAGTCTTCAAAAATTCATATATAGATGTCGTCAACGACACATGGCTCAGATGTAGGTTAGATCCAGTGGCTAGGACCAAGGAGTTGTGAGTTCAAATCCAGGTCACAGCAGTGGTAAACAAAAACTTGGAGAGATGATTTAAAGGGAAATAACTGAGACATCTGGAAGAACATAGTTCGGAATTCCAAAGAAGGACGGATCGTGTAATGGCCGAAAGGTTGTGAATATGACAATGAGGATAACAGTCCAAATAATGTAAATAATGCAAGTAATCATAATAACTCATCTCAGAGATCCAATCACCTGAAGAAGGCCAGAGTGTACAATGGCCGAAACACTGTGAACATAGCAATGAAGATGAGGATAACAGTCCAAATAATGTAAATAATGTAAATAATGCATGTAATCATAATAACTCATCTCAGAGATCCAATCACCTGAAGAAGGCCAGAGTGTACAATGGCCGAAACACTGTGAACATGGCAATGAAGATGAGGATAACAGTCCACATAATGTAAATAATGCAAGTGTTCATAATACCTCATCTCAGAGATCCAATCACCTGAAGAAGGCCAGAGTGTACAATGGCCGAAACACTGTGAACATGGCAATGAAGATGAGGATAACAGTCCACATAATGTAAATAATGCAAGTGTTCATAATACCTCATCTCAGAGATCCAATCACCTGAAGAAGGCCAGAGTGTACAATGGCCGAAACACTGTGAACATGGCAATGAAGATGAGGATAACAGTCCACATAATGTAAATAATGCAAGTGTTCATAATACCTCATCTCAGAGATCCAATCACCTGAAGAAGGCCAGAGTGTACAATGGCCGAAACACTGTGAACATGGCAATGAAGATGAGGATAACAGTCCACATAATGTAAATAATGCAAGTGTTCATAATACCTCATCTCAGAGATCCAATCACCTGAAGAAGGCCAGAGTGTACAATGGCTGAAACACTGTAAACATGGCAATGAAGATGAGGATAACAGACCAAATAATGTAAATAATGCAAGTAATCATAATACCTCATCTCATCTCAGAGATATAGACAGAAGGTTCAATATCTTTTGTTTTCATTTTCAATTCAACCACATTTTATGTATGCACTTAATTCAGTTCTTGTCTACAATTTCTATATTTTCTGAAAGGGCGTGCATTCTTGTGGCTTCCACAAAGTGACATCACCCAAAATAAAGCAATATCTATAATGACAAATATATAAGATCTTCTTCTGCAATAGTTTGAGAAACATATCTTACCACATATGTATATACATACATATATATATATATACATACATATATATATATATATATATATATATATATATATATATAATGTAAATATATATATATATATATATATATATATATATATATATATATATATATATGTATGTATATTATCCTTTTCATCAAATATATTGATTGAAAGCATTTTTGGCGTAAAATAATTTCAAACCATGAATTCAATTTACTCTGATTGCTGTAAAAATCAATTAAAATATTTAAACGCCATTTTCGGCTTTGAGCAAAGTTTCAAAAAGGCCAGAAAAAATGTGTCATAAAAGATTATTTGATTTTACAGTAGAATAAATCAATAGAAATGAATATTACTTACAAATGCAAACACACAAACACACACACATATATAGATATAGATATATAGATATATATAGATACATATATATATATATATGGGATTTTTTGTTTCTGTTTTTAATAGATATTTATGACTGAATATATATATATATATATATATATATATATATATATATATATATATATATATATATATCTTTATACAAACACACAGAGTGCGAGAAAGAGATTTGAAGGTCAGTCTTCATGATTAGAGCTAAACACATTTATGAACTGAATTTTGAGCTGACATGTTCCTTGCCTAATAATTGATTTAGACGTATGACAATGAAGGAAAATGTATTTAAAATAATTTTTGCGTAAAATAAGTAATTATTTCATCATAACATATTGATCTTAGTGTCAGGTATTTACACACACCTATATATATATATATATATATATATATATATATATATATGTAAGCAAATAAGTGGATGTAGATCCGACGGTATGATGAAAATGTGGAAAAGACAAAGCAAAATCCGAATATGTGAGTTTACTGTTTTTTATTCTGTCTTTTGTTATTTTCTGTCAACGTCAGACGTTTCGGTCTAATAGACCATCTTCAGGACATGGTTATTGGAGACATATTTATATTAAATTTAAGTTAAAATGAAGAGACGATAGATATAGGACTAGTCAGAATTTTTTCTGTTTCTGACTTGTCCTGTATCTATTGTCTCTTCATTTTAATTTAAATTTAATATAAATATGTCTCCAATAACCATGTCCTGAAGATGGTCTATTAGACCGAAACATCTGATGTCGACAGAAAAACAAAAAACAAAATAAAAAACAGTAAACTCACATATTCGGATTTTGCTTTGTCTTTTCCACATTTTCCTCAGATATATATATATATATATATATATATATATATATATATATATATATATATATATATATATATGTATATATATGTATATATATATATGCATATATGTATATATATATATATGCACATTTCATTGAATATGACAGACAAGGTGCTTTGATTTAGTTTTTCATACAATTTATTATGTGACTTTTTTTTTTTATATTATTTTTTTATATAAAATGTCCAATTGTTCTTTTTATCCAAGAGCTTTCAGCTATACATTTAGCCATTTTCAGGGTTGAAATATATTAACTGTTAACAAGAAATAGATTGTTGTATGTATGCATTTATATAGTGTTTCATTTTCAAAACACGGTCAACATACTGTGTCCATGTTCATAGTTGATATTATTGAGTGTTGTTTTTTTGTTTTTATTAATAAGGCTTTTTTACATGTGAATGATGCTATTACATTTGTGTTATCAACAAGTATGTTAAGAATAGGGTACAGTAGGTCCCTATGAATATGAAACCTAATTGAGCTATGGTCAGCAACATGTAGTGTGAGTCTTCCTGTCAAACATGTTGTTGTGTGACCTATATAATTATTTACAAATTTTGATTGATCAGGAATACAATTCCTTTATGGACATTTAAATTTGTATATAATATTTGTTCTATTTAATTTTATTCTAGGATGTGAATTATTATTTTTAGCTATAAGGTTGGGAGTTATTTAGTTTTTTATACAATTTCTCATGTGATCTAATAATTTTTTATTATATTATTATTATATATATTTTGTCTATATTTCTAAGATGAGGTATTATGTACATTATTTACAAAATTCAGACTATTGTCCTCATCTTTGTCGCCATATTTATTACAACGTTTCGGCCCTTCAGTATCTGTCTATATTTCTGAGATGAGGTATTATGTACACTATTTACATTATTCGAACTATTGTCCTCATCTTTGTCACCATATTTATTACAACGTTTCGGCCTTTCAGTATCTGTCTATATTTCTGAGATGAGGTATTATGTACACTATTTACATTATTCAGACTATTGTCCTCATCTTTGTCGCCATATTTATTACAACGTTTCGGCCTTTCAGTATCTGTCTATATTTCTGAGATGAGGTATTATGTACACTATTTACATTATTCAGACTATTGTCCTCATCTTTGTCGCCATATTTATTACAATGTTTCGGCCTTTCAGTATCTGTTTATATTTCTAAGATGAGGTATTATGTACATTATTTACAAAATTCAGACTATTGTCCTCATCTTTGTCGCCATATTTATTACAACGTTTCGGCCCTTCAGTATCTGTCTATATTTCTGACAGGAGGTATTATGTACACTATTTACATTATTCGAACTATTGTCCTCACCTTTGTCGCCATATTTATTACAACGTTTCGGCCTTTCAGTATCTGTCTATATTTCTGAGATGAGGTATTATGTACACTATTTACATTATTCAGACTATTGTCCTCATCTTTGTCGCCATATTTATTACAATGTTTCGGTCTTCTTGGAATGTCGAACTGAATTTTTTATTTCGCTCACTGGTGTAGACTGTTCTAGTTCCACGTGCCACGTTTAATGGATGTCAGTTATCAATTATCCCTCTGCCTTAGACGGGTATTGAACTGACACTCTTTTGGGTCCTGTCACTGGATCTAACTAAAACCTTTATCCACTGTGCCATGTGTC
>OZ038502.1:23945208-23950208 GCA_964036315.1 Acanthosepion esculentum | reverse complement strand
GTTGGTCACATATCCGAAGTTGGTCGTATGTTCTGTCCATGGTATCCTCAACATCCTTCTGTAGATCGACGTTTCTGTTGCCTCAAATCTCTTCTTCATCTTGGAGAAGATTGATTGTAATATTTTATTATTATTATTATTATTATTATTATTATTATTATTATTATTATTATTATTATTTCAGATCGCTTCCCTATCCAATTTATGCATTTAACAAATCCGAAGTGGCAAATGGTCAATATATAATTGAATAAAATATAATTGTATTTTGAAAGAATAAAGTTGATAGACAATAACGCAAATTATTTATTTCTTAAGCATTTTGTTTTTTTGGTAGCTTTTAGCGTTACATTTGAAATCTTTATCATTTCAATGTTTATTATGTCATAATTTGAATTTGACCGCGTCAAACATTCCTTTTGGCTGGGATCAAAGCATCGTATCTGTTCCCTCCTTATTATAGTCGGAAGAAAACACCGGATCACTAAGAGAGGTGAGGTCGGTGTAATATCGACGCCAGCGTGACATTGGTCACGGGGGCTGGGCGGTTGTTGTCCTTGGCCCGCATGCGTATTGATGTGTATGGGATCACCACCTTAAAATCGACCTAGTGTCGTCACATCTTGCTTTAGTAGAGAGGTCAGATAAATATTCTCCTTTCTGCCTTTTAGCTGGAATGAAAGCGTCATAACTGTTTCCTCCTTATACCACATTGGAGTCCCTGGGATTCTAAGCCCGTGAGAGCACCTTCATCATTGTACTAAGAGAGGTTGAATCGATGTAATATCGACGCCAGGGTGACATTGGTGACATTGGTCGCGGAGACTGGACAGTTTTGGTCCTTGTCCCATTTTCATGAATATGAGCACCCCACGTAAAAAGACTTTTTGTCGCACCCTGCTTTAGTGGAGAGGCCAGGTAAATAATATCACTTCTTTGAATATATATTTATATTTATGTATACTCATGTATTCCTGTGTGTTGGTATTTTAAAATATATTTATTAAATATCTATCAAATGAAAAACAAACGGAAATGATTGATATTCATTCTGTTTAGTTAGCTTTTCTTCTTCTTCTTCTTCTTCTTCTTCTTCTTCTTCTTCTTCTTCTTCTTCTTCTTCTTCTTCTTCTTCTTCTTCTTCTTCTTCTCTAATTAGCATATACTGCGCCTGGACGATCATGTGATCCTTAACGTTCACAAAGTAACGCACCAGTCGGGACAGTGGACAGTTTTGAGGTAGACGCCGTGAAAAGAGGATGCTTAGCTGCCACTTGGAAAAAGCACAGCCTTTCGTAAAATGACATGCTGGAATTTTGAGTCACGACAAACTCTTATAATGTTCGCTTTTCCTTTACGGGGACTGAGAGAATGCATCTAGCGTATTTCGAAATATTTTTAGCACGTTTCCGTTGTTTGTTTTTTTAATCATTCCATCCTAAGCAAGGCAATAAAACTACTAAGAAGCAAGGGGTTACTCAGTGTGAGAATGATGAAAAAAAATTGTTAAAGAGAGCCTTTCGCAATAAGAGAATAGGAATTAAGAAACAATTGACATGGCATTTAAATTTTTGAAGATCAAATTCGATCGGAAAGCAAGAAGCCGACAGAGAGTTCCACAAGAGAGAAGTGCGAGAGAAGAAACTATTAGCATAGAACTTACGGTTACATCTAGAAATTTAAATTCTAAAATGATGAGAACCTGTCGGCAATCCGGTATTGCACTTAAATCCAGAGTGTAGGTACCAAAGAGGAAAGTTTAACAGAACAATTACCATGTGTGGATTGAGTAACCATGGTTAAATGCAGAACTAGTAACAGAACAGTCCCATAAACAGAATTGACAAAGTTTTCAATTAGCAATAACAAGAAAAAGAAGAGGGCAAAATAACATAAAGCAAGCAAACAATATATGCAAGGCAAATTAACAGAATAAGGCAAAGTAATAGTAATATGGCAAAAATATAACAAACTATGAATTCGGTTGACACACAAAAGCAAATTCAGACAAAGCGAACGCTTCATTTTGACTTCAAGACAAGACAGAACGGGACCGAGTCGGATGAAACCGAGAACCGGCCTATTTTATTGGCTAGGAAATACCCCAGTATGTTTTTTTTTGTTGTGCTTCTGCCTATAAATTGGGGAGGTGTCTAGTGTTTTGCCATCATTCCTGAGGATTGACACCAACACCATGAAAGTATTTATAGAAAAGGTACAGTGAAGCAACTTTACGGGCGGTGGGAAAGTAACTGAAGCCGAGATGCCAGATCAGGACCAACAACATTGCGGATTCTTCTTTGTATTTTGTCAAGAATCTCTAAAAACATCGCAGAAGCACAAGTGGCAGCAAACCGTTCATTTATGTTCTTCCGACGTCTCCCTAGTCGTTCGTTGTGTTTTTTGGTTTTTTTTTAATGTTTGGGTAAATAGTTGTACCTCCGGCAGTTCCTGCGGAAGCAGCCCACATGTATGTGGTACCACCCGGCAACCTCACTGTTTTATACGGAAAGAACATTTACTTATAGTATGCAGGATTGTTTCTGTGAAGAAAGATGTCTGTGACATTTCAATCTCTCCGCCAATCTGGCCGTTGTAAATAAAGGAGAAATGTCTTTTCAGGAAAAAAAAAAAATGGCGAGACAGTAGTGCTGTCACGTACGGTCTCATCTGGTTGAGAATAAAGATCAGCCTTTGACAGCCTATTGAAGCAAACGTGACGAGAATAAGAATTGCGAGAAAAAGCATTAAGATCTACCCTCCACCAAAAATTGGTGGATCAATACTGGATAACTTTTTGGTGTCCGATGAAGATTATATTAATCGACTTTTCTTTAAAAGTTTACTGGTAAAGTTTAAGAAAACCTCAAGAATTTAAGCATTTTCATAATTACATTGGCAACATTATCTGTTTCCCTTTAAGGAAACATTTGACATTTATCGACTGAGCAGCCAGTACTGCTCTTGTGGAGTTAACTGCACTTGCTTACTTTCCTGAAACCACTACTAGAGGACGCTCTTAGGACTATAAATACTCTACGATGTTTTTTCTTGCTCTCTTCTTACTTTTTCCGCTTACACGTCAACATGTAAGTCTTTCGTGGGAAACGTAGGAACACACACACGCACTTTCACTGACATCACATCCTTTGAACTTTAAATGTTTTCACATTTTTTCTTTTACGCACATAATTGTCTTTGTTACTTGTATACCTTTCTTGATATTATCAATTGTTTATATATATATATATATATATATATATATATATATATATTGGTTCTTGTTGTTTTTTTGTATCATATATATATATATAGGTTCTTGTTTCTTTGTGTTGTATATATATATATATGTTCTTGTTTCTTTGTATTTTATATATATATATATATATATATTTGTTCTTGTTTCTTTGTATTTTATATATATATATATATATATATATATATATATATTTGTTCTTGTTTCTTTTATTTTATATATATATATATATATATATATATATATATATATATATGTTTTTGTTGTTTCTTTGTATTTTATATATTTTTTATTCACTAGCGGTCACCCATTTAGGTACTGACCAGGTTTAACGTTGCTTAACTTCGGTGTTCGTGCGTGATTGGCCATAAGACCACTTATCATTGCTAGTTTTAACCAGGAAAAATTTCAGTTTCCTTATTTAAATATTCTGATGAATCTTAATTCTTCAGTTTATGATGAAATAAGATCATGGCGAGATCTATGATAATAAAATATCCATAGAAATTCCCCTATCGCATCGTTAAATATTTAATAAGTTTAACAAAATATTGCAATAACAATTAAAAAAGTGAATGTTGGGTAGTATTTTAAGAAGTGGGTACAAATGAAAAGATTTAAAATTGACAAACTTTTCTATTTCATTGAAACAGACGCTAAACACTTCTATTTTTTTTCTTTCTTTCCTTCTTTATTATTCGTAGACCCTTGAAAATTTCATTGTTTTCCTATTCTGATGAATCTTAATTCTTAAAATAATGATTGAATTAGCTCATGGCGAGTTCTAGGACAATTTATTGTCATAGAAATTTCCCTCTCGCATCATTAAATATTTGAGCTTAAGAACTTTAGCAAAATATTACAATAACAACAATAAATATGAATGCGTGTTATTATTTTAAGAAGTGGGTACAAATGAAAATATTTAAAATTGACGTCTATTCCCATTTCATTGAAACAGACATTAAACACTTCTATCTATCTTTCTTTCTTTCTTTCTTTTGTTTCTTTGTTTCTTTCTTTCTTTCTTTCATTCTTTCTTTCGTTCTTTCTTTTGTTTCTTTCTTTCTTTCGTTCTTTTTTTTGTTTCTTTCTTTCTTCCTTATTACTAGAAAGACCTTTAAAAATTTCATGGATTTCCTATCGGAATTTTCTGGTGAATCTTAATTCTTCAGTTAATGATTGAATGAAGCTCATGGCAAGTTCTACGACAATAAAATCTCTGTAGAATTTCCCCTATCGCATCGTTAAATATTGGCGCACAACCACTTTAGCAAAATATTGCAATAAAAATCATGAATATGAATTCTTGTCGTTATTTAAGTAAGGAGGTACAAATAAAAAGATGTGAAATTAACTTATTCGATTTCACTAAAACAGACGTTAAACACTCCTATCATTCTGTTGATGTCACATTGTTGTGTCTGGCATCATACTTGTGGCCATTGAATATTTTATTTATTTATTCTGTTGTGCAACTCACTTAAATCAAATCATGTCTGGTGTATTGGGCGGCGTATATTGAATGGGAATCAGTACACTATGCACCTTCTGGAAAAATCGTGATGATTCTATTTCAATTTGCGATAGAATTGACTCACTCATGTTGCACAATAATAATAATAATAATAATAATAATAATAATAATAATAATAAAAAGAGAGAGAGAGAAAAAGAAATGTAGAATTACAGAACCACACTCAATAGATTTATATTTTGTCAAAGATTAGAATACTGGAGCAAG
>OZ038502.1:23932708-23940208 GCA_964036315.1 Acanthosepion esculentum | reverse complement strand
GATTGTTTTTGGCAGTGATAATTTTGGATAGCATACAACTACATTGGCCTCAGGATGTCACTGAAGGCAATGATAGGGTCGGAATGTTTTTTTTTTGTTTTTTTTTTTCAAGTGCTGCAGTATTTTACTTAATCATCTACAGATATCTTTTAATACGATCCCTGTTGTGATTTTTTTTTTAACTTGAACGACGCGGAGAGAATAAGCGGGGGGATGAAATCTGCAATACTGTGTCATGCAAAGTGTACATGTTATAAAAAAGGCGCTGAGACTGTCTATTTATGCGTGTATGCCTGGAATGCTTCGAGATAAAAATTAGTGAATGTCTTCTCATCGTGGCACCTGACCAGTGAAAGTCTAATTAACACTGACAGGAAGACAGATAAAATAACTATATATTATCGCATGTTTGACACTTCTTCCTCGTCTGTTGAAAAGGAATAGAGGTTTACCCTGGTTTTCTGTTTAGTATTGGGTTTCCAGTTACATATAAACACTTCTCATTCTCTTTCACTCCGAATAACCCCTTGCATCTCAGTGGTATTATCGCCTTGTTTGGAGGTGAAAAGATTAATGTATATATATATATATCCTTTACCTGACCCCGTCGCCTTCCCTCTCTCGCAAGTTTACTCGGCAGTTTTCAATCTGCTTGTCTGAATCATCTTCAAGAAGCGAGGGCAAGATCTAAAAGGTCAGCCAATCTAACAGTGATCTCATCTCACAATCCTCACGTTTGCTCCATATGTGGCCTCCTTTGTAAATCATTGGCGGGTCTTAAATGGCACTTAAGATTATCGCACAAAAGTTCATAACTGATTCAACTAAGCTGTCAGACCCTCATACGTCGAAAGCGACGGGAGAGTCCATTATATATATATATATATATATATATATATATATATATATGAGTTGACACTGAAGACAAAAACGGTCTGTTTCATGATATACTCAATCGTCAGGCATGTGGAGTTACCCAACTTACTTTCCTAAAATATACAGTCGCTAGGGGATGCTCCTTAAGGTGTATTGTTGGTATCTCGCTCAACTGTGCCCCACACATGAAAATCAAGAGAGTTGCATTCTGGGGAGTTAGGTGTAAGGGGTGATGGGATCGCAGAAATTGTCTGACAGCCATGACTGTGTTATCCAGCTTGCGTGGCATGGTGCAATGTCCTACTGCCAGATAGAGATTCTTCCAACAGCTACTCTCGTGACTCAAGGCAGCCCTACCTTCTCAACGCCTCCGTGTTGAATCGGAAGCTCACACCAACAAATTTGATATTTCGTATCAGAACGATCAGAGTGAGTTTTCTGAACTACCATAACTTCGTAATCACCATTAGACTCATCCGACTCTTTTCGAATGCTCTTGACACCCAATCACTGAAATGTTCGTGCTGAAGCTTTCGACATGCCGTTTCCAAATTTCTGGCGGAATGGAGCTCTTTTTTTCACAGAAGGTGCCCAACTGACCCTACTACACTGTGCAGTCGATACATCAAAAACAGAAAACACGCATGGACGAAATTAAATTAGCGACAATTTATTCATGGCACTATCTATCTATCTATCTAAATATGTTCATATCTATCGATCTAAAAATATTCATATCTATCTAGCAATCTCAATATATTCATATCTATCTATCTATCTATCTATCTATCTATCTATCTAATATGTATTATCTATCTATCTATCTATCTATCTAATATGTATTATCTATCTATCTATCTATCTATCTATCTATCTATCTAATTCTGATTACGTATCTATCTATCTATTGGCCACTTTGACCTGGTATAATGGTTAGCAAACTTGTTTTGCTAAATTAATTACTCAGTGTTCCATACTTTCGCCCTTGT
Source organism: Acanthosepion esculentum (assembly GCA_964036315.1). NCBI lineage: Eukaryota > Metazoa > Mollusca > Cephalopoda > Sepiida > Sepiidae > Acanthosepion > Acanthosepion esculentum. The sequence goes on along the minus strand of OZ038502.1, from coordinate 23,938,343 downwards.
CACATCTAATCTTCGCTTAGTAAGGAGCACTTTGATGATATACAATAATAGATATATAAGAAAAATATATATAAGGAAAAATATACAAGAGAAAATTTATATAAGACAAAATGTACAAGAAAAACATATAAGAAAAATAAGAGAAAATATAAGTAAAAATCTCTAAAACAAAATATATAAGGAAAGATAAATATCAGAAAAAGTATACGAGAAAAAATATATAAGAAAACAATTGGTTCGCCATTTTGTTTAAAAAAAGAGGAAAATCCCGAATTGAGAAAAAAAAATGTAACAATCATTTATCAAAGATGTGGTCACGGTCTCAAATTTGATATTTGTAAATAAAAACTAGGTCCAGATAACTCTTTAGTCACTCTATATATCACGCTATATGTCACTCTATAAGTCACGGAAAGATTTGTCACTGTAGTGTATTTGTATTAGGAACAGGACCTTGTTTCTCAAATGATAAAAATCAAACTTTTCCGATACAGACAAAAGTCGTGCTCAAAGGAAGGTCAAATGAATAATAACCTGTACCCCCACCTGTCCTCCCCCGCAAATCCCCCACCAAATTGCTCATCGCAAAAAATAAAAATACATAAAATAACTAAAAATATCCCTATTTCTAGAAGGAAAACTATTAACCGAAGAGGTGGATGTTTAATTAATTAATTAATTAATTAATTAATTTTCTGGTAATAATAATAATAAAAAGTTACTCATTATTGGCATTACTTACGATTTTCGGACTGTTATCCTCATTGTCATATTCACAACGTTTCGGCCATTGTACGCTCCGCCTTTCTTCAGGTGATCAAAATTTCGAACCGAACCCTTTAATTCGTCCCCAAGTACACATGGCCCAGTGGATAAAGATGTTGGTTAGATCCAGTGACTAGACTGAAAGAATTGTAAGTTCAATACCAGGCTGCAGCAGTGATGAACAAAAAAAATTGGAGAGCTGAGTTAAAGGGAGATAACTGAAACATCCGGAAGATGCATGGCACGGGGAACTAGAACAATCTACTACGCTGGACGAAATAAAGGGTTCGGTTCGAAATTCCAATCACCTGAAGAAGCCCGAAGCGTACAACGGCCGAAACTTTGTGAACATGGCAATGAAGATGAGGATAACAGTCCGAATAATGTAAATAATGTAAATAATCATAATACCTCATTTCAGAGATCCAATTAGCTGAAGAAGGCCGGAGTGTACAACGGCCGAAACTTGGTGAATGTGGCAATGAAGATGAGGATAACAGTCCGAATAATATAATTGATCATAATACTTCATCTCAGAGATATAGACAGTTATTCATTACAGATGATTTTACTTTATGACTAATTCGTTTTTTACAGTTTATCAACATTTCAAGGTTATTAAAAGCAATAAAATATTTTTTTAAGATTGTAATTTTTTCCATATGAATAATTGTTCAGTGATACAGATATTACTAATTAATCCATAGCTGGGGGAAGGACAAGAGGCGGATTTATGCTTGTCCTAAGTGTATTTGCGCCTAAGTGAATATATAGAGCCCAAGTGGTAACTGGAACTTGGCTCTCCGTTGAACAATCCTGAGCCGTTACACCACCCGCACATCCAAATTTATAGTAGCTAGTATTTTCAAGCGGTCACCCATCTAGGTGCTGACCAGATCCCGACGTTTCTTAACTTCAGTGATTCAACGTGATGTAGCCGTAAGCCTTTATGATGCACTATATATATATATATATATATATATATATATATATATATATATATATATATATATATATATATATATATATATATATATATATATATATATATATATATATATATATATATATATATATATATATATATATATATATATATATATATATTCGAATAAATCATTATATATATATATATATATATATATATATATATAATGATTTATTCGAAAATTATAACATAAAAATGTTATAAGATCACTAAACTAATATTCAGTTTTTTTTTCAACATTTGTGGTGGCTTCTCAAGTTACTCCATCACTTGATAAGACACCGGAAATATTGAAACAAAATGGCTTTTTTTGTAATGATCTTATAACATTTTTATGTTATAATTTTCGAATATATCATGATATATATATATATATATATATATATATAATGGACATCATGATGGCTTATGTTTTTATGTTATAATTTTCAAATAAATCATTATATTTGCTCTATTCTGTATTGAGCACTCTTTTAAGAATAGTATTTGTTGGTTATTGCAATTTATTCCGTATAGACCAAACCTATACTTGGGATATATATATATATATATATATATATATATATATATATATATATATATATATATATATATATATAAAAGTGGACATGGAAGTCAGCACTTAGAGGCGACAGTCTGTTTCATGCTAGTGCAATCGTCAGGCGACTAGTGCTGTTATTTTTCTCGGCTGTTTAAAAAGTGAGAAAAATAACAGCACTAGTCGCCTGACGATTGCACTAGCATGAAACAGACTGTCGCCTCTAAGTGCTGACTTCCATGTCCACTTTTATATTTACACACGCTCTATCTATGATATTGAGCACTTTACCCCATAAATATAGCACACTTTAAGACTATATTTCTGCATATATATATATATAAATATATATATATATATATATATATATATATATATATATATATATATATATATATATTTATATATATTGAAAAATAAAAAATATAAAAAAAATTAAATCTTCAGACACACTGGGTTGTATATTAATATTCCTTCGTTTTTATTATTATTTCATTTAGATTACTCGACTAGTTTCGGCCAATATGGTCAACATCAAGTGAAAAATAATTTGCAGCTTGCTGGTAGCAGTGAACTACAAAAATGAATGTCTTGATGGAGAAAATGAACTTTTGTCTGTAGTTTTAATTTGATTTTTTTATTTTTTTAACATGAATTTTGGTCAGCCCTTGTGTTGGTCACCCATCTTAGTACTGACCAGACTCGACGTTGTTTAACTATTGTACGGAACCGAAGTTTCGACGTGATGAGTCCGTAAGCCTTTGTGGTGTACGATACATATTTATTGACAGTGTTTATAAAAAAAAAAAAACATTATTTGAAAATTATGTTATCAAATATTATCGATTCATTTTTGTATATGTTTTTTTAGTTTTATATAGTCACTGAAAAACTGAAGATTTGAAAAAGTCATAAGTTCTTTTTCTTTTTCTTTTTTCTTTTTTGCAGGTTATAGATCTTCCCTTGTAGATTAAAATGGCTACGTGTGATGTCCTGCAACGAGTCAAATTCATTGACTTTTTCTCTTCCAATGAAAGATGAATTATTCGAAGTCGAAGAAAAATACCGGCAACATACAGCACTTGCAATATGTCATAAACATTATAATCCTTAATTTTATCAGAATTCTTGTCAAGAAGTCAGCATTTAATATTTTCCGAGACTGTTATATAGGATGGCCACTGAAAAACTGATGGGTTTGAAAAAATCATAACTTGTTCGTTTTCAGACATTTTAATTTTCTTTTTGCAGGTTAAATTGCATCCATTGGAGATTAAAATGACTACGTGTGATGTTCAGAGTTTTTATTTTTTATTCCAATGAAAGATTAATTATTCAAACTCAGAGAAAATACCGACAGCATTTTAATGTCAGAGTATATCCTAGCGATAAAAAGATTCGGAACCTAGTGAGATAACTCACGTCACACCTCTCTGCGCATGGCTCAGTTAGCATCCTTTTAAATAAAGATGGAAACCTACCAAATCTCATCTACAATATACCTGTAGAAAATACAAGCATACGAGCCTCATCCAGATGTAAAAAAAAAAAGAAGAGATTAAGAGTAATGAAAGCACTACTAATAAAAAGGAAAAAGCACGCACTCAATAACCTCAACTATGGTCACAATGTGCTAACCTTTTCGGAAAATAAAACATTCCTATAAATTCTCGATACATGTATAAAAATCGTCCTTAATAATGGCTAAAAGAATAATCGAAAGCGCTTGGAGAGGCAGAACATTTGCTCATTTTTAATACAGATTAGGTCCAGTAACGAAAACACTTATAGTAACACAAGGAAAATAGACCCCCTCCGCAACCCTAAAAACGTTAATAACAGTACATTGTCATTTGTTTTTAATTAATCGTGCATAAATATATATATATATATATATATATATATATATATATATATATATATATATATATATATATATATATATATATGTACATACATACATAGAGAGAGAGAGAGAGAGAGAGAGAATGTTTATTTAAATTTATAACATATTAATATTATAAAATCACTACAAAAGTTGCAATTTTTGTGATTTTACTACATGCCTATGTTATAAATTTCAATAAATACTATTAGCTTTACTCCTCCGTATTGAGCACTCTTTTAAGAATAGTGTTTTTGGTTATTGGAATTTTATTCCATATGTACTAACACTGTACTTGGATATATATATATATATATATATATATATATATATATATATATATATATATATATATATATATATAATAAAAAAACAACTCATTATCCAGCCGGGCCAAACCATAAACTTAACAATATAGATAGTTTTAATTACTCTTACTAATTTTTTCCCGGAGTTGCTTTTTTTTTCTGTTTTCTTTTTGAATTTGTAGGTCTGATGAATTGGATCGTTCTTACGATTCCAATGGAATAAATTATGACCATGGAATATTAGTGTTTAAGCCTTTTTATTATATCCTTACTCTGTCCTGGACATTGAGTTCTACCTGGATCATATCCTCTTGGAATTATTTTTATACATATATGTATGTGTATATATAATTGCATATGGATGTGTATATTCACCACTAATATTCTCTCTCTCTCTCTCTCTCTCTCTCTCTCTCTATATATATATATATATATATATATATATATATTAATTTTAGGGAAAGAAAAACTATGACTAAGTGGGAAATTTTTTCCGTGTGACGCGTTTCGTCCTTTAGCACCTCATCGGACTAAAAGTGAAGTTTATGTTAATGCAAATTCATATGTGTAGGAAGGAGAGGGGCACTTATAAATTTAAGTTTAAATTAACAACCTTATTTTTTAAATACGTGTTGTTGGCATATAAAAATTTATATATTGTTTCTCCATTTCAATCCTGGCTTGAGGCATTCGGAGGTCTAGTCGCACTGAGGTGCTGTTATACAGCGAAACAGTACTGTGAATGGCATATATATATATATGCGAATGGCATATATATATATATATATATATATATATATATATATATATCTTGACCGTGTTTTGAAACAAAAAATGAAACATTTTATAAAACATACATATAACAAACTATTTCTAATTCTAACAGTTGAAATATAATCCTTGAAAATGGCTAGATGTATAGCCGAAAGCGATCGGATAAGAAGAACATTCGGACAGTTTTTATATAATTTATCATCCGAAAAGAAAAACATTATTAGATCGCACGAGAAATTATATAAAAAACTAAATAAAAGCACCTTGTCAGTCGTTTTTAATGAAATGTGCATGAAAGAAGGATTGCTGCCTTAATACACACACACACACACACATATATATATATATATATATATATATATATATAGATAGAGAGA
>OZ038502.1:23840208-23930208 GCA_964036315.1 Acanthosepion esculentum | reverse complement strand
TCAGTTACTGGTCTCAGCTCGCGTGAAAACGACAAGCGGGACGCTAGTGCCTAGGTTTTCTCTATTCATCCCTTTAAAGGGGTGTCCCCTCTTGCACCGCTGAGAATGTCCGAGCACTTAAATAAGATATGTAGGAGATGAGATAGACAGATAGATAGATAGATAGATAGATAGATAGATAGATAGATAGATAGATAGATAGAAAGGAAAGAAAGATAGGACGTACAGATGAGTGCCGTGAAGAATGTTTATACTAGACTTAGCCGAGAGAGTGTAGGGGTTGAAAGAAAGTGCGAAGGCGCAGGGAAAGGAAGAGGGAGGGGTCGAAAATGATTATCCCTAACTATCATGTGCGCATACACGCACAAACGCAGACATAAGATATATATGGTTGCCGAAAGAAAAAGAAAGAAAACGAGGGTTCGCCTTTGGTAGGGAGGAACAGATGGAGTCTGAAAGGGAGACGTTCACAAGCAGACTGTAAGTGTAGTCGTTGGTAGATGTAAATAGGGTTGCTGCTGTGGTTGTAAAAAGGATCGTTTGGATGTTTAGTATCGGATATCAGCTTTAGACGTGGGGATGGAAAGCAAGGGGAAGAGATGGGGCCTCTGCGAGACTTCACGGGGCATTGGATTCTAAACATATCCGTCGATGATGCCAGTTTACAGTCTAATGGTCATACGGGCAAATACACATGTATACATTACTGATGATGAACATATTCAACCCACACATCCATAATATATGTATATATATATATATATATATATATATATGTATATATATATATATATAAAATGTGTGTGTGTTTGTGTATGTATATACATGCATATATAATGCATCATTTAGGTAATAACACTTACGCACAACAAAAAAAAAACGTGCAAATGTCTAATTGATTAGATAATATTTGACAAAAAACTACACAGAGGAATTAAAAAAGAAAGAAAGAAAGAAATCTCTTAATAATCGTAACCAAGAGAAACAATTAAAACTTTACTGAAGACTGTTTTATGAAGTCTGTCTGTCTGTTTATCTATCACAGTCAGTTCATTATCTACCTATGTCAGCATGTCTATCTATCTATCTATCTATCTATCTATCTATCTACCTCAGCCCGTTTATATCTATCTATCTATCTATCCTTCTATCTATCTATGTCAGCCTGTTTATATCTATCTACATATCCACCTCATCCCGTTTATATCTATCTATCTATCTATCTATCTATCTATCTATCTATCTATCTATCTATGCCAGCCCGTTTATATCTATCTACCTATCTACCTCAGCCCGTTTATATCTATCTATCTATCTATCTATCTATCTATCTATCTATCTATCTATCTATCTATCTATCTATCTATCTATGCCAGCCTGTTTATATCTATCTACATATCTACCTCAGTCCGTTTATATCTATCTATCTATCTATCTATCTATCTATCTATCTATCTATCTATGCCTGTTTATATCTATCTACCTATCTACCTCAGCCCGTTTATATCTATCTATCTATCTATCTATCTATCTATCTATCTATCTATCTATCTATCTATCTATCTATGCCAGCCTGTTTATATCTATCTACCTATCTACCTCAGCCCGTTTATATCTATCTATCTATCTATCTATCTATCTATCTATCTATCTATCTATCTATCTATCTATCTATCTATGCCTGTTTGTATATATCTGTCTATCTATCAGTATCCCGCATTTATATCAATATGTAGAAAACTGATGACCTGGGTATGACAATGGACTACATCCGATAGCAAGTCCTCTGGTCGGGAGATTGGATGTTTTGAGCATTGTGGACCACCTCTTAATTGCTGTTGTTGCCAGGTCTACCCTGACCTTGGATGGTAGCACCTGTTAGGGTCCATACTGTTGGCAAACAAATAAAGAAAAATAAAAAAATGATTTAGTAACGATAACAATCCTAAGCATAATTCCTTAGAAGTTAGACTCACTTGTTTTGGGTAAAATAGCAAAATCGACTTTCTATAGGTGCGGCCATGTTTTTGTCTCGTACTCGATAAATATTTACTATAACGATCCGTAATCCAGAGAGGAAGAGAGACGAGGGTGAATTGCAACTCTTCCTGTGGCCGAGTCAGAGTCCTGACCGTAACCCAATTGAAAACCTTTCGGCGATAATGGACAAGCGTGTCCGTAATAAGAAAGTTAGCACAAGAGATGAGCTTCTTCGTGAATTAAAGAAATGCTGGGAAAATCTGGTGAAGGACGTTGGCTTACTATAGAATTTAGTCTATAGCATGCCACAAAGAATTAAAGCGGTTATTAAAGAAAAAGTTTATCCCCCCCAAATACTAAATAATTTTTTGATTGTATAATGTACATATGGACACCTGTATACATAATACCCTGTATTAATAAACGAATTCTATTACTCACTTTTTCTTGGTAAAAATAATCAAAATCGACTTTCTAAAGGCTCGTCTATGTTTTTGCCCCGTACTCTATAAATATTTACTTTATTATTTAAGAATTCAGTCAGTTATGTGCCATACATGATACACGCTGAGGCAATCATGTATCTTTCAATACATGACTGACGAGGCAGATTTTTTCCCCGCAGTAGGTTGCTTTTTCTTTCTGCGGTAGACCAGTTGCTATCCAAGGCTATAGAACTCAGTCTGTATTGCTATTTACCTATAGCTGAGGGGAGAAGAAGAGGATTCATACCTTTCGCAAGGTTATTAGCACGTAAGTGAACGTAACGGATTCGACTGGAATTCGAACACGGCTCTCCGATTTCTTCAACCCGAGTCGCTATCCATTACTCCACCGTAAAATTAATTATTTATGTAAAAAAATTTTTAAAAAATGTAAAAGAAATTATGAGTACAAGACTTATGAAAACTCAAGGAAACTTATAAGATCGCTCAAAAATGAACAACACGTCTAGAAAAACGGAAGTGAAATGACAACAATTGAAAGAAAATAGGAAAAAGAGAGACAGAAAGAAACAGGCTGAGGTAGATAGGTAGATAGATATAAACAGGCTGACAGAGATAGATAGATAGATAGATAGATAGATAGAAACGGGCTTAGATAGGTAGATTGATATAAACAGGCTGACATAGATATATAGATAGATAGATAGATAGATAGATGTAAACAGGCTTAGATAGGTAGATCGATATAAACGGAATGAGGTAGATAGATATAAACACGTGGGATAGATAGATAGATAGATAGATAGATAGATAGATAGATAGATAGAAACGGGCTTAGATAGGTAGATAGATATAAACGGACTGAGGTAGATAGATATAAACAGGCTCGCATAGATAGATAGATATAAACGAGCTGAGGTAGATAGATATAAACAGGCTGGCATATATATATATATATATATATATATATATATATATATATATATATATATATATATATATATATATATATATAGATAGATAGATAGATAGATAAATAGATAGATAGATAGAAACGGGCTTAGATAGGTAGATAGATATAAACGGAATGAGGTAGATAGATATAAACACGCTGGGATAGATAGATATAAACACGCTGGGATAGATAGATAGATAGATAGATAGATAGATAGATAGATAGATAGATAGATAGATAGATGTAAACAGGCTTAGATAGGGAGATAGATATAAATGGACTAAGGTAGATAGATATAAACAGGCTCGCATAGATAGATAGATAGATAGATAGATAGATAGATAGATAGATAGATAGATAGATATGCTGACATAGGTAGATAATGAACTGACTGTGATAGATAAACAGACACACAGACTTCAGTTTAGGTTTAATTGTTTCTCTTGGTCGCACACACGCACTATTAATAAAATAAAAAACAAACTGGCACCTATGAAAACTGCGTATAAAAAAAAAGAAAAATCGAGAACTAAAAGCCGACCATTGCTGATACCCCTGCCCTGACGAGTGAACGGTGTAATTTCCGGAGGGTCCGTCTATGAAATTCTGCACTCGGGATACTGAAGGTAACATCAATCAGCTAAGTAACAACCCATTTACTCATATATATATATATATATATATATATATATATATATATATATATATATATATATTGTTGAGGGTGCAAAGAAGTCCCTCAGACAAATAATAAAAGGAAAACACACTACAAATAAAGCAAAATAAACTTTTGTTTATTTTCGTAAAAAAAAAAAAATATAAGAATTATTTTTTTTGTACAAAAATGAAATTGTCCGTAAAGCAGTGGAAGAAAAGGAGAAAGAAAGGCACTGGGAATGTGAGAGGGAAAAGGTAGGACGATGTGTAGCGAGCGAGATGAAAGAAAGAGAGGGTGAAGGAATGTTCACTGATACGCGATACTGCCTGTAGTGTGAACTGCTGAATTCTCTGTGTGTGTGTGTTCGAAGTTGTCCGTGTCGCTTTGATGTCGGCTTGTCGCTGTTCTCCCTCTGGTCTAATGAGAGTTTCTACCTTCCTTATATCTGAATGATGAGGCTCCGGGGAGATTAAGAAATGGGTTTCTTATGTCGAGCCCTGATTGGTCAATAAATCCTATTTTTTTACCACGTGGTGTGCTTTTCACTACGTCCGAACTTTTGGGTGCGCCGTTCTTGTTTTTGACCCCACAGAGTATGGTGAGGAGTGAATTCCCGCGCAGTTGTATTTTTTTGATACCCGTGGTGTGAATTACTTTTTATTGTGTGTATGGAAAAATAAAATAAGGAACAGCACAATACTCCCCCCCCCAGATTGGAAAATATATGAAAGATACATGTTTTTCAATATGTGATATATTCTTTAAAATGTTTCGGCCAGTGGACTTTTCTGCCGGTTTTCGTTGTAGGTGTGATGTCAGTATTTAGTTTTTCAGCTTCCTCATTTTCTGTGTGAATATGTGTTTGTGGAGGTATTCTATGAGGTTGTTCCTCGATGTACGCTGGTTTAATGCGATCAATAGCGATATTATCTTTCTTTTCTTTTCTCATAATAGTAAAAGATTTTTCATGCCTGTCCAGAACTTGATATGGTCCTGAATAATTTTGACAGAGTGTTTTTTTAACCGCGTCATTTCTGATAAATATATATTTGCAGGTGTGAAGATCGTTTGGGATGTAAGTTTGTTTCTCTGTTTTCCTGGTTGGTGCAAAGTTGAGAAGAGACATTTTATGTTTTAATTCTGTTACAAACGTTGTTGTGGGTGAAATGTCTGTCTCGTGATTAAAATACTGTCCAGGTAGGGTTAATGCTGATCCGAAAACTACCTCTGCAGGTGTGCTTTGCAAATCTTCTTTTACCGTGTTTCTTATCGCTAAAAGAATTAGTGGTAAATTGTCTGTCCGGTCCGCATTATTTAAATTCATAGCTAGTGAAGCTTTTAACTGTCTGTGGAATCTTTCAACCATCCCATTTGCACAAGGGTGATAGGCGGTTGTCTTGATGTGATTCGTTCCTAACAATTGGTTAAATTCAGCAAAAAGTGTGGATTGGAATTGTGAACCTCTATCTGTTGTTATTACTGAAGGTACTCCAAATATTGCTATCCAGTCCTGCTGCATAACTCTGGCTATTGTTGCAGCCGAAGTGTCTTTGACTGCTATGGCTGTAGGCCATCTGCTAAATCTGTCAACTATAGTAAGAATGTGTGTATGTCCTTTTGAGGTGGGTAAAGGTCCTACTAAGTCGATATGAATGTTGGTGAATCTAGCATCAGGTGTGCTAAAAGTGCCAAGTGGTGATTTCGTGTGTCTGTGGATTTTGTTCTTTTGGCAAGGTATACAAGTTTTAGTCCAATTGCGAATGTGCGTGTTCATATTGGGCCAAACAAAACGTTCTGCTATTAATTTTACAGTGGCTCTGTTTCCTGCATGAGATAAATTGTGAAAATGTTGAAAAACTAGTCGTCTGATGTTCGGTGGTATATATGGACGCGGATGTGTTTGTGATACATCACAATAAAATTTTGTTGTACCAAATGGTATAGGCATTTCTTTCAGTTGTAAGGATGTTTTTTGTTGTACAACTGGAAGTGTTTCATCTGTTTTCTGCTCTTGTGCGATTAATTCCATACTTAAAGAACTGGAATTTAAAGAGGCTATTGTAGATCGAGATAATGCGTCTGCTATAATGTTCTCTTGTCCCTTAATATATCGGATGTCTGTGGAGAACTGGGCGATATAATCGAGATGTCTGATTTCTCGTGGACCATATTTGTCTACATGTGTATGTAGTGCATATGTTAATGGTTTGTGATCTGTATAAATGCAAAAATTTCTTCCTTCCAGCAAATGTTTAAAATGTTTAATTGCAAGGTAAATTGCTAGAAGCTCCCTTGAAAAGGTGCTGTATTTCGTCTGTGTCTTGCTTAGCTTAGCCGAAAAAAATGATATAGGAGTCATTGTTTTGTTAGCAAGTTGATGTATGACTGCTCCTACAGCTATTTCAGATACATCTGTTGTAAGCGTGAGTTTTGTGTCCTCGCTGTCCATTACGTAGTTTAGTTTGGTAAAGTTGGCCAAAGCAGTTTTAGCTTGATGTGATTTCAGGCATTACTGCTAATGATTGAGGACATGTAGAAACTTAAATAAAATTTCAATAAAAGTTTAAAAAATATAGATTTACTTCTTCCTAATCCTTTTTACAGATTATTTCTATCACAAATACAAATAAAGTTATTAATTTTTTTATAAACACGAACTTTATGGACACCCTGTGTGTATGGGCACAAAAAAATGCATTTATTTTTACCGTTGTATCGATGACGTCACCATTACGTGACTTGAAATTAGTCCCAGCAGACAATGTAACGCCGAAATTGGCTAAACACGTAATTCTAATAACAAGCAATTCTTGGTAAGGATATAGTGACAGTCGAAAGTACATGGATGGATGTAGAAAATTACTTTTGTAAAACTAATTCTTACCTAAATTACTTGGTGAAAGTTAAAATGAAAGTTGAACAGACTTTGTCGAAGTTGTTTAATAATAAAAAAGAATTCTTACTGACAATATGTCTAAATATAAATAAATTTTATAAAACATACATACAACAAACTATTTCTTATTTAACAGTTAAAATATTTAATCCTTGAAAATCGCTAAATGTATAGCCGAAAGCGCTCGGATAAAAAGAACATTCGGACAGTTTTTATATAATTTATTATCCGAAAAGAAAAAAAAAATTAGATCGCATGAGAAATTGTATAAAAAACTAAATAAAATCAACTTGTCTGTCGTATTAAATGAAATGTGCATGGAAGAGGATTGCTGCCTAAATACACAAATATATATATATATATATATATATATATATATATATATATATATATATATATATATATATATATATATATTATTTTACATATAAACACAATCAATTTACTCACTACAAACATGGAACTTTGTTTCGGTGCATTTAGTTTCACCTCTACTGATGAGAACCAGAAATGGTTATGAACAATTCTGTTTGTAAGTCGGCCGCTCGTTATTGCTCTGCTCTTGGTACTGAGTCCTCTTTTGAATTAATGCTGTGACCGTTAGAACTTATATATTATTTTCGTTCTCATTACATTCGGATATATATATATATATATATATATATATATATATATATATATATATATATATATATATATATAAGTGTCAATATAAACTATATAGCGTGATATCAACAACTATATATGCGTGTGATAACGTACATGTAAAGATGAGCAAATAAATATTTATTTAATTTAAGGTGTAAACAAAAAAGTGCTCAATGTAGTTAAACAGAGCTATAATGTATATATCAATAAATACACCTGCATTTATAGTGCAACTCTGTGTTTCATTGTTACCCAATTTATGAGGCATAACTGGTAAATGCACTACAAACGTAGGTATATATGTATTTATTAATATATATATATATATATATATATATATATATATATATATATATATATATATATATATATATACTAATAGTAATACTCGTTTGGAAAAAAAACTCGGATAGCACAACCTGTCAAAACAAATCGGTACCCGAGAAAAAAATTGGAAAAAAGAAAGAAAGAACTAAAAACATCCGAACAGGGCGAAATAAATCGTCCAGTGGCTTAAGTCTTTAGCCCAAAGAAAAAAAACAAGCGAGTAGTAAAAGTAAAACGTAGAGTACTCAATACGCTAAGTAGAGCGGGAATAACTAAAATAAATCCTAAAGAGCCAGGAAAACCAACCTTGGATTCACCTAAACGGATCTTCAGGCTAAGCTGGCTAGCTTACCCTGAAGATCCTGAAGGAAAACCAACCTAGGATTCACCTAAACAGATCTTCAGTGCAAGCTGGCCAGCTTGCCTTGAAGATCCGTTTAGGTGAATCCTAGGTTGTTTTGTTTTGGCTCTTTAGGATTTATATATATATATATATATATATATATATATATGCATGCAAGAAGCCATGCACCAACTTTATTGGGAACAAACACAATATATATTGCTGCTGCATCTGGTCTGTTGCTTGTGCTATGTCTTTAGAGATTCATGGTAAAATACAAAGAATCTGCAATATTATTGATCCTGACCTGGCATCATGGCTTCAGTCACTTCCCCCACAACTGTCATGCAGCTTTCCTTTGCCTTTTTTTTTATAAATATGTTCATGGTAGTTTTTCTGGTGAGCTTTCTTCTTCGGTACGTAGACTTTATGAATTTAAGCGCAGTTCTAGATTGGCGGAAAGGTCTCAACCTTTTACAGTTGAAATAACTAGATTTTACCGTAACAGTCTCATCTCTCGCACTTTTCGCTTGTGGATCTCTCGTCCGGCTCCTTGCTCTCCTGTCAAATTTGAATCGTTATTTACTTTCTTCTAAACTGTCGTTCTTTTATTGTCCTTAATAATGTTTTTTTTCTTCCTCATATTGCATAGAATACTGCTGACATATATGGTCTGGTGCCCCCGCTTTTCGCCTTAAGGTCCTCGACAAAATCCAGAGACGGATATGCAATGTGATTGGCCCTGATCTGGCATCTCGTCTACAGTCGCTCTCTCACAGACGTGCTGTGGCTTCCCTCTGTCTTTTCTACAAATACTTTCACAGTAACTGCTCCGACGAGCTACTTTCGCTAGTTCCCAGACTGCATGAATTTAAGCGTGCTACTAGGCTTGTATCTCGGTCCCACCCTTTCATTACCGAAACGGTTAAATGTGGCCGTCTCTTCTACTCCAATAGCTTCATGTCTCGCACCTCTCGCCTGTGGGATTCCCTTCCTATTACTTGTTTCCCTGATAGCTATAATCTCCCACTATTCTAATGTAATGTCAATCGACATCGCCAGATGTCCTGACCTATTCCCTATCCTTCTTTTCTCCATCACGCCTTTTTACTCTCGCTCCCACTCTGTAACCCCTTGGGTACTACTGGCATCCCGCCTTGCTTGGGGTGAAATGCTTAATATATATACATATATATATATATATATATATATATATATATATATATATATATGAATAAATATAGTTTTAAGTGTGCTATATTTATGGGATAAAGTGCTCAATATCAGAGGTAGAGCGTGTGTAAATATAAAAGTGAACATAGAAGTCAACACTTAGAGGCGACAGTCTGTTTCATGCTAGTGCAATCGTCCCTGACGTCCCTGACTTCTATGTTCACTTTTATATATATATATATATATATATATATATATATATATATATATATATATATATATATATATATACTTGCACTCCTTGCTTCTCAGTGGTTTTATTGGCTTGAAATGATTAATACAAAACTAAAAGAGAAAGAACTAATCTCGAAAAAAGTACATCGAAGAAGAAAATAATTTACAAAATAATTTATACAGTTTTTAATTTCTGAAATTTTGAAAAAGAAACTGCCTATGGGTTCGGAGACCCAACGATAAATCTCAGCCTTGTGCCACATCTTGCTGCGTGGGGCAGTGGGTAAATACCTACCAGGGGCTATGCAGACGAATATCTTCATGTTTCACTGGGAACTTTTGCACACCCTTCATATTTATCTGTGAAATCTTGACATGACATGGACTTAACTGATTTGGGATTAACATTTACCAGATTCAGCCTGCTTGTCTAATTCGTAAGCACTGTCTGCCACTGCCCCAGTGCTAAAAAGCAAAACCCCTGCTGTTCGGGGACGAGTGGCAGACGTTATTTACTTTGCTTGATGTGCCGGTGACCGAATGAACACAAACATTATTCACTGGACGAAGAAAGGAAGGCAAAGATGGGAAAAGTTAGCCGACTGGAATAAATGATTGCCCTCACCTTAAGGGTACCCAGTGAATCCTTTAACTAGCCTGTGTCTGGTACGGTAGCTCAAACGATAGATAAAGAAAAACAAAAAACAAAACAGAAGGCGCATTCTAGTTCTTCTCTGTGCCTTCACGGGATTGGCGAAAATGGCTCTCCACAACTCGTGTGGATCTTCGTTTTTTTCTTCTCTTTGCTAAGACGCCATTCTTTCGTCGCGGCGTCCATTCACAGGTCATCCGGTAAGTTGTTCGCTCTCATCTTCTGTCTCTCTTGGCCTCAGTATGCTCTGTGAGGTTTAATTTTTCAAAACCTTCCATCCTCATTATGTGTCCAAAGAAATTTCAGCTGTCTTTTCCTGATTCTGAATAGAAGTGTTCTTTCTCCTGCCATTTTCTTTAAGGCTTCCTTGTTGCTTACTCGTTCCGTCCCGTGAGGGTTAAGTTCTCCAAGCCGTCCTTCCTCATTATGTGTCCAAGGAATTTCAGCTGTCTTTTCCTGATTCTGAATAGAAGTGTTCTTTCTCTTGCCATTTTCTTTAAGGCTTCCTTGTTGCTTACTCGTTCCGTCCCGTGAGGGTTAAGATCTCCAAGCCGTCCTTCCTCATTATGTGTCCAAGGAATTTCAGCTGTCTTTTCCTGATTCTGAATAGAAGAGTTCTTTCTCTTGCAATTTTCTTTAAGGCTTCCTTCTTGCTTACTCGTTCCGTCCCGTGAGGGTTAAGTTCTCCAAGCCGTCCTTCCTCATTATGTGTCCAAGGAATTTCAGCTGTCTTTTCCTGATTCTGAATAGAAGTGTTCTTTCTCTTGACATTTTCTTTAAGGCTTCCTTGTTGCTTACTCGTTCCGTCCCGTGAGGGTTAAGTTCTCCAAGCCGTCCTTCCTCATTATGTGTCCAAGGAATTTCAGCTGTCTTTTCCTGATTCTGAATAGAAGTGTTCTTTCTCTTGACATTTTCTTTAAGGCTTCCTTGTTGCTTACTCGTTCCGTCCCGTGAGGGTTAAGTTCTCCAAGCCGTCCTTCCTCATTATGTGTCCAAGGAATTTCAGCTGTCTTTTCCTGATTCTGAATAGAAGTGTTCTTTCTCTTGCCATTTTCTTTAAGGCTTCCTTGTTGCTTACTCGTTCCGTCCCGTGAGGGTTAAGTTCTCCAAGCCGTCCTTCCTCATTATGTGTCCAAGGAATTTCAGCTGTCTTTTCCTGATTCTGAATAGAAGTGTTCTTTCTCTTGCCATTTTCTTTAAGGCTTCCTTGTTGCTTACTCGTTCCGTCCCGTGAGGGTTAAGTTCTCCAAGCCGTCCTTCCTCATTATGTGTCCAAGGAATTTCAGCTGTCTTTTCCTGATTCTGAATAGAAGTGTTCTTTCTCTTGCCATTTTCTTTAAGGCTTCCTTGTTGCTTACTCGTTCCGTCCCGTGAGGGTTAAGTTCTCCAAGCCGTCCTTCCTCATTATGTGTCCAAGGAATTTCAGCTGTCTTTTCCTGATTCTGAATAGAAGTGTTCTTTCTCTTGACATTTTCTTTAAGGCTTCCTTGTTGCTTACTCGTTCCGTCCCGTGAGGGTTAAGTTCTCCAAGCCGTCCTTCCTCATTATGTGTCCAAGGAATTTCAGCTGTCTTTTCCTGATTCTGAATAGAAGTGTTCTTTCTCTTGACATTTTCTTTAAGGCTTCCTTGTTGCTTACTCGTTCCGTCCCGTGAGGGTTAAGTTCTCCAAGCCGTCCTTCCTCATTATGTGTCCAAGGAATTTCAGCTGTCTTTTCCTGATTCTGAATAGAAGTGTTCTTTCTCTTGACATTTTCTTTAAGGCTTCCTTGTTGCTTACTCGTTCCGTCCCGTGAGGGTTAAGTTCTCCAAGCCGTCCTTCCTCATTATGTGTCCAAGGAATTTCAGCTGTCTTTTCCTGATTCTGAATAGAAGTGTTCTTTCTCTTGACATTTTCTTTAAGGCTTCCTTGTTGCTTACTCGTTCCGTCCCGTGAGGGTTAAGTTCTCCAAGCCGTCCTTCCTCATTATGTGTCCAAGGAATTTCAGCTGTCTTTTCCTGATTCTGAATAGAAGTGTTCTTTCTCTTGACATTTTCTTTAAGGCTTCCTTGTTGCTTACTCGTTCCGTCCCGTGAGGGTTAAGTTCTCCAAGCCGTCCTTCCTCATTATGTGTCCAAGGAATTTCAGCTGTCTTTTCCTGATTCTGAATAGAAGTGTTCTTTCTCTTGACATTTTCTTTAAGGCTTCCTTGTTGCTTACTCGTTCCGTCCCGTGAGGGTTAAGTTCTCCAAGCCGTCCTTCCTCATTATGTGTCCAAGGAATTTCAGCTGTCTTTTCCTGATTCTGAATAGAAGTGTTCTTTCTCTTGACATTTTCTTTAAGGCTTCCTTGTTGCTTACTCGTTCCGTCCCGTGAGGGTTAAGTTCTCCAAGCCGTCCTTCCTCATTATGTGTCCAAGGAATTTCAGCTGTCTTTTCCTGATTCTGAATAGAAGTGTTCTTTCTCTTGCCATTTTCTTTAAGGCTTCCTTGTTGCTTACTCGTTCCGTCCCGTGAGGGTTAAGTTCTCCAAGCCGTCCTTCCTCATTATGTGTCCAAGGAATTTCAGCTGTCTTTTCCTGATTCTGAATAGAAGTGTTCTTTCTCTTGACATTTTCTTTAAGGCTTCCTTGTTGCTTACTCGTTCCGTCCCGTGAGGGTTAAGTTCTCCAAGCCGTCCTTCCTCATTATGTGTCCAAGGAATTTCAGCTGTCTTTTCCTGATTCTGAATAGAAGTGTTCTTTCTCTTGACATTTTCTTTAAGGCTTCCTTGTTGCTTACTCGTTCCGTCCCGTGAGGGTTAAGTTCTCCAAGCCGTCCTTCCTCATTATGTGTCCAAGGAATTTCAGCTGTCTTTTCCTGATTCTGAATAGAAGTGTTCTTTCTCTTGACATTTTCTTTAAGGCTTCCTTGTTGCTTACTCGTTCCGTCCCGTGAGGGTTAAGTTCTCCAAGCCGTCCTTCCTCATTATGTGTCCAAGGAATTTCAGCTGTCTTTTCCTGATTCTGAATAGAAGTGTTCTTTCTCTTGACATTTTCTTTAAGGCTTCCTTGTTGCTTACTCGTTCCGTCCCGTGAGGGTTAAGTTCTCCAAGCCGTCCTTCCTCATTATGTGTCCAAGGAATTTCAGCTGTCTTTTCCTGATTCTGAATAGAAGTGTTCTTTCTCTTGACATTTTCTTTAAGGCTTCCTTGTTGCTTACTCGTTCCGTCCCGTGAGGGTTAAGTTCTCCAAGCCGTCCTTCCTCATTATGTGTCCAAGGAATTTCAGCTGTCTTTTCCTGATTCTGAATAGAAGTGTTCTTTCTCTTGCCATTTTCTTTAAGGCTTCCTTGTTGCTTACTCGTTCCGTCCCGTGAGGGTTAAGTTCTCCAAGCCGTCCTTCCTCATTATGTGTCCAAGGAATTTCAGCTGTCTTTTCCTGATTCTGAATAGAAGTGTTCTTTCTCTTGACATTTTCTTTAAGGCTTCCTTGTTGCTTACTCGTTCCGTCCCGTGAGGGTTAAGTTCTCCAAGCCGTCCTTCCTCATTATGTGTCCAAGGAATTTCAGCTGTCTTTTCCTGATTCTGAATAGAAGTGTTCTTTCTCTTGACATTTTCTTTAAGGCTTCCTTGTTGCTTACTCGTTCCGTCCCGTGAGGGTTAAGTTCTCCAAGCCGTCCTTCCTCATTATGTGTCCAAGGAATTTCAGCTGTCTTTTCCTGATTCTGAATAGAAGTGTTCTTTCTCTTGCCATTTTCTTTAAGGCTTCCTTGTTGCTTACTCGTTCCGTCCCGTGAGGGTTAAGTTCTCCAAGCCGTCCTTCCTCATTATGTGTCCAAGGAATTTCAGCTGTCTTTTCCTGATTCTGAATAGAAGTGTTCTTTCTCTTGACATTTTCTTTAAGGCTTCCTTGTTGCTTACTCGTTCCGTCCCGTGAGGGTTAAGTTCTCCAAGCCGTCCTTCCTCATTATGTGTCCAAGGAATTTCAGCTGTCTTTTCCTGATTCTGAATAGAAGTGTTCTTTCTCTTGCAATTTTCTTTAAGGCTTCCTTCTTGCTTACTCGTTCCGTCCCGTGAGGGTTAAGTTCTCCAAGCCGTCCTTCCTTCCTCATTATGTGTCCAAGGAATTTCAGCTGTCTTTTCCTGATTCTGAATAGAAGTGTTCTTTCTCTTGCCATTTTCTTTAAGGCTTCCTTGTTGCTTACTCGTTCCGTCCCGTGAGGGTTAAGTTCTCCAAGCCGTCCTTCCTCATTATGTGTCCAAGGAATTTCAGCTGTCTTTTCCTGATTCTGAATAGAAGTGTTCTTTCTCTTGCCATTTTCTTTAAGGCTTCCTTGTTGCTTACTCGTTCCGTCCCGTGAGGGTTAAGTTCTCCAAGCCGTCCTTCCTCATTATGTGTCCAAGGAATTTCAGCTGTCTTTTCCTGATTCTGAATAGAAGTGTTCTTTCTCTTGACATTTTCTTTAAGGCTTCCTTGTTGCTTACTCGTTCCGTCCCGTGAGGGTTAAGTTCTCCAAGCCGTCCTTCCTCATTATGTGTCCAAGGAATTTCAGCTGTCTTTTCCTGATTCTGAATAGAAGTGTTCTTTCTCTTGCAATTTTCTTTAAGGCTTCCTTCTTGCTTACTCGTTCCGTCCCGTGAGGGTTAAGTTCTCCAAGCCGTCCTTCCTTCCTCATTATGTGTCCAAGGAATTTCAGCTGTCTTTTCCTGATTCTGAATAGAAGTGTTCTTTCTCTTGCCATTTTCTTTAAGGCTTCCTTGTTGCTTACTCGTTCCGTCCCGTGAGGGTTAAGTTCTCCAAGCCGTCCTTCCTCATTATGTGTCCAAGGAATTTCAGCTGTCTTTTCCTGATTCTGAATAGAAGTGTTCTTTCTCTTGACATTTTCTTTAAGGCTTCCTTGTTGCTTACTCGTTCCGTCCCGTGAGGGTTAAGTTCTCCAAGCCGTCCTTCCTCATTATGTGTCCAAGGAATTTCAGCTGTCTTTTCCTGATTCTGAATAGAAGTGTTCTTTCTCTTGCAATTTTCTTTAAGGCTTCCTTCTTGCTTACTCGTTCCGTCCCGTGAGGGTTAAGTTCTCCAAGCCGTCCTTCCTTCCTCATTATGTGTCCAAGGAATTTCAGCTGTCTTTTCCTGATTCTGAATAGAAGTGTTCTTTCTCTTGCCATTTTCTTTAAGGCTTCCTTGTTGCTTACTCGTTCCGTCCCGTGAGGGTTAAGTTCTCCAAGCCGTCCTTCCTCATTATGTGTCCAAGGAATTGCAGCTGTCTTTTCCTGATTCTGAATAGAAGTGTTCTTTCTCTTGCCATTTTCTTTAAGCCTTCCTTTTTGCTTACTCGCTCCGTCCTGTGAGTGTTACGGTTTCCAAGCCTTATTTCCTCATTATATGTTCAAGGAACTTCAGCTGTCTTTTCCTGGTTCTGATTAAATGTGTTTTTCCTCTTGTTATCTTCTTTAAGGCTTCCTTGTTGCAAACTCGCTAAGTCCCGTGAGGGTTAAATTCTCCAAGCCGTCCTTCCTCATTATGTGTCCAAGGAATTTCAGCTGTCTTTTCCTGATTCTGAATAGAAGTGTTCTTTCTCTTGCCATTTTCTTTAAGGCTTCCTTGTTGCTTACTCGTTCCGTCCCGTGAGGGTTAAGTTCTCCAAGCCGTCCTTCCTCATTATGTGTCCAAGGAATTTCAGCTGTCTTTTCCTGATTCTGAATAGAAGTGTTCTTTCTCTTGACATTTTCTTTAAGGCTTCCTTGTTGCTTACTCGTTCCGTCCCGTGAGGGTTAAGTTCTCCAAGCCGTCCTTCCTCATTATGTGTCCAAGGAATTTCAGCTGTCTTTTCCTGATTCTGAATAGAAGTGTTCTTTCTCTTGCAATTTTCTTTAAGGCTTCCTTCTTGCTTACTCGTTCCGTCCCGTGAGGGTTAAGTTCTCCAAGCCGTCCTTCCTTCCTCATTATGTGTCCAAGGAATTTCAGCTGTCTTTTCCTGATTCTGAATAGAAGTGTTCTTTCTCTTGCCATTTTCTTTAAGGCTTCCTTGTTGCTTACTCGTTCCGTCCCGTGAGGGTTAAGTTCTCCAAGCCGTCCTTCCTCATTATGTGTCCAAGGAATTTCAGCTGTCTTTTCCTGATTCTGAATAGAAGTGTTCTTTCTCTTGACATTTTCTTTAAGGCTTCCTTGTTGCTTACTCGTTCCGTCCCGTGAGGGTTAAGTTCTCCAAGCCGTCCTTCCTCATTATGTGTCCAAGGAATTTCAGCTGTCTTTTCCTGATTCTGAATAGAAGTGTTCTTTCTCTTGCAATTTTCTTTAAGGCTTCCTTCTTGCTTACTCGTTCCGTCCCGTGAGGGTTAAGTTCTCCAAGCCGTCCTTCCTTCCTCATTATGTGTCCAAGGAATTTCAGCTGTCTTTTCCTGATTCTGAATAGAAGTGTTCTTTCTCTTGCCATTTTCTTTAAGGCTTCCTTGTTGCTTACTCGTTCCGTCCCGTGAGGGTTAAGTTCTCCAAGCCGTCCTTCCTCATTATGTGTCCAAGGAATTGCAGCTGTCTTTTCCTGATTCTGAATAGAAGTGTTCTTTCTCTTGCCATTTTCTTTAAGCCTTCCTTTTTGCTTACTCGCTCCGTCCTGTGAGTGTTACGGTTTCCAAGCCTTATTTCCTCATTATATGTTCAAGGAACTTCAGCTGTCTTTTCCTGGTTCTGATTAAATGTGTTTTTCCTCTTGTTATCTTCTTTAAGGCTTCCTTGTTGCAAACTCGCTAAGTCCCGTGAGGGTTAAATTCTCCAAGCCGTCCTTCCTCATTATGTGTCCAAGGAATTTCAGCTGTCTTTTCCTGATTCTGAATAGAAGTGTTCTTTCTCTTGCCATTTTCTTTAAGGCTTCCTTGTTGCTTACTCGTTCCGTCCCGTGAGGGTTAAGTTCTCCAAGCCGTCCTTCCTCATTATGTGTCCAAGGAATTTCAGCTGTCTTTTCCTGATTCAGAGTAGAAATGTTCTTTCTCTTGCCATTTTCTTTAAGGCTTCCTTGTTGCTTACTCGTTCCGTCCCGTGAGGGTTAAGTTCTCCAAGCCGTCCTTCCTCATTATGTGTCCAAGGAATTTCAGCTGTCTTTTCCTGATTCTGAATAGAAGTGTTCTTTCTCTTGCCATTTTCTTTAAGCCTTCCTTTTTGCTTACTCGCTCCGTCCTGTGAGTGTTACGGTTTCCAAGCCCTATTTCCTCATTATATGTTCAAGGAACTTCAGCTGTATTTTCCTGGTTCTGATTAAATGTGTTTTTCCTCTTGTTATCTTCTTTAAGGCTTCCTTGTTGCAAACTCGCTACGTCCCGTGAGGGTTAAATTCTCCAAGCCGTACTTCCTCATTATGCTCGAACAAGAGTAGACTTTATACCTTTTTCCTGTTTAGGATTGGGTTGCCGGTTTGTTCTAAAGGCTACTTCAAATTTGATACACCTAACGTTTGTCCTTTTCTACGCTAATAAAATTTCATACATTAACCGTCTACCCTGAGTGGCACTTGGGCCTGGTATTAGGTGAACATTAGTAAAACATGAATAGTGATAGAGCTTATAAAATACTTCAAGAATGTATTGTGGAGTTGTGTTAAAACTCAAATAAAAAATCAAATTTCCCTTTTCTGCCACATTCAACGAAATAAATCTATTGGGGCATTTGTGCTTATTCAACATCCACAGAGTCCACCTGTGGTTTATACTTCAACTATGCTGAGCAGACCTTAGTTACAGTTTCTGGGAAAGAGCGTGTTATCTAGCGTGATCAACAATTTGAACAAGGCCAGCACACTCAAGCCCTCGGCCACGATGACTTGTGACTTCGTTCTATATATATATATATATATATATATATATATATATATATATATATACCACGAAATCACAAGTCATTGTTTATTGATAGATTCCGATTTTAGTTCAACATACACACGCAGAAAAAAAGAGAAAATACTGGATTTTAAAATTAGACACATATAAACTAGGGTTAAACAAAGACTTGGGAATTTTAAATCTGTATAAATATTTCAAAAGTTAAAAAAATTCTTTAGATATAGTTAAAATACCCTTTTCAGTAAATTTTTAGTAAATTTTTATTTTTTATATTTTTTATATTTTATATTTTATTTTTTATATTTTTTATATATAAAAAATAAAAAATAAAAATTTACTGAATCAGAGAAATGAAATAGCTATTTTATGTCGTCATTGCCAAAAGTTTTCTTTAAATAATCTTTAAATAATCTATAAAAAAAAAAATAAAAAAAAAAAAATTACCTGATTATTATACATACTCATATTTGATGGGTATAAATAATTTTAAATAATGTAGATAATTATATTACATTTACTTGGTTTATAAAGAAATATAGCCGATTAAAATTAAAAAGTTAAATTTGAAAGTAGAATTTTTAAAAATGTTTTAAAATTGAAATTAAATAAAACAGATTCTAACCTAAACATCTTTTAAAATTGTAATTAAATAAAACGTACTCTAACCATAACACCTCCCTCAAAGCAATTCAAACACTGAAAAGAATCCAAGTGAACACCGAAAGTCAAATGAAATTAATAAGTTAGAATATAATATTGAACATTAAATGTCCTTTATACATACATATATACATTTATAATACTAAATTTATAAATAAAAGTTTATTGAATTAGTGAAATAATTTAACCACCTTTGCCGTCATTGTCATAAAGTTTACATAAAATAAAATAAAATAAAATAATATTTACTTATACTCGATAAGAATTAAATAATTTTAAATACTGTAAGTAATCCTAATACATTTACTTGGTTTTTAACTAGGAGTATAGTATATTAAATATTAAAAATCATTTTTTAGAAAGGTGGATAAAACATATTCTAACCTAAACAGTCCCTCAAAATCTTTAAATATACAAATAGAAAAAATACCATAAGAATTTTTGCCGTTAGAAAAAAACCCAGATGACATGAATTTAGCGGATGTCAGAATTTGTTAAAAGATACATCCCTACCCATCCCTAAACATAACCCCGCTTTCAAATGTAACTATTAACTGATACAACGAAAATTAAAAATTGAACCCTCTACCACCCCTTGTCTAGATGAATGGATTTATCGGTAACCTTGGAAACCCTCAAACTATGAATCTTTCCTGTGCCGTTAACAACCGTAGATTTTAAAAAGTAAGTTACTCCAAAATTCGCTTGATGAGGAAATGGAACTAATGTCTTTGGTTTAATAACAAAATTAAATTCAGGGGCTTTAGCTTCCATTTCTGAAACATAGTTATCACTGTGTAGCGGTAAAACCATATTTTAAATCTATTAATTTATAATATATATATATATATATATATATATATATATATAAATACTTTCACAAAAAAACATTCAATTTTTTTCTTTTAATTTGCAACTTTTCAGTTGTTTTCTCCATATTATATATATATATATATATATATATATATATATATATATATATATATATATATATATATATATATATATATATGTGTGTGTGTGTGTGTGTGTGTGTGTGTGTGTGTGTGTGTAATTTGGCAGCAACTTTTCTTTTAAACATGTTGTGTTGAATGTTAAAGACAACATCGTCCTGCATATTTTCTTTTGAAAATATGAGAAAATTCAAAAGAAAATATGCAGGACGATGTTGTCTTTAACATTCAACACAACATGCTTAATATATATATATATATATATATATATATATATATATATATATATATATATATATATATATATATATATATATATATATATACACGAGGTGATTGAAAAGTAACTCCCTATTTTATGCACGATGGAATCTCCTGTCTTGTAAAAAATATAGACGGGAGAGTTCATTATAGATAAATGCATACAGTGTATTTAAAAATCGAAAAAATATAAGCAGTCAATTGCTGATAATCCTTGAAGAGTGGACAGACGGGTCCGTCTACGAAACTCTGGAGTCGGGATGCTGAAGGTGTGTGTGTGTGTGTGTGTGTGTGTGTGTGTGTGTGTGTGTGTGTGTGTGTGTGTGTGTGTGTGGAGAGAGAGAGAGGGGGAGAAAGTAAGAGCGATAGAGAGATGAATTGATGGAGGAAATCGATATTTAATTTACGGATTAAAATGAGAATTAAAAAAAAAAGGCTTTCCTCCTGTGAAACAAGTGTATTTAACAGGTTTCTCAGATTGTCTGGCGGTTAAAATAACCCCCACGGTTCTGGAGCGGCTACTACGATTTCTTAGTGACAGAGGTGAACCCCCCCCCCCCCAGACGCGATAAAGATACCTGATCTCTGGCCACCTGGGTCGGGTCGAATCCTGGGCAGAGATATCAAGACCATGTTTTTGACACACCCTACACCAGAGTAGTGATTTGACTTCGTTAACTTTGCGAAAGAGGAGAGCAAGAAATAATAAGCAAAGCCCTTAATTCTAGCACCTGCGTACAAAATTGCCATTAGTCTCAGATGTAGTGTATATCTTGTATTTAACTGTTATTTCTGTACAAGGATTGAAACAGAGGTTTCAATAGTAAGAGGCACAGTTTGAGCAGATACGTGTTACGAGCGTAGAGATCAGGGAAGCATCCTCTTGGGAGTCAGTTCCACAAAGTAGTGGTTCAAAAAGACAAAAACATCGTGAGGAAAAGTAAAATGCAAACAAGCACAACAGACAGACTCTCCTCAAGACGAAATCATGAGGTGATAAGCTGGGGTGATAAAATTTGATCGCCGATGCACAATTGTCCCCAGAGATCCCAAGACATTTTTCCACACAATGTTTTTGACAATGTTAAGTTATCAAACAGGAGAAGCCAAAGAGAAAACTTACTTTCTGTAGTGGCAAAACTTGTCTTTAATAAAAAAAATGTCCACTATGTCGCATCATATATATATATATATATATATATATATATATATTATAATTATTTAAAAAAAAACATGAATCCTTCGCTACATAAATGTTCTCATGTTTCAAAAACAATAGCCGAAAACCTCAATATAATTATTCAAATTAAAATGAATTTAAGTATCAAACCCTGTTTCATCCTCAAGCGAAAGGTTCCTAAATTTTCGCTTGAGGATGAAACAGGACTTGATACCTTAATTCAACTTAATTTTAAAAATTATATTGAGGTTTTCGGCTCTTGTTTTTGAAACATGAGAACTTTTATGTAGCGAAGGAATCATATTTTTTTAAAAATAATTATAATTTAAGATCTACGTCCGTATGGAGCACTGTTTTTTTTGTTTTTTTTTTTAAATAAAAACAAAAATACTAAAGAACTCCGGATTATTTACCTAAAGTGTTCTTTCCTATTTTTTTAAAAATATATATTAAAATATATATTTTTTGCATATCTGCATATATATATATATATATATATATATATATATATATATATATATATATATATATATATATATGTGTATATATATAAAGGTATATATATATATATATATATATATATATATATACACACACACACACACACATACACGCACACAGACATATATATAGATATATATATATATATATATATATATATATATATATATATATGTTTAAACATATATTATTAAATATAACAGATAATGAATGTCTGTTATGTCTGATCATGAGCCTTTCCAACGTTCGAATATTTGCTTTAATTTCATCTGAAAATAAAAACAAAAACTGTCCAACATTTGGATATTTTTTTTATTAAATTGGTCCTAAGCTTTCGGCTCACACATGCCATCCTCAGACTGGTTATACAGATATGAAACAATGATATCCACCGTCAAAGATGATATTTTGTTATTTTGACATAGAAAATTGCTATGTGGCGATAACGGTCACGGAATAGCAGACGCAGATTGTAAGTTCAAGATGCACTTCTATGACGTCATACCACGCGATAGACCGAAGTATTACAACAGAACCAATGTCTGGATGCAAAGTAAGGGATTGTGACTAGTTTGAAATGTAATTTTGTTGATTGTTGGGTGAAACAAAGAAAAGATTACTGAACTTTACGCGATATCGGTCCGCCTATATGTTAGTGAATGCTGGACAGTCTGGGCAGAGATGAAAAAGTGACTTGAAGCAGCAGAAATGTGGGTCTACAGAAAGATGCAGTGAATACTATGGACCAAATTATGTGAGCAACGACGAAGTTTTAGAGAAAAGGGAAACAAAAATGAAACTTATACTTAACATCAGGAAGAGACAGTTGAAATATCTACAGAAGGATGCCGAGGATACCATGGACCGAATATGTGAGCAACGACGAAGTTTTAGAGAAAATGGAAACAAAAAGGAAACTTATACTTAACATCAGGAAGAGACAGTTGAAATATCTACAGAAGGATGCTGAGGATACCATGGACCGAATATGTGAGCAACGACGAAGTTTTAGAGAAAATGGAAACAAAAAAGGAAACTTATACTTAACATCAGGAAGAGACAGTTGAATTTTCTAGGGTACATAATGAGGAAAGAAGGCTTGGAAAATCTGATACTCACAGGACATATTGAAGGCAATAGGGACAGAAGAAAATAACTCATAAGATAGTGAGTAATTTAGTTTGAGTAAGTGGACTGCGGAACAAGGTTTAGGAGAGATAACAAAAAGACCCATTTTATGAAGTGCTACGAAAGACGAGAGAGAAATTCACACTTTCTCCATTAGAATAATAATAATTAAAAAGAACGTTGAAATTATTTTAGATTTCCGAAGAACCCTTTTATTCTGATTCTGTATGCCAAAGTTCAAAGTTAACTCTGTTCTTACTTTACGAATAGCAGCATTCAAAAAAAAAAAAATTCCTGCCTGAAAGTCAAACGTCGAAGAACTGATAAAGTCCTTGAGAGAAGGCCATTTGTTTAGACAATAGATGACAGCTGAACTAGGGTTGATATCAAGACGAATCTATTTATTTATTTATTTGTGATGTTGTTCCTATCTTTTTGGGGCAGCTTGCCAGTGTGGTACCAGGTGCTGTCGGAGTGGGGACGAGGTATTTATTCTCGAAACTATTGCTGCTCAGTGGGGCATCTCTCTAGAATGAGTAGTTTGTACCCGTTTAAACACTTGTCAAGAGAATGTCAAGGGGTCTATTTCTACACAAGCTAACAAAGTGCATTTAGACAAGATTTTTTTCACCGTTATTGAGAACCTGTCGTAAATTAAGGGCTATTTCTGGCTACTGGGGATCTGTTTTTCAGTCGCCTTCTCTCCATTGAGGTATGAAGTATCAATGGCATATATTAGCGGAATAATTAAAGAAAAAACTGGACAATTTTAGCTGTGGCGAGATATTTTAAAAATTCGAAATCGTGTACCGAGGAACGTCATATTGAATCCCCAGTTTTTTTATAGGCCCTGTCCGTTCAGGACGTAGGCGATCATGGTCCTCCACATCCTCCCGTCTCTTGGAGCTCTTAATAAGATTTGTCTCTTTATCCCAGACCTATTCTGCCATCCACTTTCTCAAGCCCATGAAGTATGTCACGCGTTGGTTTCCCTCTATCCGTCCTGTGAGTATCAGATTTTCCAAGTCTTCCTTTCTCGTTACATGTCATAGAAATTTCAACTGCTCCTTCTTAATGTGAAGTATAGGTTTCCTCTTTGTTTCCATTCTCTCCAAAATTCGTCGCTGCTCATATGTTCGTTCCAGAGTATTTCTCCGCTGACCTAGCTCTTACAGTTCAATGGGGCAAAGACAGTCTTGTATCCTTTAATACCACCAAAACCATCGTCCTTCCTAACGGGTAGGTAGTTATTAACGGCCAGTCCCCCGCGGTCCTAGCGATCAACGCAGGCGTCCCGCAAAGAATAGGTCCGATCCTCTTTGTACTTTACATAAATAATCTGTTTAAGAGAATGCTCCGACCTTCTGTGCATATCTATGTTGATGATAAAATGGTATATTGTTGCACCGCAAAAATTCTAGATGACCAGAGATTGGCAGTTAATTTCTCATTTGACCTAGCTTTAATAGTTCATTGGATGGTTACATTCAGTATCTTGAAAATCAATCTAATGACGCTCCATCGTCACCGAACGGACTGTGAATTTTCGCCTATTGCCTGGTGTTCTCTGAGAGAGGACCCATGACTTGAGCGTCCATTGGTAGAGAAGCTCAGCCCAGACCTCATTTGAAACGCGTACATATGTCTATAAACGGGTGTTCCCTGAGCGAGGCCACGTGTATTGAGCGCCTATTGAGACAGACGCTCAGCACAGCCCTCAATTTGAACTCGTACATATAGGCTTCATAGTGACGTTACATCATAACTAAGGGGACTCTGAATTTTCGCCTATCGCTATGAAAGTGTGTTCTCTGAGGGAGGCCACGTGTCTTGAGCGCCTATTGGGACAGACGCTCAGCACAGCCCTCAATTTGAACTCGTACATATGGGCTTCATAGTGACGTTACATCATAACTAAGGGGACCCTGAATTTCCGCCTATCGCTATGAAAGTGTGTTCTCTGAGGGAGGCCACGTGTCTTGAGCGCCTATTGAGCACAGACCTCAATTTGAACTCGTACATATCAGCTTCATAGTGACGTTCGATCATCGCCGAGCAGACCCTGAATTTCCGCGTATGTCTATAAAAGGGTGTTCTCTGAGGGAGACTTGTGTCTTGAGAGAATACTGGGATAGAAGCTCAATCCAGACCGCAATTGGAACTCGTACATATGAGCTTCATAGTGACGTTCCATCATCCCCTAGTGGACCCTGAATTTTCGCTTATCTCGATCAACGGGTGTTCTCTGAGGTAGGCCCTGTGTCTTGTGCGTCCATTGAGACAGAATCTCAACCCAGACCGCAGCTGGAATTCCTACATACGATCCATCGCTAAAAATACTGAAAATAATGTTTGGTTCCCTGTAATGCTCCAGTAATTAACTGACACCTCCTACCTTTACAAGTGCCAGATCAGGCTGAGAATAGAGTATATGGGCGGGAGCTACCCAGTCTCCATTTTTCAGTGTCGATAGAGTTTTAAAAAAGTATCCGCTTCCTTGTGGCTGATGAATTCATTTTCACCCGAGAACCCTCTTCCCACGGATGAAACGCCGTAAGCCCCTCGCTGCCCTATCGCTAATACCCTGGAAAGTTCTCAGACGAACTACGTTCCCCAATTCAACCAGATCTAACCTTTACGGCTAGCACCCGCCATGACACGCCTATTGTAGCAAAGCACCGTTCATATTCCATTCATGAGATGCAAGTTCCACTCGAGCAGTTACTTCCCACGAACTACCGCTTTGTAGAACCAACCAGGGATAGTAAAAAGACAAACATTGCTGAGAGATACAATAGACACGAAGTTGTGGAGAGCCATGGCTGACCACGTCTTTAAGAGACACAGAACACAGAAGAAGACACCTAACGCAATCCAAGAATATATTTATATGAAGCGCAGGGTGAATTTCGAATAGAATTTTTATCCCATAGAAAGTGGGGGAAAAGCTAATTAGATAAAATTAAATATCCGTATCTATATTTCGGTATAATAACATTCATCCACTTTGCCCGGTACAATATCCAATCTTCCAATTGTATATTAGGTTGGTGCATAATTATCAGGCGTTTTTAAAACAATATTTATTATGAAAAAAACAATTCAACATTAACATTTTTAAATGATTATTCCGGAGAGAATGATTATCGACACGCATTTTTATAACCTGAAAATAAAATAATATTTTTATTTAAAAAAAGTAAACAAAACAGCAATTTTTATTAACAAATAACTAAAAAAACGCCTGATAATTATGCACCAACCCATTAGATATTTCCAAGGCCTTTGCCAAGGTGTGGCGTGAAGGGTTACTGCGCATGCTCTCTAGTACACTGATTCCCAACGTGGGGCGCATGGCTCAAAATCGGTTGGGAACTACTACATTAGAACAATGATTCCCAACTTGGGGTGCATGCCCCACAAGTGGGACATGGTAATATTTTGGTGTGGCATGCCTAGGATGTGCACTCTCCGGCTTACAATACCAACGTGAGCTCAAATTTAATTTTGCATTATTATTTCATGATTAAAACGATCAAAGTATATTACCGAATAAGCTTTCATTCAAATATTTTATATTTCTGCCTTTCAGTTCTCTATTATGTGTTTTGAAACTATTGGCTTGGTGCATAATTATCAGGCGTTTTTGTTTTTTTTAAACAATATTTATTATGAAAACAGAAACATATGAATTCAACATTAACATTTTTAAATGATTATTCCGGAGCGTATGAATGTCGACACGCATTTTTATAACCTGAGAATAAAATAATATCTTTATTAAAAAAAAGTAAAAGTAAACAAAACAGCAATTTTTATTAACAAATAACTCGCCTACAAAAACGCCTGATAATTATGCACCAACCCAACAATACGAATTAATTCAACATTTTCCTGGACTGGTTGCTATCCAAGTCTGCCCTATTATTTGAACTAAAGCTGGTATAAGAGAAAATGAATGGATAGATGCCTTTCTCACGGATATTAATACGAATTCATTCTACTTTTTCCTGGACTGGTTGCTATGCAAGTCTTCCCTATTATACAATTTTTAACAAGTAACTTGCCTACAAAAACGCCTGATAATTTTGCACCAACCTAATTTTTTTTTCTTCTTAAAGATAACCGTACGAATCAGGAAGTTATATCGCGTCTTGTTTAAGCAACAAAATGAATAATTATGTCAAACATGTCATCCTAAATATACGTTGAAAGACAATAAATGTTTTCTCGGCAATCGGCCGGCTGTCCCGGTTTATCTGTAGCCAAGTGGAATATGTAGACGTGTCAATAGAGAGCAGC
This sequence comes from Acanthosepion esculentum, assembly GCA_964036315.1. Lineage (NCBI taxonomy): Eukaryota > Metazoa > Mollusca > Cephalopoda > Sepiida > Sepiidae > Acanthosepion > Acanthosepion esculentum. The sequence goes on along the minus strand of OZ038502.1, from coordinate 23,903,124 downwards.
GCAAAACTTCGGCGGAGAGATAAGGACTTTCCTTAATCCTCCTTATCGCTTTCGGCCATTCGTTTGGGGTTAGGGGTAAGAGGGAATGATACTCACAAGGAAAAAAGTATTTGACAGCTTAACACAACTTGGCAAGTGGAAAGTACGGGGTGTAGTGGGTAGACAGTCTTGTTTGGTAATTCATATCTATCCACCACAGCTTCGAGTTCAAGAGGATTTCTCTTTTTTTTTTGTGGTCCATGGAATGATGGGAAGAGGAAATTTCAAGAAAGGATATACTAACTACGCGCTCGTGTGTGTGTGTGTGTGTGTGTGTGTGTGTGTGTGTGTGTGTGTGTGTGTGTGTGTGTGTGTAGGTGAGAGAAAGAGAAAGAGACAGAGAGTGCATAGGCGGATTTGTGATCATGATTTTAAGTAAATATTTTATTTTTACATTCGTTTGGAGAAAGAAAACACCACATCTATCTATCTATCTATCTATCTATCTATCTATCTATCTATCTATATATATATATATATATATATATATCTATTTAAGACTTCACCATCTATCTAAGACTTCAGTATCTATCTATCTATCTATCTATCTATCTATCTATCTATCTATCTATCTATCTATGTATTCACTATCTATCTATCTATCTATCTATCTATCTATCTATCTATCTATCTATCTACCTAACTATCTATGTATTCACTATCTATCTATCTATCTATCTATCTATCTATAACTTCAGTATCTATCTATTTATCTATCTATCTATCTATCTATATATATATATATATATATATATATATATATATATATATATATATATCTATTTAAGACTTCACCATCTATCTAAGACTTCAGTATCTATCTATCTATCTATCTATCTATCTATCTATCTATCTATCTATCTATCTATCTATCTATCTATCTATGTATTCACTATCTATCTATCTATCTATCTATCTATCTATCTATCTATCTATCTATCTATCTACCTAACTATCTATGTATTCACTATCTATCTATCTATCTATCTATCTATCTATCTATCTATCTATCTATCTATCTATCTATAACTTCACTATCTATCTATAACTTCACTATCTATCTATCTATCTATCTATCTATCTATCTATGTATTCACTATCTATCTATCTATAACTTCACTATCTATCTATAACTTCACTATCTATCTATAACTTCATTATCTATCTATCTATCTATCTATCTATCTATCTATCTATCTATCTATCTATCTATCTATCTATAACTTCACTATCTATCTATCTATCTATCTATCTATCTATCTATCTATCTATCTATCTATCTAATTCTGATTATGTATAAGCCGCCAGTCCCAACTGGTGTCGACCCTGACACCAGTAGGGGAAGAGGGACAGGAAAACAAACAATCTTTTGACCGACCCGATGTGAAAGATCCGGGATGAAAGAATAACAAATCATTTCACATCTTGTCACTTGTAAGATAGAATGCAACTCTGCTTTGTTGACAGACCCGATGCAAGAAAAGCTCAACCTGTCTCGCCTCCATCCAAATATTTGCCTCCTATTTCATATCAATATTTCGACACTTAGGCCGCATCTCTCCACCCAAACCGTTACCCATTTTCTTTTGATTTCACACTGAAACACTACACATTTCCTTCACTCTCTCTTTCTTTAGGTTGGGCTGGTGGGGGGTGTGTGGGGGGGTTCAGTTTTAAAATTCCATTGACGTCTTCAGAATTTTGGCATTTCGCTTTTGATGACATTTTATTGTTTGTTTTTAGCGTCATATGATAGTTTCTTTCTTTTTTTGTGTTACTTTTTCTATCATTCTCGCTTCCCTTTTTTTTGGTTTCTTATTTCTCTCTCATATTCTTTCCTTCTTTCTTTCTTTCTTAATCTTGAATTTTCATCGTCCACCTTTTTAACTACACTCTTTCTTCTTTTTCCTCTATTCTTTCTTTTTTTCTTTCTTTCTTTCTTTCTTTCTTTCTTTCTTTCTTTCTTATACATTCTGACTCTCCTTCTCGCTTGCCCTTCTCTACGTTCCTCAATTTTCTTTCTTTCTTTACTTTTTTTTTATTTCGCATTCACTCTCTTTCCTATTTTCATTCTTTCTTTCTTTCGGCATATTCTTTCTTTTTTATTTCGCATTTATTCTTTCTCGCCTTTTCCTTCTTTCTTTCTTTTTTCTTTCTTTCACATTCATCCTTTCTTAGAATTTTTTCTTCTTTTTGGCATATTCTTTCGTTCTATTTTCATTTCGTGTTTATTCTTTTTTGCCTTTCCTTACTTCCTATCTATCTCGTCTTTCCTTACTGTCTTTCTTTCTTGCCTATTTTTCTTGCCTATTCTTTCTTTCTTTCTTTCTCGCCTTTCCTTCCTTCTTTCCTTCCTTTCTTCCTTCCTTCCTTCCTCGCCTTTCCTTACATTCATTCATTCTTTCTTTCTTAGATATTTTCTTTCTTTTGGCATATTCTTTCTTTTTTATTTCACGTTTATTCTTTCACGCTTTTTGCTTGTTTTTTTGTTGATTTTTTCTTTCTCGCCTATTATTTCTTTCTTTCTTTCTTTCTCGCCTATTATTTCTTTCTTTCTTTCTTTCTTTCTCGCCTATTCTTTCTTTCTTTCTTTCTTTCTTTCTTTCTTGCCTATTCTTTTTTCAATCTTTCTTTCTTTCCTTTTCTTTCTTTCTTTCTTTCTTTTTTCTTTCTTGCTTTTTTCTTTCTTTCTTTCTTTCTTTCTTTCTCGCCTATTATTTCTTTCTTTCTTTCTTTATCGCCTATTATTTCTTTCTTTCTTTCTTTCTTTCTTTCTTTCTCGCCTATTCTTTTTTCAATCTTTCTTTCTTTCTTTCTTTCCTTTTCTTTCCTTTTCTTTCTTTCTTTCTTTCTTTTTTCTTTCTTGCTTTTTTCTTTCTTTCTTTATTTTTTCTTTCTTTCTTTCTTTCTTTCTTTCTTTCTCGCCTATTCTTTCTTTCTTTCTTTCTCGCCTATTATTTCTTTCTTTCTTTCTCGCCTATTCTTTTTTCAATCTTTCTTTTTTTCTTTCCTTTTCTTTCCTTTTCTTTCCTTTTCTTTCCTTTTCTTTCTTTCTTTCTTTCTAAAATAAAGCTCAGACACCTGCCGACACCTATCGGTCATAATGTGCTCTCGCCTGTGCAGCGAAATCATATCCAACCTCGTCTTGTTGAATTGCTGCGAGCTTTTACCTTTCTATAGATCCCATCAAGAAAAGACACACACACAGATAGAGAAACACACAGACATAAAGAAAAGCAAAGGCAGAGGCACACAAACGCACACACACACACATCAACATTCAGACTCGTTCCAAAAATGCCAACTGACACATGGTTTTAGAGTTTTGAAGCCACTGGGAATTTTGGAACATCCCAACCACAAACACCAATTTCGACCAATTTCTTTACAATGAAAGCACCAAAATACGGAACTTAATCGCGCAAGAAGAAAAACATTATTATAAATCTGTCTAACTTATCCATTGTTTCTTTGAAGATGTGCTACCTGTAAGCACCCAGGGTGTGTGTTGGTGTATATATATATATATATATATATATATATATATATATATATATATTTAAGTCATGAAAATCTTGGTAATCCATATGGATTATCCCAAGGAGGATGAAACCCGGAGAGCTCGATGTTAAATCACAGCGATTAATTTAATTTAAAGAAGACAGACAACTTTAAGGTTCCATGGTTATAATTTATTTCCACAGGGAGTTTCTTTTTCCCTGGCTCATCAGACCTCACTTCCAAGGATAAAAAAGTGAATTTATACTTACATATAATTTTTTACACTTTTGAGGGGTAGTATTAAGTTGATCAACTTAATAATTCTTTAAATTATATATATATATATATATATGTGTGTGTGTGTGTGTGTGTGTGTGTGTGTGTGTGTGTATGCATTTTCTAAATAAGTAGCGTATTTTTTATTTATTAATCGGACAAATTCTTTTGACTTTAAAGTTTGTTTTTAGTAAATAGTCAAATTTGAGTAGACGCTCCGTTTTTTCATTCTCTGATGAAGCTTAATAAAAGCGAAACATGAGAGCTTTATAAACATATCCTATTTTTTCTTTATCCTATCCTATTACACACACACACACACACATATTTATATATATATATTGTGTGTATTTTGGCAGCATATTTTCATTTATGCATGTTTCATTAAATAATATAGACAAGTGTTGTCTATTTATTTTATGTAAATTCTTTTCATATCGTTTGATAAGCTTAATAACATTATCATTAAACGAAGAAAGAGAATCCCAATATTGATACATATTTTTTAATCCAATGTAAGCTTTCGGCTTACATAAGCCATTATCAAAGATGACAATTACATTACAATATATTAAGCAATACACGGACAAAACGGTGATGATGGTCTGTTTCTGTTTACATGGAAGATTTCCAAGCAACGACAAACTCGTGCATATAAAACACAAGAAGCGAAAATCGCACCGCAGTTCATGACGTCACACATGACCACGCGAGAGTGAAAACGAGAAGTATTAAGTATGGGAAGCCGTTGGTATAAATCAGTGGCTTCTGTTACCAATTATAGGCATTTAAGAATATTTGTGGAGATTTCACATTTTATTTTGTTCAGGTTAGGTTTCAACTGATTCATATATATAGCTTCAAGAATTTTTAGTTTTTGTTTATTGTTTTTATGTTTAAATATAACTGTTTTCAACAAGGATTTTCCGGAATTGGGTATGCGGCCAAGCATGTTGTTTTAAATGTCTAAAAATGTTAGAATTATCATTCAAATGTAGAGTCAAGCGTCGTGAAAGCGAGTTTGTGGTGTGACCAACATAAATATAATCCAGAGATAGAATGTTTCTCATCAGTGTTGTTAGACATCCGATTACTTCATGCCGGGATCAAAATTTGACCGATGTGGCATCAGTCCGAGACTCTACCCCTAAGCTATCAACGCACGACAGAAAAAGGTAATCTTTTAATCTAACTAATACGTGATGTATATAAACAGTAGACTAGCAGTGAGAGCGTTTATCAAAAATAAATATCCACTTTCATCCCTGTCGTGCGCCGACGGCTCAGTGGTAGAATTTCCGACTGACGCCAATTCAGTCGGGTTTCGATCCTAGCTAGAAGCAACCGGACGTCTAGCCACACTGAAGAGCTGCGAAACAGTCTGTCTGTGGATGACAAATATATATATATATATATATATATATATATATATATATATATATATATATATATATATATATATATATATATACACTTATATATAACTATAAACTTAAAGAGCCTATCTAGGTTTCACCTACGAAGATCGTCAGTGTACGATTATTTATATTATTATTATAATATATATATGTGTGTGTGTATGTAGAAAATACACCATTTTAATTTATTTGCTTTTTTTAAATTATTTCACTCCAAGCAAAGCAGGAATGTCTCTAAAACGTAGAATTTTCAAACCTGTATTTGTCCTTAACTTCATCAATATTCGGGTTCTTGGAGAGTTTGAGGCTTGTTGACATAAAAGTTGTGTTTGGAATAGCCGCATCGGAAGAATTCAGTGTTTGCCGCATCGGGCTAACGTGGCGGCCCGATTAGGTCGCAAATCTGAGAAATTGTTCTTTTTTTTCAAAAATTTATCTTAGAAGCTGAATTGTATCCAGTCTCATGTGAATAGTTGCCACATTTTTTTTTGTACGGAAACAGGCTGATTCTTTTAAAAATTCGTAGAGTGACGTCCCCGAGATCCAAACATGCCGAGGTCACTTCCAGTCCATACGCTTGGATCTTCTCCGATACTCTCACTTTCTCGCAAAAATAGTCCTTCGTTCCGAAGTGAACATTGTCTACTACTTCACAGAAGGTCAGTTACTGAAAATTAACCCAATACTTGTATAATCTGTCACACCGTAACACCTACGATGTGCAGGTGGAGTTTGAATTATTGATGTTTGATTTTAGTAGAAAATTTCACTGATAGAAATCTAAAGAAAACTTAAAGAACAAAACAATTATTAGACTTGAAACCCCTTGGTGACTTTTGGAACACCTCGTATTTGTCCTTAATTTCATCAACACATGTTTGTTTACAAATTAATCATCCAGAAGTCTGTTGTGTTGCATATCTTGTATAATTTGCATGAATAATTACTTCGCTAAACTCTCAAATAGAATTGATCAACATATAACACGCTTTCATCATTCGCGACTGTTCACTACCCCCTGGCTGATTAACAACGCCATCTTACAAAACAGCGCACACGGGAGATTAGTAGCATTTAGTTAATTATTAGTAGACGCTCGTTAATTGTGAAATCGTTATGTTAAAGTAATTAGTTTCTACTATCTGGCAAGTCTTTGCTTAGTGTTCCAGCAAGTGGAGTTAACTTTCCGATAAATGTAATTATTTTCCTTATCGTTTTTTTATGGAAATGGCAAACCATTAAAATTTGCAAACTATTTTTTTCTATAGTTTCATGTAAGACTTTTCGAATATGAAACGCTATGCCAATTTTATTGGCAGCGGAAATTGCCTCTGTTATTTAGAAAATCGATAGCCTTTTTCGTTGTTATAAAAGTCTGCTGGAAGCCGCTCCCCTAAAGCCTAATGTACATATACATATATATATATATATATATATATATATATATATATATATATATATATATATATATATATACATATATATATCTCTCTCTCTCTCTCTATATATATATATATATATATATACGTATATATATATATATATATATATATATATATATATATATATATATACATATATATATATATATATATATATTGAGTATCCCAAAAGTAACCAAGGGATTTAAAAAAAAAAACTTTAAATTTAATTCAGAATGCCATCATAGTTATGGTAAATAAATTTCCAATCGTTGAGAAAGATTACATCTTTTAAGTTGAGTTCATTTTTGACGTCACACGAACGTGGCCGTTTTAATATATATGTATATAAGTTTAAACGTCATTTTTAGTTGATACACGTGTTTGAAATAGACGCCCCATTTTTATTTTAAACAGTGTGAATCACAACTCTATATCGGCCTACGCACTGGAGACATCACAATAAAGAAAATGTGTTCTCAGGCAGAGTTCGAAACTGCGCGCATTTTTCTTTATTAATATTTCTCAACTGTGCCGAGGCAATAGATGTAATACACACCACACTTGGGGTGAAATGATCACACACACACACACACACACACACACACACACACACACACACACACACACACACACACAGATATATATATATATATATATATATATATATATATATATATATATATATACTTTATTTATGATGTTACATGAAAAACATGTAAAAACGCTACACAAATGCAATCATGTTTCGATGTGTATTAACGCATATCAGGTGTTAGTAAATAACTGGTGAGTAGACAATTTATTGAGATTTAAAACCACAAACAAGCACTTTTCACGAGAAAAGGAAGAAAAGAAAAAGACTAAGAAAGAAAGAGTTGAATTATACTTGTATCATGATTCGTCCAAATTTTGTAAGCTCATTCCCTCACCAACTTAAACTATTTAGCTTCTAAAAAGAGTAAATCAGTTTTTCGAAAGTTATACAGTATCACTAGAAAATTTTAAGTTTAATTTAACATTTAGGTTTTGGTTTCGAATCAAGGTAATTTCTGTGTCGCGATGAATATATATTTTTAAATAATAATTATAATAGTATGCTCTACTGTTTATCGAGCACTGTTTTTATAAATAAATACTAAAGTACTCTGGATTATAAATCTGACTGTTCTTTCTATATATATATATATATATGGAGCGAGAGCAAAGAGGAGCGATAGAGGAAAGGATGAAGAGACGGTTAGGGCATCTGGAATAAAAAAAAAGAAAGCTGAAGTAAACGTATTACTAGGTTGGCATCCCGGTCCCACCCTTTCACTATCGAAACGCTTACGTGCAGCCGTCTCTTCTACTCCAACAGGTTCTTCTCCTGCTCTTCCCATCTGTGGAACTCCCTTCCTCTTACTCGCCTCCCTGATAGCTATAAACTTCAAATATGCAAATGTAATGTCAATCGATATATTCTGGTGCCTTGATCTAATTCCCCGTCCTTCTCTTTATGCTTTCCTCAAACAATCGTCTTTACTCTTGCTCTCACACCTCTAACCCCTTGTGTGCTCGTGGCACTCCCGCCTTGCTTGAAGTGAAATGCTTAAAAAAAGTGACATGAAACACAGTCATATATATATATATATATATATATATATATATAGAGAGAGAGAGAGAGAGAGAGAGAGAGGGAGAGAGGGAGATAGAGAAAGAGAGAGCGGTACAGAGAGAGAAAGGGATAGCTGTAGAGAGAAAGAGAAATAAAGAGATAGAGGGATAGATAGAGAGAGAGGGACAGAGAGAGAAAGAGATAGAGGTAGAGAGAGAGAGAAATAAAGAGACAGATAGATAGATAGATAGATAGATAGAAAGAGAGAGAGAGAGAGAAAGAGAGAGAGAAAGAGAGAGAGAGAGAGAGAAAGAGAGAGAGAGTGATAACTAGTTTCTTTCAAACAAGTCTTTTTTAAAGATAACAGTGCGGTTATGTCTATCATATATTTTAATAAGTTTATCTTTTTGCCGGATTAGTTTGCGCTAAGGAATATAATAAGTTTTCTGTTATCTTCAACTTCAACCAAACATGTTTGAATGCATACATACGTACCTATATATATATATATATATATATATATATATATATATATATATATATATATATATATATAATTTCTATATATATATATTAGCGGTACTTATTGGAAAGCGGCGCGTAATATCAGTGATAGAGCTAACATATTCAGTCTGATGGATATGAGTTTGTAACCATGGGTTTTGAAAAAGCTTGAAACCCTGCGTTACAATCTCATATCCATACGACTGAATACGTACACACACACACACACACACACACACACACACACACACACACACACACACACACACACACACATATATAATTGAACGGTTCCGAAAAGTAACCTCTTAACCAGCATTCGCCTGGAAGTATTAGATAAATACTTACACACAACAAAAAAACTGTACAACTCTACAAACAGAATCTCTGCCTAAGTCCAATTGCATTAAATCTATTCAATAATTAATAAACAACAGCATAATCGGAATAATACCGCAGGAGGCCTTATAGTTGTTGTAAGCGACTTTATAGTTGTTGTAAGCGACTCGCAAATGGCGTCATATATACGTTTTACAAATATAACCTTCTAAAATCCAGTGAATGCGATGAAAAAACAGCAATGCATCAGTGTTTCCTTTAATTTCTAAATCATATGTTCGTATACTAATTTCGTATTTCCTGGTGAGTTCTGAGTTTGATTGGTTTGGTTTATTTTATTTTACGGCATATCAGCCTCAATGACGTTATTTAATACCGACAAAATATTTATTGCTGAGTTTATATTTTTCTTCAAAAATCTATTTCTGGGAATATTTTTTCCTTGAAGAAATCTAGAGCTGGTCATATTTTTCTCAAAAAATGTATGGCAGTTTCTATTGCTGTTATTTTTTGTAAAGTATTGCTGATAAAAATTTCTCTTTCAAAAATTATTGCTGGTAATATTTATTTTTTATTACAATGTATATCTGCTATTAAAATCTATTTTTACACAATTTTGCGTGTTAACAATTTGCCCATACCTGAGACCCTAACAGGTGCTACCACCCCGGGTCAGGTTGGACCTGGGAAAACGAGGAATTAAGAAAGGTGGTTCCACGCTCCTCAAAACCTCCTGATCAGAGGCCTTGCTTTTGGACGTAGTTTATTGTCTTACCCAGCACGTGGAGGTAGTTTATCGTCATACCCAAGACGAGAACCTTTTTAACCATTTAACCCCAAGCAAGGCAATAAAGCAACTAAGACGTTGGGTGTTAGGATTGGTGGGGCGGAAGTAAGAAACCTGAAGGGTGTTCCGCTAGCGAGAACTGTTAGCATATATCTCATGGTTACATCTAGCCATTTCAAATATAAGAAGATATCATCTTGCCGCTATTTAAATAGTAAGCTTAAGATCATAAAGGTAGAAAAAAAGATAGACCATAAGAACAACTACCATGAAAATATTTGTATGAAAGGCTCAGGGAAGTTAAATTACGGCGGTGGGAATGTAACTGGAGCCGAGATGCCAGGTTAGGACCTATAATATTGCGGATTCTTCTTAGTAGTTTATCAAGAATCTTTAAATACACAGCAGAAGCAACCGGCCAGATGTTTTTTTTTTTTTTTTTTTTTTTTGTATATTTTTCAAGCTTTTCATCCCAAGCAAGGCTGGAAGCCACTAGCACGCAAGGGGTTACAGAAGGTTTGGAGGAAGAGCAGATAGGAATGGTAGAGGAAAGGATGTGAAGAAAGATAGTGGATCGATCAAGGCAAGGGGGTTACAGAAGATTTGGAGCGAGAGCAGATAGGAATGAAAGGTGAAAGGATGTGGAGAAGGGAAGTGGATAGATCAAGGCAACTGGAGATGTCGATTGACGTTACACTTAAATAGTTGGAGATTGTATTTGTCAGGGAAACAGGAATAAGGAAGGGAGTTCCTCAGGCGAGATGTGCGAGACATGAAGCTATTGGAGTAGAAGAGACGTCTACATCTAACAGTTTCAACGGTGAACGGGTGGGAACGGGATGCCAGCCTCGTAGGACGTTTAAATTCATGAGGCCTAGGAACCAGCGAAAGCAGCTCATCGGAGCAATTACCGTGAAAGTATTTGTAAAAAAGACAGAGTGAGGCAACGTCGCGTCTGTGAGAGAGCGACTGCAGACGAGATGACAGATCAGGGCCAATTACGTTGCATATCCGTCTCTGGATCTTATCAAGAACCCTGAGGCAGACAGCAGGGGCTCCAGACCATATATGGCAGCAATACTCCATGCAAGGGCGAATGGTTGATTTATAGATTTGGAGGATCGATTCCGGGGAGAAAAATTTCCTGGCCCGGCACAGGGAGCCAACTTTCCTTGCGGTGAATGAAGCAATTGACTCGATGTGTTTGTTCCATCTCAGATCAGCGAACAGCGTGAGACCGAGCAGCCGCAGAGAGGAGCTCTCGAGAAGTTGGTCTTCAGACATTTTAATGGGATGCAGGGAAGGATCCCTGTGGTGGTTAATAGAGAGCAGTTTTGTTTTAGAGGCGTTAAAGTTAACTATCCATTCTTGACCCAGTTCACAACCGATTGTAGGTCCTTTTCGAGACGAACTGCCAGGTTAACTTTGTCAGCATCACTAGATTTGTTTTTGAGGCAGGAGTAAATTGTGGTGTCATCCGTGGCAGTAATATTGCGTACATGGACGAATCGTAAAGTTATAAACATATAAGATATATTCTTGCGCAAAAAATTGTCTAGCATGACACATTGAACCAACTTCCCTTGCAGCTGACCAATCAATGAATTAAATATAATCTTTCGACTTCATGTCAGCCGAGAACGTTACACTGACAAGGCAAAACAATTCAGTCTCCTGGGTGTTAGCATCAGCCATGCTGATGCGAGGCAAGGAGGCGTCTCTAAGAGGATTAACAAGAATGAAAAGTAATCAGGCGGACAGTAGATAGTGATTGACATTGCATTTAAATTTTTCCAGATTAAAGTTGGCTGGAATGCATGGAGCCGGAAACAAACCAGAGGTGCGAGAAAAGAAAGAACTTATGGTTACATCTAACCAACTCAACTGTAAATTAATGAGATTTAAACTTATAAGATCTTAACTTTACAAATTCTTCAGTTGTAAAAATTTCATAAAATACATGAATTTAATAAAATACGTAGAATTTCCTCGTAAATTTTAGCATTCAGAAATTGCATCTATTTGAATATAGAATTCTAGATAACCTTGATGCTTGCTGTAATCCAACAACATATTTTCATGAATTTAAAAAAAAAATCGCAAAATTCATTAATTTAATCGAATACATGAATTTTTGAATATCTGAAATTTATAAAATTATATTTAAAAAAAATTTCATTATAATTTTAATTTCATTTCCATAATATATATATATATATATATATATATATATATATATATATATATATATATGTGTGTGTGTGTGTGTGTGTGTGTGTTAATCAAGTTCATCACAAGTAAGGCAATAAAGCCACTAAGCCACAATGGGTGTTTGGAAGGATTAAAAACAAAAACACAACTAAGGAGGGGAAAAATGAAGAGTAATCAGGGGACAGTAGATAGCGACTGACATTGCATTTAAACTTTTGAAGATTAACGTTGGGTGGAAAGCGTGGAGCCGGAAGGGAATTCCATTAGCGAGAAGTGCGAGAGAAGAAACTGTTAGCATAGAACTTACGGTTACGTCTAACCAACTCAACTCTGTATCGACGACACCTCGTTGCCAGTCTAATACTTCGCTTAAATTCATAAAGTCTAGGTACCATGGCGAAGAACCCATCCTTACAATTACCAGGAAAATATTTGTAGAATAGGCGCCGGGAGGCAATTTTACGACGGTGGGGAAATGACTGCAGACGAGGTGCAAGATCAGGACCAATTTCGTTACTTATATTCTTTGGATTTTATCAAGGATCTCTAGATATATAAAAGGATCACCGGGCCATATTTGGCAACTATATTCTAAGTAAGGACAAATGGTAAATTTATAATTATGTTAGATATATTCTGGAGAGAAGAATTATCTAGCACGACACAAAGAAATAACTTTACTAACAATTGACCAATCAACGGATTAAATATAGTCTTTCGGCTTCATGTCAGCCGAGAACGTTACACTGAGGAGGCAAAACAAATCATTCTTCTGGAGGTTAGCATCAGCCAAGGAACTTACGGTTACATCTAACCAACTCAACTGATGACACCTCGTTGCCAGTCTGATACTGTGCTTAAATTCATAAAGTCTTGATACCATTGCGAAGAAATCATCCGATTAGATTTTATCAAGGATCTTTAGATATATATAGGAGGATCATCGGGCCATATTTGGCAGCAATATTCTAAGCATGGACGAATCGTAAATTTATAAATATGTAAGATAGATTCTGGTGAGGAAAACACAGTGAAACAACTTTCTTTACAGCAGACCTAACAATTGATTCTATATAATCTTTCCACTTCGTGTAGAAATCAATCATTCTTCATAGCATTGAACACTGCAGTTATATTTGATCTCGAGGTTCTTGACATCTAGCCATTTCAAACATAATATTATACCATCTTGCCGCCATTTAAATAGTAAGCTGAAGTTCATTAAGGTAGAAAAAAAGATAGACCATCAGAACAATTACCAGGAAAATATTTATATGAAAGGCACAGGGAAGTCAAATTACGGCGGTGGGAATGTAACTGGAGCCGAGATGCCAGGTTAGGACCAATTACTTTGCATATTTTCTTTGGATTTTATCAATGATCTCTATATATGTAGGAGGATCTCTGGGCCATATGTGGCAACAATATTCTAAGTATGGATAAATGGTGTAATATATAAATATGTACTATTCGTACTATCGTCTGTTGTTTTTGCTGTACATCTCGGGGATGTTGACAAAATCCAAAGAGGGACCAGTAATGTAATCGATCCTTTCGTACAGACATGATGTAGCTTCCGTCTATCTTTTCTACAAATATTTTCATGGCAACTGCTTTGATAATCTTTCTTCCCTGGGGCCCCGACTACATGAATTTAGTCATTTATTTACTCCTGCCCTCGACCCAAATAAACCTTCATATAATCTGTCCAATCGCCCTTGCGACTCGACGGTCTTTGACTTTTGATTGTTGCGTTCGACTCGCTTTTCGCATCAATATTGTTCCTTAACCTGACACATTTTGCAGGTTCATCTCGTCAGAATCTAATATTGCACAGTTACAAAATCTACCATTCGTCCGTGCATTAAATACTCTAGCCTTATTTCGTCTGGTACCCCTGCTCTTCATCTAGAGGTTCTTGAAAAAATCCAAAGAAGGACCTGAAATGATCTGCAATATAATCGATCCTGATCTGGCATCTCGACTTCAGTCACTTTCTCACAGACGTAACGTGGCTTCTGTTTTTTTTTCTTACAGATAATTTTCATGGTAACTGCTCTGACGAGCTTCCCCACTTGGTGCCCCGACTATATGAATTTAAGCGTGCTACAAGATTGGCATCTAGGTCTAGCCCTTTTAGTTTTGAAATAGCTAAATGTAACCACCACCTCAGTGCTTTCAATTCTCCTATATGGCAGTGAATTCTGGGCAATTTCCTCACTGATAAAGAGAAGACAAAAGAAAGAGTGCTCAACTGCTAAGTAATATCAATCCCCCTTCATGAAAGTAAATCCTAGACATTTTTTCAAAGTCGAAGCAGACACTGAGAATTTCATTTTTGAAAAGAGGTAAATTAAACCAAATATTAGATTATTGCTGCCCAGTACTCAAGTTGCAGCCTTGACATATCTCAAAATTGTTTCTGGTACACGCAATGAGGAAAGAGTGCTTGGAAAATTTAGCACTCACAGGTGATTATGAAGGGAAAAAGGAGGGAGAAATATGTTGACCATGTTCACCATAGTCTATGAATATAGAATCCAGCGCAGTACGTAATCTGTTCAATGAAACAACGTTAACGATTAACACTTACGAGTCAGACACTCTACTGAATCTGAATATATCGCCAATACCACCAGCAGCTGTTCCGTTATTCTTCAGTGTTCGATATCAAAGGCTGGCAGTGAATATTCCTGGAAAAACATAGCTGCGTTTATACAGGTCGAATTAAATATTTTGAGCCTTCTGATTGGTTAAATCTTCTATTGGTGAACTATAAAATGAGTCAGCTCATTTTGGCTAGCTCACTAGTATCCCAGGGTACCCAAAAACTCCAACAAAATAGTGAGAAACGCATGAAAGAGCAAGGGCAAACGGTCAAATGTAACCTAGAGCTATAAAAGCAGGATATTTTAGAGCGCCATCTTTTGAAATGACATGGCATATTATATTAGGTTAGAAAGAAGCGAAAAGAAAAGAAAAACATTTTATAGAACAACATCAACATTTTTTTTTCAAAATAAAGTTCATCATTATCGACGATCCACCAGCATCGAAATCGCTGCAGGTATACTGTATAAACTGTAAAAAGCTTCCTTCTCTTCATCAAAAGGGTTGAATAATTATATATATATATATATATATATATATATATATATATATATATATATATATATATATATATATGCAAGTTTCATTAAAAACGACAGACAAGGTACTACGGTTAAGTTTTTTTATTTAATTTTTTTTTGTGTACGAACAAGAGTTTTCTTTGCTGGACAAAGGGTGTGTAAGAACTGTCCAAATGTTTTATTTTTCAGAGCGCTTTCGGCTATACCTTTAGCCATTATCAAGGATGATTTATCGTATTTTGTATGTATTGTACTTATTGGGAAGTACCCAATTATCAGTGACAGAGCTAACATATTCAGTTGTATGGATATGAGTTTCTGACCCTGAGTTTCACGTTTTTGCGATCATCAGACAAACTGGTTTAATTTTTTTTTTTAATTGGATCTATTTATGCTTGTTTCACTATGTTTGATGGTGGGATGGGGAATTTCCCTCAAGCTTGTTAGGGATAGACACACACCCATACAGGTGTACTCATTTTAGTTCACGCAAACACACACAAACACACACATATAAACAATTCGAGGCCAAGCGCAGATACGCGTTCGGACATATATACGTACGCAATATACAAAATTCTAATTCTATTGTTTATATGGCTCAATCATGTTTCGTTCAATATGGCGGTAGAAAAGGAGAATTTGATCAATCTACCAAGCGATAGATAGATAGATATGAAGAGACTAAGATAGATAGATAGATAGATAGATAGATAGATAGATAGATATGAAGAGACTAAGATAGATAGATAGATAGATAGATAGATAGATAGATATGAAGAGACTAAGATATATATATATATATATATATATATATATATATATATATATATATATATATATATATATATAGTGAGAGAGAAAGAGAGAGGCAGAGAAAGAGAATGACATTAACAGTTCTAGAGATAGATAGATAGAGAGAGAGAGAGAGAGAGAGAGAGAGAGAGAGAGAGATTAACAGAGGCTAAAATTGATAGATAGATAGATAGATAGATATGAAGAGACTAAGATAGATAGATAGATAGATAGATAGATATATAGATAGATATGAAGAGACTAAGATATATATATATATATATATATATATATATATATATATATATATATAGTGAGAGAGAAAGAGAGAGGCAGAGAAAGAGAATGACATTAACAGTTCTAGAGATAGAGAGAGAGAGAGAGAGAAAGAGAGAGAGATATTAACAGAGGCTAAAATTGATAGATAGATAGATAGATAGATAGATAGATAGATAGATATGAAGAGACTAAGATAGATAGATAGATAGATAGATAGATAGATAGATATGAAGAGACTAAGATATATATATATATATATATATATATATATATATATATATATAGTGAGAGAGAAAGAGAGAGGCAGAGAAAGAGAATGACATTAACAGTTCTAGAGATAGAGAGAGAGAGAGAGAGAGAGAGAGAGAGAGATATTAACAGAGGCTAAAATTGATAGATAGATAGATAGATAGATAGATAGATAGATAGATAGATAGATAGATAATCACAATCCTCCGCTCAACCGTTCCCCTTTCTGATCTTGTGTCGTACAAATGTAGATTTAGTAAATATTTCGATGTAATTGAGTTTCATTGAAGCCAAAATCGTTCTCACCGATTTATTTATTCATTATCTAACGTTCGCGAGATCAGGAGATTCCATATACGACAAATCAAAATATCTTCGCATCGTTTTCAAGACCCTCAGATTTGAAGAGTGATATTTAGCAATAGGTTTCAGTAGAAGATAGCCATCTTCGTGTGTTTCTTTTCCCTGGAGATTCCATGAAGTATGTTTATTCCAAGAATGACAGGCATTTTGGAGAAAAACGGAAGGTGGGGAATACTACACAGAGGAATCTATGTCTGTCTTTCTTAGAATGACTATAAAACGAATATAAAAGGGAAAAATATACAAGAATAGGAAAAATTAAAGAAATAGCAAACAAAGACGGTAAGAAATGTAGTGCTTCGTTTTTATATTAATCTGACCAGTAAGTCCTTACTGACATACGAAGCGGAAAGTAAACAATAAACATGGATCTCTGTCTAGTGGAAATTCTAAAGGGTACTGCATTTCAAGCTTGTTCCACGCGGTCGAGCCATCAACGATAAACTGTATTGCCAGCAGCTAGACTGCGTGTAGGACAAACTAAAGACAGAGTATCCTGCTTTGGTCATCGAGTTCGGGCAATATGAGGCCCCACACTGTCAGGTTGACTAAAAAGTTCAGACAGATGGACGGTGTTGAGATTCTTCCACATCCACCATCCAATCCTGATGTTGTTCCGAGTGGCTCTGGCCTATTCAGCTCAATGGCACACTTCTTCCGTATAAATAGATCCAATAAAAAAAAACTCCCCAAAAAACAGTTTCTATGATGATGAATCCCAGGGTCAGAAACTCATATCCATACAACTGAATATGATAACTGTTACTGAAAATTGGGCACTTTCCAATAAGTACTGCACATACAATATATATATATATATATATATATATATATATATATATATATATATATATATATATATATATATATATATATGTATATGAACGCAAGACGTCACTGATATTTCAATTAATTTTAACTTAAACATATAGCGTCTACAGTTACAACGTAAAATATGCAAATATCGAGCCGGTAAATATTGTTAATAATTGTCGGATTTAGTCCATTTCATTATATATATATATATATATATATATATATATATATATATATATATATATATATATATATGTATGTATGTCACTGTGTGTTTATCTGAAAATAAATACGCTTACAATTCATCTTCATGCCTGCCGTTCGCCGGGTTTCGTTTCTAGCTTGAGGCAACCAGACGTCTTGTCACACTGATGAGCTGTGATCTAGCAAAACAGTCTGTCTGCGGATGACTATATATATATATATATATATATATATATATATATATATATATATGAACGATGAATAGAAGAATATATAGATATTAAGGTACTTATCGATCACCTTCACGCAAATAAGACGTTCATATTTGTTGATTTTCTGTGATGTTCGTAGTGTTTCCTGCTAGCTCGGCACGCACGCACGCACGCACGCGCGCGCGCACACACACACACACACACACACACACACACACACACACACACACACACACACACACACACACACCGGGTGTAACAGCAAAATTGTCCAAATCTTGTAACAGCAAAATTGTCCAAATCTTGTAACAGCAAAATTGTCCAAATCTTGTTTAAGCGTTGGACCGTTTTATCTAAGAAATTATAAAAGATATCTTACTGGAATTCTCCGAGCTTTTTATGATGTTATTGGACTCTACTTTTAAAGATAAGAATGTATTTACCTCTAAGTTGAAATGAGAACCCCTTGGGGGTAACCTCCTGATCCCGTTTTCCTCTCTAATGTTCCCTCATTTTAAACATATTCACCGTTCCTTGAATGATCTTAAAAAGACGGAACCCAGAGTATGAATCCTGGTACCATTACGAAAGCCATGAATGATCTTTTTCCTCTCACCATTGCTCAGTAGGGAAGATATAGTGGGACCTAAATAAAATGATTTTAACCTGTTCTCTTTCTAGCTGAATAACTGAAGGTGTTTTTCAGTAATTCTAATGACAAATGGTCTCAAGATGCCTAAATGTCTTATCTAAAAGCCTGGAAAACGGAAACTCAATTAGTTTAGTGGAGTTTAGGTATCAAACATTTTGTGGGATAGACAATTATCCAATGCCTTCACGCGATTTGGACAATTTTACTGGTATATAGGTACGTCTGTTAATAATATCTCAGCCCGTCATACTTCCCAAAATGTCCAAATATCACATGTTAATTAGAAAAGCTTTCTTTGTCGACCCAATGAATTTTTAGCGCACTCTGGTAGGCAATCTTCAATCCGATATATATATATATATATATATATATATATATATGTGTGTGTGTGTGTGTGTGTGTGTGTGTGTGTGTGTGTGTTGATTTCGTGAGAAGTTCGTAGTGTTTGCGTTTAGTTCGGCGCTTCTTTTCGTGGGGTAAGTGAAAAGATCAGAAAATGTCACGAAGGTGACCATATTCTCGTTTATTCTTTCCTTCTTTACGAAATGACTTGTTGACATCTATTCATTTGGCATAAAGAAATCTGCGTCGAATGATCCTTTGTTTACATCATGGACTGCCAGAAGAAAAAAAAATCAGGACTTTATGAATTCTTCGCCACCTTCGAATCGCACCATCGGAAACTCCCGCGGGACAAGAATCCGGCTCCCCAAAGGAGTTGAAGGAGAAAAACAAACAAAGAAAAAAAAACTTTTTTCAGTTGAAAGGGGAAGCACGTTCTCCTGAAATGAGATAGATAAATACATAGAAGAAGAAGAAGAAGAAGAAGAAGAAGAAGAAGAAGAAGAAGAAGAAGAAGAAGAAGAAGAAGAAGAAGAAGAAGAATAGAGGTAAGAATAAGGAGTAGAAGAAAAAGAATAGAGGCAAGAAAAAAGGAGGAGAATAAGAAAAAGAAGAATAGAAGTAAGAAGAAGAAGAAGAAGAAGAAGAAGAAGAAGAAGAAGAAGAAGAAGAAGAAGAAGAAGAAGAAGAAGAAGAATAGAGGCAAGAAGAAGAAGAAGAAGAATAGAGGTAAGAAGAAGAAGAAGAAGGAGGAGGGGTAGAAGTAGTAGAAGAAGAAATAGAAGAAGAAAAAGAATAGAGGCAAGAAAAAGAAGGAGGAGGAGAATAAGAAAAAGAAGAATAGAGGCAAGAAGAAGAATAGAGGCAAGAAGAAGAAGAAGAAGAAGAAGAAGAAGAAGAAGAAGAAGAAGAATAGAGGCAAGAAGAAGAAGAAGAAGAATAGAGGCAAGAGGAAGAAGAAGAAGAAGAAGAAGAAGAAGAAGAAGAAGAAGAAGAAGAAGAAGAAGAAGAAGAAGAAGAAGAAGAATAGAGGCAAGAAGAAGAAGAAGAAGAAGAAGAAGAGAGAGAGTGATAGAAGGAAGAAGTGATAGAAAGCAACAGTCAAAGAACTTGATGGAAAAAGAGAGAAACAGGTAGAGGGAAAGATAGAAAAAAGGAACAAGGAGATAAAGATCAATAATAATAATAGTAATAATAATAATAATAGTAATAATACTACTAATAATAATATGACTTGTATACACGCCTCGGTGCAAGGTAATTAGTAGTGAGCTTTAGATAAGAAGGCTAAAAAGAGAGAGAGAGAGAGAGAGAGAGAGAGTGAAGAGAAAGGGGGGGAGAGAGAGAGAAGAGAAAGGGGGGAGAGAGAGAGTGTAGGGGAGAAAGAGAGAGTAGGGGGAAAGGTATGTATTGTGAAAATAGTAGATGTACATCTCAAGATCTTTCACGTCTGACAAATGCAAATATCTCCAGAAGTTTTTCAAGAACACGAAGAAGATGGGCGTGCGGATGACTTTCCATTCGAGAATGGCACGACCTTTCTCAACTTTCCCCAAGAGATTAGCAAAAGACCAGAGGTGACATAGAACACTTGTCAGGGTTCATTGCTGGACAATCATCGGGGTCGGGAAAAGGCTAAAACGAGACAACGACAAGATAGCTACCCTGAAACAATATTTCTAAACTATATATTAGGAGAATCACTCAAGAAATTAAAATAGAAATGTACCAGCCATCAATGTTTCTTCTTCTTCTTCTTCTTCTTCTTCTTCTTCTTCTTCTTCTTCTTCTTCTTCTTCTTCTTCTTCTTCTTCTTCTTCTTCTTCTTCTTCTTCTTCTTCTTCTTCTTCTTCTTCTTCTTCTTCTTCTTCTTCTTCTTCTTCTTCTTCTTCTTCTTCTTCTTCTTCTTCTTCTTCTTCTTCTTCTTCTTCTTCTTCTTCTTCTTCTTCTTCTTCTTCTTCTTCTTCTTCTTCTTCTTCTTCTTCTTCTTCTTCTTCTTCTTCTTCTTCTTCTTCTTCCTTCTTCTTCTTCTTCTTCTTCTTCTTCTTCTTCTTCTTCTTTTCTTCTTCTTCTTCTTCTTCTTCTTCTTCTTCTTCTTCTTCTTCTTCTTCTTCTTCTTCTTCTTCTCTTCTTCTTCTTCTTCTTCTTCTTCTTCTTCCTTCTTCTTTTCTTCTTCTTCTTCTTCTTCTTCTTCTTCTTCTCTTCTTCTTCTTCTTCTTCTTCTTCTTCTTCTTTTCTTCTTCTTCTTCTTCTTCTTCTTCTTCTTCTTCTTCTTCTTCTTCTTCTTCTTCTTCTTCTTCTTCTCTTCTTCTTCTTCTTCTTCTTCTTCTTCTTCTTCTTCTTCTTCTTCTTCTTCTTCTTCTTCTTCTTCTTCTTCTTCTTCTTCTTCTTCTTCTTCTTCTTCTTCTTCTTCTTCTTCTTTATTTGCTTGTGTGCTTATTCCTTCTCTTTCATTTTTTCTTCTTTTTTCTTCTTGCATTTCGTATTTCATGTCGTTCTTTGATGTGAAGGGATTTAAAATTTTGTAATCTCTACGTATATATATATATATATATATATATATATATATATATATATTAAAAATTAAACCTTTCCGAAAAGTCATCTCTTAACCAGCATTCGGCTATATATATATATATATAAATGGTGGTACTCGCTTGGAAAAACCTTGGTTAATTCGGCTTCTAGTAGAACAAACCAGTACCCAAGGAAAAATGAGGGATAAGAAAAGAAAGAACCAAGAACATCTTATATATATATATATATATATATATATATATATATATATATTCCTTTCACCCCATAGAAGGAGATAATGCTACTAAGACACAAGGGCTTACGAGGAGTAAAAAAAACGTATGAAAAGACTTGAACAGGAGTAGCGGTTTATCCTTTGTTTCTTGTTTTAGGATTGGTTTCTGGTTCCTTCTAGAGTATTCCCATTCCTTTTCGCTCCCAGTAGACCCTTGCGTCTTACTAGCATTATAGCCTTATTTGGGGTGGAATTGATTAAAAATACAAGAAAGCAAAAAAAAAAAAAAAGAAAAAGAAAAAAGAGACTGTTTATTACATATCAATATATATATGTGTGTGTCTGTGTATATGTGTGTGTGTATACATATATGTGTGTATATAAATGTGTGTATATACATATATATATGTGTGTCTGTGTATATGTGTGTATACATATATATATATATATATATATATATATGTATATATATATACATATATATATATATATATATATATGTATGCAAATATATATGAGAGTGTGTGTGTGTATGCATGTGTTAATCCTGGGTATGACGGTAAACTACATCCGGCAGCAAGGCTTCTCATCGTGAGATTGGAGGTGTTGAGGAGCGTGGAACTACCTCCTAATTACTGGTGTTCCCAGGTCCAACCAGACCCGTGATGGTAGCACCTGTTAGGGTCCCAGCTATGGGCAAATAATGAACCCCACAAACAAAACACTATCAAAGTATAAGAATACATTTTTATAGTAAAAATACCAACAATAGATTTTTATATAAAAAAAATACCAATAATACACACATACTAACAAATTGTATTGACTTCTTCCAAATTTGTTTAAAATGCTAACAACCAACCAACGTGGAAGAACTTTCATGAGATTTATCCACATAAAATTCTACAATTTCTGAAAGAAATCAAACGGTATTCCAAAATATAACATTAACAAAACTACAACATATACAGTGCTGTTCGATAAAAGTGACTCATCTGATTTTTTTACTAAATGTTCTCTTCTCCGATGAAACGAAAGTTGAGCTAAATTCAAAGGATAAGCGATCTAAAATCCGAAGAAGAAGCTTTGAAAGCTCTTTGAAGTTAGCAGTAAGTACTGCCAAGCATCCGTTCGGTATAATGTTCTGGAGATGCTTTCCTTTTCATGGAACTGGTTTCTTAAAACCTATTGAAAAGACCCTCAGGAGCGAGAAGTACCAGAGAATTTTAGAGTCTTGTCTGCTCCTTTCTGCTGAAAGGGTGCAAATCGACCCCACCAAGCTCATTTTTATGCAGGATAATGCCCCCTGTCACAAATCAAAATTGATGAAGGAATACTTTGATGAGAAGCAGATGAGTGTTATGACATGGCCGCCCCAATCTCCTGACCTCAACCCCATAGAAAACTTATGGAGCATTATAAAGTACAGGCTCTCGAGAAAACAGTTGAGCAACAAAGAGGATTTGATTGTGAATTTCATATCCGAATGGAATTCAATGCTTGGAGATGAGATTTGCCAGAACCTGATCAAGTCAATGCCAAAAAGGGTTGAAAAGGTTATTCAAAATAAAGGAGGACCCATAGATTATTATATATTTCGAACTATATTACCTATTATAAATAAATTATACCTGTATTTTTCTTTATTTAAAGCTGTTCGGTTATGTTTCTATTGATTACTAGTTGCAGGAAATAAGTGAGACACTTCTTTTCTTGCACAGAGTTTTTCCCTAAATCTCATTTATTTCCAAAATTATAATTATCAATAGAATACCTTAGGTTGAGTAAACTTTTTTACTAGGTAGTCGGGAAGGGTCTTTATATTAGTAAAATTAAAAATTAGTTTGACCTCAAAAACAATAGGCGAAAAAATCTTTAAGTAAAAAAAATCAGGTGAGTCACATTTATCGAACAGCTCTGTACATACCATCTCTTCTAGTAATCATGTCCACACAAACATGTATATGCACAAAAGCTGAGTATCATCTACCATGTATTCAACTGTGAAAGCAGAATAACATATATCATATTTTTCTTAATTCCGAGTTCAGAAAAAAAAAAATTTCGGCATTAAATTACCCATAAGGAGTTGGTATGTCGTTAAACAGAAATCAATCAATCATACGTGTGTGTTTGGTTTGGTTTGATTTACGGATTATCAACCTCAATGTGTTATTTAATACCGACAAAATATTTATTGCTGGTAATTTTTTTTATCAAATGTATTGCTGATAATGTTTTTTTCCTTCAAAAATCTATTTCTGGTAATATTTTTCCTTCAAAAATTTTTTTCTTTTTCAAAAATATAGATGGTAATATTTCTTTTTTAAAAAATGTATTGCTGGTAATAATTTTTTTTTTTACAAAGTATTTCTGGTATTAAAACCTATTTTTACACTTTCATAGTGTTTTGACTCCAGTTTGGGGGTTAACTATTTGCCCATTGCTGGGAACCTTACAGGTGCTACCACCCCGGGCCAGGATGGAGCTGGGAACACCAACAGTTAAGTGGTGGTTTCACGCTTTTCAAAGCCTCCTGATCAGAAGGCCTTGCTGTCGGATGTAGTTTATCATCTTGTCCAGAACGGGAAAGAAAGGAGGAAAGATAGAAATGTTTAACGTCTGTTTCAGTGAAATGGAAAAAGTTGTCAATTTCAAATCTTTTCATTTGTACCCCCTTACTTCTAAAAAGAACGACCAGCATTCGTTTTTATGGTTGTTCTTGCAATATTTTGTTTAAGTTGTTAAGCTCAAATATGTAACTATCCATTTATATATATATATATATATATATATATATATATATATATATATATATATATATATATATATTATATAGAAACAAACACCTAATCTATCAGCTATCCTCACCTCTATCAAATATCTAAATAATACAAACCAATCAGGAAATTACAAATGTAACAAAATTCGTTGTCTAGTTTGCAAACACTTAATAACCGATAGTGTATTTTCTGTACCCAACACCAATATCAAAATACATCCACCTCGCCTCACCTGTGATAGCCATAATATAATTTACTACTTATTCTGCACAATATGTCCTAATAGTGGATATATTGGCGAATCTGGAATTAATTTTAGATTTCGCTTCAACAATCACAAACTATCCATACGTCAAAACAATCCTTACTCCCGCATAGCTGAACACTTTAATCAATCAAGACACTCATTAGACAACTGTAAATGTTTATTGATAGATTCCGATTTTAGTTCCACATACACACGCAGAAAAAAGAGAAATACTGGATTTTAAAATTAGACACATATAAACTAGGGTTAAACAAAGACTTGGGAGTTTTAAATCCGTATAAGTATTTCAATAGTTAAAAAATTTCTTTAGATATAGTTAAAAAAACCTTTTTAAACAACATCTAAAATATTATCGTTAGATTTACGTTAGAAATATTCAAACACAGTTGCATTCCACATCACGTGACGTCCGCGTCTCACGACGGACGCTACTTGAAAACAAACTTCTGAATACAGTTATTCAATTAATTTCTGACGAAAGATCGGGGCGATCTGAAATATCAAATACATATATATATAAAAAAATATAAATAAATACTTTCACAAAAAAAAACATTCAATATTTTTTCTTTTAATTTGCAACTTTTCAGTTGTTTTTTCCATATTATATATATATATATATATATATATATATATATATATATATATATATATATATATATATATATATATATATATATATTTGGATTGGACAAGGTCCGACAATTTATTTAAAGATATTTTATGATATGTTTAACGTTCTTTTTATAGATTCAAGTATTTAAGCAAATGCTCTGTTTTTATAATAAACAGTATTAAATAACATTTACCGGCCTATGAAAATTTCTCGGACATTCAGGCCGGTAAATGTTATTTAATACTGTTTATTATAAAACAGAGCATTTGCTTAAATACTTGTATCTATAAAAAGAACGTTAAACATGTCATAAAATGTCTTTAAATATATATATATGTAACTATCCAAATATATATATATATATATATATATATATATATATATATATATATATATATATATATATATATATATATATATATATGTAACTATCCAAATATGTAACTATCTGACAGTGGAATGGCTACGGATATTTTATTGTCGGATCTAGTTTATCGTCTTACCCAGGACAGCATATGTGCGTGTGCGTGTTTAAGCACACACACACAAACACATATTTTTTGCATTCGTCCGTTCTCTCGGCACTGCTCGAAGCTCATGTACCTCCGCACACAATCACTTCAGTGTAAAATATTTCATTATTCTAACGACTCACCAGTTACTCGGCATTTTTCTTTATATTTCTTTTGCCTTCGATGAACAGACAACAGCAAGACATTCGTTTTTGGTCTTTTAGTTTTATTTGGCCAGCCACTCAAATATGTTGGTCAAAAAGTCCAAACTAAAAAAAATAAAAACGTACAAAATAGAGAAGTGACAAGAGGACATGTTTGATTCCTATCATCACAACGTTCTGTGGAACCTGACTTTTTATACTGATACTGCCAAATAATTTGTCCACCTTTAACCTTTTCTTCTGACACTTTCCGAAATTGTCTCACACTTCGCTGTCTACGTTATGCCTTTTTTCTTTTTCTTTTTTTTTAGTTAGGTTCAATGTTTAAGGAATTAAAATGAAAACGACTCTTGCAGGAGAGAACCGCGTAAAAATTAAAAAAAAGAAATAGAAAGATAGAGATAGATAGATAGATAGATAGAGAGAGAGAGAGAGAGAAGCATAATGAGAAAGAGAGCTAAAAGGACACAGAGAGAGGGAAAATGAGAAATTAAGATAATAAAGAAAATGAGTGAAACAGAAATGGGAAGTTGAGCATAGAATCCAAAGAGAGAAAGAAGGAAAGGGAAATATCACGAGAGAGAGAGAGAGAGAGAGAGAGAGAGAGAGAGAGAGAGAGAGAGAGAGAGAGAGAGAGAGGAGATAATTGTTTAGAAATGAAGCGAGAAATAAAGAAAAAGTGAAAAAATGGCAGGAAGAAAAAAAGAAAAAGAGACAGGAATAAAACGAATAAAGAAAGAAAAACAATGAAAAGTGTAAGGAACCCAACGGGAGAGATTCGAAGAGACTGATATATATATATATATATATATATATATATATATATATATATATATATATATATATATAGAGAGAGAGAGAGAGAGAGAGATAGTGAACAGATTGGGATAGCTAGCTAGCTAGCTAGCTAGCTAGATAAGTAACAGACTGGGATAGATAGATAGATAGATAGATAGATAGATAGATAGATAGATAGATAGATAGGTAGTGAACAGACTGAGCTAGATAGATAGATAGATAGATAGATAGATAGATAGATAGATAGATAGATAAGAAACAGACTGAGATAGATAGATAGATAGATAGATAGATAGATAGATAGATAGATAGATAGATAGATAGGTAGGTAGGTAGGTAGTGAACAGACTGAACTAGATAGATAGATAGATAGATAGATAGATAGATAGATAGATAGATAGATAGATAGATAATGAAAAAACTGGTATAGACAAAGCAGAAAAAAGTTGATAGACATGTTTAGATTATGATTAATGATAAGTAGGCATTTATGAACAGGCGAAGACAGACATGCAGACTTATAGTTTTGCAACTACATGCATTTCTAAGTGGAAATATAGACAAGGAGCAGAAAGAAAATCAGGAGAGAGAGTGAGAAAGTGAGAATATGAGCTTGATTGATAAATAGATACATAGAAGAGGAAGAAGAAGAAAAAGAAGAACGGGAAAAAGTGTTATGAACCCCGGATTGTGTCTGCATTTGAAATAATTACACTCAACTTGGTTCCGACTTATTTCACATGAGTGAACCTTGCAATGATCATATGCAGTCACCTGGAGATGATTGATACAAGTACACAATTACCTTTCACTTTATGATATAAAACTTAGTGGTCGAGTCAGCTTCGTAGGTAATGTTGTTCCTTATGCCTTAGCCGAAAACACTGGCCGGTGTTCGATCTTCATTAAAAATACCTATGTTTTGGAACGCCTATTTTCAAGGCAGATATGTTCACCGACTGTTTGAAGATTGACAATCAGGTTTCATTTAATCGATATCACCCCCAAGGAACCCTGTCTGTCTTGCTATTTTACTGGGGAGAAATAAACACTGAGGTTAGATTATTTTAAATTGTTGTTTTTTATTCTCCTCCCCAGCACAGACAAAAATTTACATATGGGGACAAGTTCGGACTTCATAGAGACCTGGAGGTATTATGGTGAATGCAGTAATGAATAGTAAGAGTGTATTGTTTTGGTGTAATGAAAACTGTCGTATGTTTGGGTCAGTACTCGTGGTTAGCTAGGTTTAAGATAAGTCAGATTGAAGACCAGCCTTCCCTCTCTCCCCTCTTTTGGCCTTGTGCCGCATTTTTGTCTTATAACAAAATGAATATTACTGCCCTCTTTGGCAATTTGTTGATGTGTTTGAACGGGTATGTGTTAGAGGGAGTGGTTGGACGAATGATTGTTTTAAATTAATCCCCGCATTAATTTCGTCCAATTAACTGACGTCACAAGTAAGAGTTTCTTGTTCGGGGTCATTATTGATAATATTTTGTTTAGTTTTTTGCAAATACATATTAAAATACGTTCCAACTATACACTGAGATTAGATTATTTTAAATTGTTTTTTATTCCCCTCCCCACCACAGACAAAAATTGTATATATGGGGACTAGTTCGGACTTCATAGAGACTTTGAGGTATTATGGTGAATGCAGTAAAGAATAGTAAGTAAGCATGTGTTGTTTTGGTGTTTCCGTCAGTAATTGTGGTTAGCTGGGTTTAACTTAAAGACAGAAGAAAACCAGCTGTCTTTCCTCCTCCATTTTGACCTTGTGCCACATTTTGTATCTTTACAAAATAAATATTGCTATCCCCTTTGGAACCGAGACTTCATGAATTTAAAAATACTGTGAATAGCACTTAGATTGGCGGTATAGCATAATGGATAACGGCTCGGAATGAGAACTCAGAGAGACGTTGTTCGATTTCCAGTCGAGGTCGTTACATTCACTTACGCCCAAATACCATTGGGGAATATATGAATCCATCTCTTCTCCCTCTAGCTATGGGTTCAACAGTAGGACAGACTGGGTTCTATAACGCAGAACGAAACTGGAAAATCTTACGCCATGCATGTATCACGTATGGTATATAGCAGGCTGACTAGATTGGCGGTTAGATTTCATCATCTTAGGGTTGAAATGGCACGATATAACCGTAAGTTCTATGCTAAAGGTTCCTTTACTCGTACATCTCCCTTGTGGGAGATTGCTCCGGCTTCCTGCTTACCAGTCAAATTTGATCTTCAAAAATTTAAATGCAATGTCAATCGTTACGTACTGTCTACTTGATTCCTGTTTTGTTCTTGTTCTCTCTTCTTAATAATAGTTTTCTTTTCTTCATGTTCTTTCACACATAGTAATCCCTTGCGTTTAAGTGGCTTTATTGCTTAGCTTGGGGTTAAATAATTAAAAAAAAAATAATTAAAGATTTTGTCGGACACACTTTCAAGGAAGTCCCTTTCAGGGTTGACCTTGTGATGAACCAAGCTGAGGGTGGGGATCCGCGATTTATCCATTGTCAGTGATTATCTCGAGAGGTGGGCAAGGCTGCTCCCGATATGTAGGCATGTTCGAGAAAAACCGTTGAACAGACGGATATATATAAAAAAAAAACGCTAAAGACCAAATTAAATGGGCAGTCTCTCATACATCACAGACAAAAGGTAAGGTCCATTACATGATCCTAAAAGAGACTTATACAATTGTACATTTCAGGTTCGAACATTTTATATACAGTAGAATCCCTCATATCCCGAATCCCTCATATCCGGAGTTCCTCATATCCGAAATCCTGCATATCCAGACATGATTTTGATGTGCATATTTGAACTACTTGTGTGATATGTAACCCCTTTGAAATTTCTGTTCTTCAAGAAATCTTCTTTGAATAATTGCTTATGCTAATGGCTTGTCTTGCAAAAGATGATGGGAATAAGAGGAAAGGATGACAACGAGACACATTTGCAACAAGACGAGATGTATGATCATGATGAAACCTGGACAGAAATTGAAAAAGCTATTGAAAAGGTTGTTAGTTTTATGGAAAGAAAGCCAGCATTCAGTTATGATGATTGCAATAACACACGCAGAGTTAAAAAGTGTCTTTCGTTTAAAAAATTTCAAGAACAAAACGAAATACGGAAAAAGTTGCGAATGATATTAGAAGAGAAAGAATCATCATGCAACAGCGATTAAAAAAATCCTCGTTACATTATTTGTTTTGCATACGTGGCATACTTAATTTAATGAATTTTCATTAACATTACATAATTTATTTCTTTTTCCTTAAAATCGATTCCGTTATATTTCACTCACCATTAGCTTATTTTGCTTACTATAAAACATTGAAAATAAATGTTAAACCTGATTTGAGATTTTTTTATTTTAATCTAGATATAACCCCTCATATCCGGAGTTTATAACCAGTTCCTCATATCCGGAAGGTCCACTTAGTCCGATTGTCTGTAATTCTACTGTATCAACTATATGTTTTCATTACTTATTTATTTGATACGAATTTATTCTTTGTATGTCACACTAAATGGTTCAGTCTTATTTACTGGTTATATCCCGTCTAGCATAATTTGGCTTTCCAAATCTGCTTTTTACGACTACTTAATGGGAGCAGCGGACAATAACATCAGATGTTATTCCTATGCTGCCTGGACATATTTGCATGTTATTTCGGGATATATCTTTAAATGCATTAGCTAAGAAAATGGTAATACCCACTGCAGTATTACATGCGCTGCTGCTGATTGTTGCTGGCCTTGTTTTAATGATCGAATGAAGGTTTTGTCTTATGCTGGTGCAAAACTAAACTTGTGGAGTTTAGTGCAATCTAAAGTCGGCCTGTCACATTTATTTCAGTTGTCAAAAATAGTCATTACGTAGGCTCCCATGGAGCCAATCATAATAGCGCCCAGGAACGTATATAAAAAAAAATGCGGCATGGCCCATTTTCTATCCTTTTTATCCCCCCTCTGGACATTGGTCATGATGCTCGGCTCTTTTTTCGTCAGTTCGTCGTTGTAGATAGACACATGTCTCCCAAAATGAATTTCTCACAAGGACGCATTTAATCATCCTAAAAATGACTCACATAATTGGACAGTTCAGGTACGGACATTTATATGTGTACATTTCTTTCTTATTTATTTGATATAAATTATTTAATAATAAAGAGGAGGCACGGGAATGGATAGTGGCTCGGATTGAAGAATCGAAGAGCCGAGTTCGAATTCCAGTCGAATCCATTACATTCACTTACGTGCTAATACCCTTGGGAAAGATATGGATCCTCCCCCTAGCTATAGGTAAATAGCAGGACAGACCGGGCTCTATAGCCTTTGATGGCAACTGGTCTATCGCAGAAAGTAATGTCTACATACTGTGGGGAAAAAATCTGCCTAGGCAGTCATGTATCCCGCATAGCACATAGCTGAGTGATAAATTATTTCCTGTGTATGTCACACTAAATGGTTCAGTCTTACTTACTGGCAGTATCCAGTTTCGTATGATTTGCCTTTCTTTCCAAATCTGGTTTTTCCGTCTGCCGGGGTTAATGGGAGCAGTCGGCAATAACTAATGACATTTAAACACGTGTCTTTGTGTGAATGATGTTTAAGGATTTACCTTTAAAAGCTTTAGCTAAGAAATGGATAATACCCGCAATATAATACGTCATGTCTCCAAAGTTGTCTAGAATTTGGTTTCGGAACACCAACGTTCACAGCACATGTGCCTAATTGATCGTTTATCGGGCATGATGAAGAGGCTTGTTCGCACGCAATATCCTGAAGTTATCAATTTCAGTAAGCTGTGGACAACAACCCAGACGACATGTCTCAGCAGTTCTCGCTTGTGAAAATCGATGCCACTTGGAGTTGCAGGACATCACCGGACTAGAGTAGCTTATATAAATTGCCAGTCACCTGTCCTATGGCGTTTGGCATGACATATTTTAAATGTAACCATTGGCGTAACTGCAATTAAATCGTGTTTTTTTTTCTTCTTCAGAAAACCTCGAATTTTTTTACTACCGTATATCATCGAGTATAGTGCGAGTTTTCAATATCAGTCTATATCTCTGAGATGAGGTATCATGATTACTTATATTGCTTACGTCATTCGAACTGTTATCCTCATCTACATTACCATATTCGCAAAGTATCAGCCGTTGTACGCTCCGGCCTTCAATATCTGTCTATATCTCTTAGATGAGGTATTATGATTACTTGCATTATTTAAATTATTCGGACCGTTATCCTCATCTTCATTGCCATATCCACAGCGTATCCGCCCTTGTACACTCCGGCCTTCAATATCTGTCTATAACTCTGAGATGAGGTATTATGATTACTTGCATTATTTAAATTATTCGGACTGCTTTCCTCATCTTCATTGCCATATTCACAACGTTTCAGCCGTTGTACGCTCCGGCCTTCTTAAGGTGATTAGAATTTCGAACCTTTTATTTCGTTCAGCGAATCGGGGGGGGGGTAGATTATTCTAGTTCCACGTGCCATGCCTTTTCCGGGAGGGGGTCTCCGTTGTTTCCCTTTAACCAAACTTTCCAAGTTTTGGTTCACCGTTGCCCTGGCGTGGTACTGAATTCACAACTCTTTGGGTCTAATCACTGGATTACTCCAACGTCTTTTTAGGGAATTGTAGTATCTGTTTCAGCAGTAGCAGCAGCAGAAGTAGCACTAGCTAGCCGGACTGCGGATTCTGCCAGCCATCTCCAGCGTCGACAAAGATCATCATCATCATCTGTTCCAGCCATCATCACCATCAGCACCAACAGCAGTTCCAGCTCTCCAATGGCCGACGTTCCAGACATTTCCAGCTTCAGCTATTCATCCTCACCAGAAGCAACGATATGCAATAAACTGTCCATTTCAGGACAATTTTCAACGCCGACATAAGTATCCTTTTCAGGACAACAATTCCTAATCTATAAAAAAACTTATTTTCAGGACAACTATTCTCAATGGCTATAAAACTGTCCTTTTCAGGACAACTATTCTTAATGGCTATAAAACTGTCCTTTTCAGGACAACTATTCTCAATGGCTATAAATCTGCCCTTTCAGGACAACAATTCTCAATGGCTATAAAACTGTCTTTTTCAGGACAACTATTCTCAATGGCTATAAAACTGTCCTTTTCATGACAACTATTCTCAATGGCTATAAAACTGTCTTTTTCAGGACAACAATTCTCAACGGCTACAAAACAGTCCTTTTCAGGACAATACTCTTCAACGCTCTTCTAACTCCCGACATGAACATGCGAACAAATATTTTGCCTGCTACATTGTAACCTCATTGTTGTCGATGTATTTATTTCCTTTAACGAGAATGAACTTGGTAATATATATTCTTTCTCCTCATGTCTTTTTGTGTTTGCTGTTGATTTCCGTCAATTAATATCAATTTGTGTGCCAATATACAACTCGCAGCGCGTAGTTCCTTTGAAGAGGTTACAAATCCTGTATCTTCGGTGACTGGTTGCACTGTACACAGGTAATCTTTTCGCTGGGGGAATGTTAAACACGATGCATTTTCGGTAAGCGTAAATTTCTTGATAGGCCTATATTCTCATGGTATATTTGACAAAAAAGGGTGTCATTGGAAATACCTCAGATATGTAAACATTTGCAAAACAAAGATGAATGCAAGTTTGAGTTGTCCTTAGTATGACGATAAACTACACCCGGCAGCAAGACATAAGATCGAGAGGTTGGATGCTTTAGGAGCGTGGAACCACCTGTTAATTGCTGTTGTTCCCAGGTCCACCCTAAACCGAGGTGGTAGCACCTGTTAGGGTCCCAGCTATAAAATGACAACACTAAAATAGTATAAAAATACAGTTTTATAATAAAACTACCAGCAATACATTAAATAAATACCAACAATACATTTTATGATCTAAAAGTATAAAATTATGTACCATCCGTACCATTCACTAGAGTGACTACGTCACCAACGTTGAGGTCCTCGGAAATCACCAACATTGAAGCCATGTTGCTGAAGTCACAGCTACGCTGGGCAGGGCACGTCCCCAGAACGAGGGACCATTGACTACCTAAGATAGCCCTGTAAGGCGTACTCTTCACTGGCCACCGTGACAGAAGTGCACCAAAGAAGCGTTATAAAAACTACCTCAAGAACTCCCTCGGTATCTACCACACTGACCCTCGCCTCGACACTTGCAGCTGATCGTCAAGCCTGGCGCTGCATCGTCCACCAGGCGGTATTTACCTTTGAGGACTCTCGCAGGGTCAACCTGAAGAAGAAACGCCGCGGGAGGAAGGACTGGGAAACCACAGCAGCTATACCAGGCCAGACCTTTAACTGCAGTCGCTGCGACCAGAATTGCCAATCCCACATCGGCCGAGTCGGCCATCAGCGTGCCTGCAGTCGACGTGGACAGCCCACTTCATAAATCTTCGTTCGCGAAGCCATACCAGAGAGATAAAATTATGTACAAAATATCGGTAGATGGGCGCATAAAATTACTTACAAAATATTTAGATTTCGGCATTAAATTACCCATATAGATGTCGATATGCCGGTAAACGAAATCAGCGGAGCAAATTTGAGATAGGAAATAAATATATGAATTCTTCATTTATCTCAAGACATTTCTTAAATCTTAAGGGGCATGCAGAGTGGATAAGGTATTGCTTTTCATGTAACGGCAAAGGGAAACTTCGGCAACGTAGGTGACAGGCCCAAGGTAAAGGAGCTACCATAGTCAGGCATGTACGAAAACAAAAATACGATATCTAAAACTTTGTAACAGATATTTTACAGTAAGTGGTTTTTCTCACCATTTTGGAGCAGCTTTGTATAAAAAAGAATGAAGACAATTTATTTGCTATAAAATACGCCCAGTATTATGATCAGTATGGTATGTTAAGCCTACTTGTATTGTTCAGAATCTGGGGTCGCTTTATACATAATATCATGAAAAACCAGATATTCAGGGGTCGTATTATATATGAAGTAGGCTTATACACGAGTATATTCGGCAGTTGTCCGCCCAATCCAAGGCCCACGAGCCACTCATGATAGAGAGTTACGGATTCAGGTTGACGCATATAAGAGTTGTGCAATATATTAACGCGCGTCCTGGGTATGACGATAAACTACATCCGCGTCCTGGGTATGACGATAAACTACGTCCAACAGCAAGGCCTCTGATAATACGTTTTTGAAAAAAATAATATTACAGCTATACATTTTTGAGGAAAAAAATATTGACAGAAATAGATTTTTGACAAAACAAGAATAATACCAGGAAAAAAAAGTCGGTTCCACAAATTAGTGATTCTTGAGAAGAGACGGTCCGAAGGAAAAGTCCTTTTTACTAACGGTAATACGAAGAGAGTGAGAATGATTTATTCCAATGTCCGTATCATGGCGGGTTTTAGCTACGAATGACAGAACTGGAGGCGCTACGGAATGTAGCTCGTCGTGACAGAGCAACGAGACGTTTGAGATGTTTTCGCCTGTGGCGAAATGGGTTGTAGGGTGGGAAATACCTCACGAAGCAGATTTCAGCGAAGACGCTTTCGAACTCTCTCTCTCTTTCTCTCTCTCTCTCTGTCTGCACCCGTCCAAATATGGTAGCGGTATTTTTTGATCTGATCTGGCTCTTGTAATGATAGAACATTGTGAGGTGGGGGGAGTCAGGTACTAATTTGAGTGGCACAAGGACATTTGATCACTTTTTTTCAGCATCATTTTTAATGGCTAGTATATATGAGTTCCACAAAAAGCGATCAAGAAAAGGGACCTAGATGAGAGTACAACTGTTGTTGTCCAGTGTACGGGTTGAAAGATAAAACACGTCTGTCTCCTGAACATGCCCACAACAAACATGGCAGACACAGAGTAAGAGCCCACCTAAAAAAAAAGTAAAGAAAAAAGAACCAATATATATATGCGTACATACGTGTGTGTGTATGTGTGTGTGTGTGTGTGTGTGTGTGTGTGTGTGTGTGTATTGTTCATGCGTTTGAATACACTTAAAGTTTGTTCTGGGCTGAGGCTGGGGGGAGGGACTCCCTAGAGATAGGGTTTTAGCTAGGCAGGCTCTTCAGCGCGTGGCTAGGGTCATGTAGTTAGACATAGGTTAAACAAGATGTCTAACGAAGCCGTGAACATGGGCGCACAATTACGCGAGGAAGAGATCCGTCGAGGTTCCGATCGTTACATTTGTGAGGTTAAAACCCCGGAAAGGCGTACTCTGAGGTCGATTGACGACATGTGCGAGGCGTTTCGGCCACATTTTGAGAGCCGGTTTACCAAGATATAGACAAATATTTCTGAAAACCTTCCAGAACTTTCCGGAGTTGTCAAGAACTTCATGGAACCTTCCAGAACTTGTTTTTGCTTATTTGTATGTTTGTATGCTATAGCTTCTTGCGAGCCGGTTTACGCGTGGAGAGATAAACACGTGTATCTCCTGAACGCCCACAACAAACATGGCAGATTCGGAATATGAGTCCACGTAACAAATGATAAAGAAACAACAAGAACCAATATATATGTACAAACAAATAATAATGGGTAGGTTTGGTTTGGTTTGTTTTACGGCATATCAACCTCAACGGGTTATTTAATGCCGACAAGATTTTTATCGCTGGTAATATTTTTATTTGTTTTTTTTTTATCAAGTGTATTGCTGATAAATTTTTTTCCTTCAAAAGTCTATTTCTGGTAATATTTTTTCTTCAAAAATCTGTCGCTTTTAATTTTTTTTTCAAAAAATTATAGCTGGTCATAGCTTTTTTCAAAAGTGTAGTGCTGGTAATAATTTTTTTCATCAAAAACTTATTGCTGGTAATAACTTTTTAACAAAGCATTTCTGGTATTGAGACCTATTTTTACACATTCATAGTTTGGAGGTTAACTATTTTCCCATAGCTGGGACCCTAATAGGTGTTACCACCCCGGGTCTGGGTGGACCTGGGAACACCAGCAATTAAGAGGTGGTTCCACGCTCCTCAAAACGTCCTGATCAGAGGCCTTGATACCTGGGCGTATTTTATCGTCTTACCCAGGACGCAAATGATAATGTATTAAAAACAAAGAGTTAGAAGTGATAAAATACAATAATATGTCTAACAAATGAATGTGGAAACTTTTGGTCTAAAGTATATGAAGTGTGTAAATGTGCGTACGTACGTGTGTGTGTATGTAATATTCATTCGTGTTCGCCAAAGAAGAATCACGTTCTTCCGCTATTCGGAGAAATGAGAAAAAAAAAAAACGAGATAAAATATCGCCGAGTATTTATCGTCCGGAAAACGTCCCCTAGTAGCGGTTTCGAAAATTAGGAGGAGGTAACCCGACACAAGATTTCCTCATAAACAGAGAATATTCAGGGGCTGTTCGGTCTATATCACACGAATGACGTTATGGTTACATCCCTCTCTCACAGATGCGCCGTTGCCTCGCTCTGTCTTTTTTACAAATACTTTCACGGTAATTGCTCCGACGAGCTGCTTTCGCTGGTTCCCAGGCCTCATGAATTTAAGCGTCCTACGAGGCTGGCATCCGGTTCCCACCACTTCACCGTTGAAACTGTTAGATGTAGACGTCTCTTCTACTCCAATAGCTTCATGTCTCGCATCTCTCGCCTGTGGAACTCCCTTCCTTATTCCTGTTTCCCTGACAAATATAATCTCCAACTATTTAAGTGTAACGTCAATTGACATCTCTAGTTGCTTTGATCTATCCACTTCCCTTCTCCACATCCTTTCACCTTTCATTCCTATCTGCTCTCGCTCCAAATCTTCTGTAGCACCCTTGCCTTGATCGATCTACTATCTTTCTCCACATCCTCTCCTTTACCACTCCTATCTGCTCTTCCTCCAAACCTTCTGTAACCCCTTGCGTGCTAGAGCCTTCCAGCCTTGCTTGGGGTTAAAAGCTTAAAAAAAAAAAGAAATTTCGTCCTGAATTCCGATAAGCTAAATTCCTTCGTTGGAGTCTGACAATGTCTTTTATATAAATAAAAGAAAAACCCTCTTTATTTTTTTTTTATTAAAGAACGCCAATAATTTTCGTGCTTTTCAGTCCAGACTCATCAAAAAGTTGTTTATCTACCTGAGCGTTTTTTTCTTTCTTTCTATACATCGCTGATTGAATAGTGTCAAAAAAAAAAAATAAAAGAAGAATGTTTAGAAAGGGTTTTTTGTTAAGGAATTAAGAAATGAAAAAAAAATGTGTAAGACGGGAAGAAAAATAAAATTCTCGACAAATAAATTCAGGGTCAATTTCAAGGAAAAGAACTGTCTGTCAAGTTTCAAGTAAAAAAATTATATTGGAAAATGAATACAGAATGAAATGTTTGGTTTTACTAAAATAAAATGGCGCGAAAAAGGAAAAGATAAAGCAGACGACACCTTTAGTTCTCCGAAGAGAAGACTGATTGACACATAAACTAACGGACGCATTTGATAAAATAACAAGTGAATACTAAGTATTTACATATATATATATATATATATATATATATATATATATATATATATATATATATATATATATATATATATATATATATATATATAAAGATATTTTTGTAGGTACAAAATTTTATAACTGAAATGAAGGTGTTATGCTTAATATTACTAGACATATTAAAATACTAAAGCAAAGAATAAAAAGGGAAGCAACCGGTTTCGCTCCCGCTCTTCAGGCTTCTACGGGAGATTTTAATGTAATTAAAAAAACAGAATATGCAATGAAAAAGTAAAGGAATTTCTCCCCCTCACACTCATTTCCTTTTTGATTGCATATTCTGTACATTAAAGTCTCCCGTAGAAGCCTGAAGAGCGGGAGCGAAACCGGTTGCTTCCCTTTTTATTCTTTGCTTTAGTATTTTAATATGTCTAGTAATATTAAGCTTAACACCTTCATTTCAGTTATATATATATATATATATATATATATATATATATATATATATATATATATATATATGTAAGCATTTATGTATGTATATATGAAAGTTACATTAAATATGACAGACAAGGTGTTGTTTTTTCCGAGTTGCACTTAGCTTTATCACTATGTCGATATTTATTACTGCATATAACATCGTCTAACCACACCCAGTGCATTGTGTGTCCGCTACAAAGTTTTAATTTGGCCAACGGATTTGAAACCTAACGCCTCCAAAACTAAACAGCTCTCTATTTATATCTGAGAGACCCCTTCCTGCAATGGTTGACGCCTTTCCCCAAGAAAATGAGTCTTGGACAATTGTTCTCCCCAGAATCTATCTTATATGTCTATTCGTTCATGCTTAAAATATTGTTGCCACATATTGACCGGTGTTCCTGATATATATCTAGTGACCCTTGATAAAATACCAAATAAAAATCAGCAATATTATTGGTCCCGATCTGGCGTCTCGGCTTGAGTCTTTTTCCCACCGACGTTGTTTCCCTGTGCCTGTTCTATAAATACGATCATTGTAACTAATGAATTCCTCGCTAGGACACGAAGAGTTTAAGATTTTAATCACTGGACTAAATTGGCGGCAAGGTCCATTCAGTTTCCAGTTGAGTTGGCTAGATGTAACCGTAAATTCTAGACCAGAAATTTCTTTTCTCGCACTTATGGAGCCCTCTTCCGGCTCCATACTTTCCAGCCAACTTTAATTTTCAAAAATTTAAAAGCCATGCCAATAGCTTTCTATTCTCGTCCTGATTACTCTTCTGTTGTTCTCGCTCCTTAGTAAAATTTATGTTTTCTAATCCTTCCACACCCGTTAATTCCCTCCGTGTCTTAGTGGCTTTACTGTCTTGCTTGGGGGTGGGGAACATCGACAAAAACGAATATCTGCTACTCGTTAGAATGCACTTAGTGTCACCTCCACGTCCAGTAA
Organism: Acanthosepion esculentum; assembly: GCA_964036315.1. Lineage (NCBI taxonomy): Eukaryota > Metazoa > Mollusca > Cephalopoda > Sepiida > Sepiidae > Acanthosepion > Acanthosepion esculentum. The sequence goes on along the minus strand of OZ038502.1, from coordinate 23,863,174 downwards.
CCCATTAGAGTCGTAAGTTTATCAAAGGCACACCAGCCTTACCAATAATGGCGTGTGATGGTAAAGATAACCTGACGGGGTCCAACTCTCTACTGGTTGGTTTAAGATGTATTTTCCTTTTCCGAGACGGGTTGAGAGAGAGAGAGAGAGAGAGAGAGAGAGAGAGAGAGAGAGAGAGAGAGAGAGAGAAAGAGAGAGAGAGAGTTAGTTTTCGCGTTCTTGTTGGAGAAGAATTATTTTCTATCCACCAATCTCTTTCTCACAGGCTAGATGTGGCGAGTCTTTCACTGCCCCATCGCTACGTCCCATGGAAAGCGCTCGGACGAACTACATTCCTTGGTTCCACCAAGTCTGGCCTTCACGGCCAAGGCACTTAAGAAGTAGCAAATCACCCACATTCCCGCCGTATTCCATCGACGAGAAGTAAGTTCCACTCAAACAGCTTCTTCCCGCGCACCACTGCCCTGTTGTCCAGACTCCCAACTCAGCAAAAAGAATTCATTTTCCGAGCCGATAACAGTAACAGTATCCTAGCTTGAACTCAGGTTGAAATCGGCTTCCGCTCCCAGAGTGTTTCAGTTTTATTTTCCGTTAGTGTATTCTCTTGGCCTCAAAATTGAGAGCTTGCAAGCACAGTCAGGCGTATAAAACGCGCCAGTATAGTTTGACAGGCTCTATTGCCGCCATCATTGACTATCAAATAGGAGTAGATTTGTTCTTTTTCTTCGGTTCACCTGGTCCAGCCATGAAAAGGCACGTCCGTCTTCCTTTGCGCCTGCAGTTTAAATGTCGGATTCATCTTCCCAACCGCCATCGATTTTGTGTACCAACGACAAGAAAAACGGAAATTTGAAAAAAAAAAAAAAAGATTTTTTTTCGAGAGCACTACTGAAATCGCGTGCGTAAATGCGTTCTTGAAAGAACAAGGCATTTTCTAGACTAAACGCCTCCCTACATCTATATTTAAATTTATTTATCGAAAACAATACTACTCAAAGTCTCTCCCTTGGTTAGCGGAATGATGCAAAGAAGAAAAAGAAAGAAAAAAAAAAAGAAAAGAAAAAAAGAAAGAAAAAAGAAAAGGTAAAAGTTAACAATTCGGAATATTTTGGCGGGAAGCGATTGATGACGTCAGCAGAGAGAAATTTCGATGGCAAAGAAAATAAAAATGATGACCTATAAACGCGAGAAAGAATTCTTTTTGCGAATTCTATAATGGCTTATTGAATTAAAATGAATTTGATTTACCTTACAGGAACTGCATTTTCTATGATCCATTGTGATCGCTGATGTAATTGATATATCGGATTAATAAATAAAAAAAATACACCCCCTCTTTATTTACAAATTGCTTTGTTTACGTTCGGATACGAAACTGAGCACGTATGTCGATTTCCAGAGTCAGGGAAAAATCTTTGTTTAACGGTACTATTCAACTTTGGTCATTGACGCAGCCTGTAATCGAGAGGTCAATGCATATTAGAGCTAATGACGTTTTTCCCTAGGGAAAACAGGTTCGAATCCTGCCGTAGAGGGCAAATTTTTCTCTAATAAGATTTCTAGAATAATCAGGTCGGTAGACGAAAATAAATATACGGTTTAATAAATAAATGGGGCGTCTAAAATCCGTATATCCACTAAAAATATAATAAGTAATAAAACCTCACATTAATAAATAAAAATCCCTATATATATATATATATATATATATATATATATATGGCATAAGAATAACAATATATATATATATATATATATATATATATATATATGGCATAAAAATAACAATTTGAAAAAATCTTTAATATAATTCAAGTAATAAAAACTCACATTAATAAATATAAAATCCCTATATATATATATATATATGGCATAAGAATAACAATATATATATATATATATATATATATATATATATATATATATATATATATATATATATATATATATATATGGCATAAAAATAACAATTTGAAAAAATCTTCAATATAATTCAAGTAATAAAAACCCACATTAATAAATATAAAATCCCTATATATATATATATATATATATATATATATATATATATATATGGCATAAGAATAACGATAGATATATATGGCATAAGAATAACAATTGGAAAAAATCTTAGTTTTCTTCCGACTTTATCAAGGCAAACATTGAAAGCGAAATGTTTTTGTTGTCATAGTTACATTAATTACAACGTTTCGGCCTTTGTACGCCCCGGCCTTCTTCAGGTGGTTGGAATGTCGAACTGAACCCTTTATTTCGCTCACTAGGGTAGACTGTTCTAGTTCCACGTGCCATGTTTAATGGATGTCAGTTATAAGATATCTCCTGTTAATTTCCCTCTGAACGTTCTCCACTGCCTTAAACGGATATTGAACTCACACTCTTTGGGTCCTGTAACTGGATATAACTAACGCCTTTATCCACTGTGCCATGTGTCCTCAAGGTTAACCTTCAGAGTGAAATTAACAGGAGATAACTGATAACTGGCATCCATTAAACATGGCAAGTGGAACTAGAACAGTCTACTCCAGTGAGTGAAATAAAGGGTCCAGTTCGACATTCCAACCACCTGAAGAACGGCCGAAACGTTGTAATAAATATGGCGACAAAGATGAGGACAATAGTCCGAATAATGTAAATAATGTACATAATACCTCATCTCAGAAATATAAACAGATAGTTACATTAAATCCCAAAATTTATAAATGGGAGGCACTCCGGCGTAATTCTCTTTCTGGCTAATGGTAATTTCCTTTATACTAAGAGTTTGTTTTTTGTTTCCATGTTGACAACATATATATATATATATATATATATATATATATATATATATATATATATATATATATGGTGGTGGTTGAGTGTGGGTGTAAATTTCTTTCAGATGGAGTGTATCTATAATGGGATAAAATGAATAAAGACAAGTGGAAAATGTTTTTTTATTCTTAGTCGACGCGTTTCGTACCCGAGGGACTTTATCAGGGCACATTTGCCTTGATAAAGATATCATTTTTTTTTACGTCAAAAATGTGGCCATAAAAAAAATGTTACTCTCAATAAAAGAGAAAATAATTCACTAAGATGGAAATGTCTAGAAAGCTCCTTCATCCCTAGTTCAGCCACAGTCAATTTACGCCCAGGTTCCTACAAACGTAAACGTGGCAGATTTCCTATCATCGCAATGCGGGATAGTTAAAAACAAAGATTGTGAAAAGAAAAAGAAAAAAGAATGTAGATGAATCTGTCTAGATTGCAAAAAAATGATTCCTTCAAAAATTTTGAAACTACCAGCGTTTCTCGTTGATGTGCAATTGTCGTGTCCACTAAAATATCAAATACAATATTTATAAACCAATCACACTCAAGAAAACACTTACATCTTAAAACACACCAATAAAATCATAGAATACAAATCAGAATGTTTGTTGTATTAGCCATCATTATTTTTTAGGTAGATAACGACCAAATATCGTACGGACGTAGTAGAAGACATACCACGTGCTCTTTTAGGGCCAATTAGGAATAAATAAATAATTCAATTCTAGTATAAAAACATACGAAATCCGTTCCCAAACAGGATACACGCGGCCGTCACCAAACTCAACACAACTCTCGCTTATGATCGTCACGACCTCATGCTAAAAGCGACAAACTTCAGACTACAGCAACACCACCAACAGTAAGAATCAATTCCTATCTCTTGTATCCGTTTTTACTATGAATCACGCACACACGTGTTGACTTTTTCATACAAACACACATATCACAACATTTTATTGTTTCTCACATACGTACACAAAGACAATTTATATTTTATTTCAGAACTTTATTAAAGACATTGCTTTCTAATCTATCATCAACTGTTTGTATTGTCGTTATATTAAATTAATGTTTATTTGTTGAAACTACGTTGTCTTTTCTACTGAATTTTATTCCTTCAATGATAATCGTGGAATTATTCTAGACGGCTAAATTACGACCGACCCTGTAATGATATTTTGTTATTGTATCGAATCCCGACACTCCAAATTTTAACATTCAACAAAAAACCGAGTAGGTGGTTTACTACACAGTCACAACACCGTCAACAAACAGTTACTGCACTATATTCTATTGCGATCAAAATGACATATATGCGTGTGTGTTTGTGGGTGAGAGAGTGAGTGTGTGTGTATGTGTGTGTGTGAGAGAGAGAGAAAGAGCAATATGACAATTCTTCTCGCCATAATCTATCAATGACTTGGGAAGCGTTTTAAACTTGAGATGGTTGACGCTAATTTCCAGGAGAGTGACTCACTGCGCCTTCTCGAACTAACGTTTTCCCCTGACCTGAAGAGGAAATATTATATTGAAATAATTGCTAGGTCTGCTGCTAGAAAAGTGGGTTCACTGAGTCGTGCTAGACCGCTTTTTATCGCCAGAATTTATCACATATATTTATAAGTCTGTCATGCATCCATGCTTTGAATACTGCTGCCACATCTGGTCTGATGATCCTGTTATATATTTCTTGATAAAATCCAACGAAGTATCTGCAAAGTTATTGGTCCTGACTTGGCATCTTGGTTTCAGTCACTTTCCCCACGGCCGTAGCGTAGATTCCCTGTGCCTTTTTTTTAATAAATACTTTCATGCTAATTCTTCTCATGAACTTTCCTGAAAGACTTTGTGAATTTAAACACATTAATAAATTGGTGGCCAGGTCTCATCAATTTACAATGAAATTGCTAGATGTAACCGTAGGTTCTATGCTAACAGTTTCCTTTCTCGCACTTCTCGCATGTGGAACTCTCTTCCAGCTTCTTGCGTCCCAGCCAACTTTGATCTTTGAAAAATGTAAATGCAATTTCAATCATTATATTCTGTATTCCGAAAATCTTATTCTTTTATTGTCCTTTTTTTCTTAATAGTAGTTTTTTCTCTTATTCTCTAACACTTTGTAACTTTTTGCGTCCTAGTGGTTTTATTGCCTTGTTTGGGGCGAAATGATTCAAAAAAGAAATAAAAAAAGGCAGACAGACTTGTACCTATGTCTCATAGAAAAGGCAAAATCTTTTAATAAGGAACAACGATGAAGTTACAATTTCATTGCTCTTTACTTGCTACATCGACTTCAGTGACTTTGCCCCGGCCGTAACCCGGCTTTTCTCTGCCTTTTCTATATATATTTTCATCCTAATTGTTCTGATGAGCTTTCCTCTTTGACACCTAGACTTTATGAATTTAAACGCGGTACTAGATTGGCAGCTAGGTCACATCATCTCACACTTGAGGTTGTTAGATGTAGACGTAAGTTCTATGCTTTCTAGATAAGTTTGATCTTTAAAAAATCTACATGCAACGTCAATCGATATATTGTGTGTTTTTAATTCCCGTTCTTTTATTGTTCGCTCTATGTTTAATAATATTTTCTTTTTTTAATATTCTCTCATACACAATAACCCCCTGAGTCTTTGTATTTTTTACTGCTTTGTATAACGTAAACTGATAAAGTGTGATATGACACACTGTTATGTTTGCACAGCTAGGAACACCTAGAGATATTTGAGAAAGTAATTCAAGACTCTAACTGGGAACAAAAAGATTGCATGCGGATAGATAATGAATTAATTATATACACAAAAATAAAATAAAAAGTGGCGCCAAATGCATTCAACCTTTACAGCGAGGCAATCCTGGGCGAGATAGACGTCCCACGGGATTCGTTATTCGTGGGCACAATCTCAACAACATAAGCTATGCGGATGACACAGTATTAATAACAGACAGTAGGAACCAGCATGAATCCTGAAAATGGTCGTAAAGGAAAGTGTGAAGAAATGATTAAACGTCATTTGTAAGAAAACAGAAAGTTATGACTGTCAGCAAGCCGGTTATGACAAAAGCCGAACCACAAAATGGAGATGGCAAAATGAAGTAAGCATAAAACTTGAAATATCTGGGAAACACCTTAATAGAGGACGGAATATGGGAGACTTAAATACGAAAGGGTATTGGTAAAATATCGAAATATGCCTTCCTAAAGATGAGCAAAGTATTAAGAAACAAGAAAAATTTCGTTTGACAAAGCTACGGGAGTGTTGAACTGCTATGTAATATCAATCCAATTGTATAACAGTAAATGTTGGACAAATTCCTCATTGATGAAAGGGAGGTTTGAGGCAGTAGAAACCAAGAAAATAGGGCTGAATCGCTATGTAATATTAATACTTTTAATAGGGCAGAGAATGATGGACAATTTCCCAACAGATGAGGAGGATACTTGAGGCAACAGAACGAAAGAAAAGAGTGCCGGATTGCTATGTAATATCAATCCTCCTATATGGCAGTGAATACTGAACAAATTCCTCATTAATGAAGAGGAGACTTGAGGCAACAGAAAAAAAGAAAAGAGTACTGAATTGCTATGTAATATCAATCCTCCTATATGGAAGTGAATGATGGACAATTTCCTCACATCTGAAGAGGAGACTTGAGGCCGCAGAAACAAAGAAAAGAGTGCTGAATTGCTATGTAATATCAATCCTCCTATATGGAAGTGAATGATGGACAATTTCCTCACATCTGAAGAGGAGACTTGAGGCCGCAGAAACAAAGAAAAGAGTGCTGAATTGCTATGTAATATCAATCCTCCTATATGGAAGTGAATGATGGACAATTTCCTCACAGATGAAGAGGAGACTTGAGGCCACAGAAACAAAGAAAAGAGTGCTGAATTGCTATGTAATATCAATCCTCCTATATGGAAGTGAATGATGGACAATTTCCTCACAGATGAAGAGGAGACTTGAGGCCACAGAAACAAAGAAAAGAGTGCTGAATTGCTATGTAATATCAATCATCCTATATGGCAGTCAATGCTGGACAATTTCTTCACAGATGAAGTAGTGACCATAGGTAAGAAGTGTTTCTACAGAAGGATACTGAGAATACCAAAGACTAGACGTGATTTACGAATAAATTTTAAAGAAAATGTAAACAAAAAAGTACTCTTACATTCGGAAACTTAAAATAAAAAACAGCTTGTTAAAAAGTCAATGACATAACGAGGAAAGAAGTCTTGGAGAATTTGACACTCACAAGACATAGTGAAAGGAAGAGGAACAGGGGTAAACAATAATCTTAATAAGAGTTACAAAGGATAGGAAGGTTTAGAGAGACATAATTGCCTACGTACTGAAGGGACACGGCACAACAATAACAACAACAACTAGAAGAAGAAGAAGAAGAAGAAGAAGAAGAAGAAGAAGAAGAAGAAGAAGAAGAAGAAGAAGAAGAAGAAGAAGAAGAAGAAGAAGAAGAAGATATATCATGTACATTTATAAGTATACCATTCAGTCGAACATCGAATATTGCTGCCATATATGGTCTGGTGCTACTGCTATGTGTCAAGAGATTCTTGACAAAATCCAAATAATCTGCAATGTTATGTTCCTGACCTGGCATCTCGGTTCCTCTTAACTTTCCCACAAATGTGACATTCCGTGTGACTTTTTTACATAAAGTGAATTTTCATTTTTTTGTGCCGCGGTTTTCGCGAATTTAAACATAGTCCTACATTGGTAGCTAAGTGTCATAATTTCACTGTAGAAATTTGCTACTCGTTGCCGTAGGTTCTAAGTTAATAGTTTCTTCTCTCGAACTTATCGCTTGTGTAATTCATTTACGAATTCTTGCATTCCTGTCAACTGTAATCTTTAAAAAATTAAATGCAATTCAGATCATCATCTTCTGTCTTCTTGTTATTTTATTGCCTTGTCTATTTCTCTCAAATTCAGTGACCCCTTGCATCTTACTTGCTTTAATCTCCTTCCCTGGTATTAAATAATCGCACGCACGCACGCACGTATATATATATATATATATATATATATATATATATATATATATATATATATATATATATATATATATATATATAAGGAGAAAGGGAGAGAGGACATGTATTTAATTGGACAAATACACAAGCATACATGAAAATGTTCAAATGTTACTAAGCACGCATTGCTCGTGTATATTATGAGCGAAAAGTAAAGAAAAAACGAACGATAAATAAATAAAGAAAGAAAGAAATGAATAAAAGGACGAACGAAAGAAAGAACGAATGGAAAAAAGAACTAATGAAAGAATGGTCGAACAAATGAACGAAAGAAAGAACAAACGAAGCAAGCAATGAAAGGAAGAAGAAACGAAGGAAGGAAAGAACGAAAGAAAGAACAAACGAAGGAAGGAAAGAAAGAAAGAAAGAACAAACGAAGGAAGGAACGAAAGAAAGAACAAACGAAGAAAGGAAAGAACGAAAGAAAGAACAAACGAAGGAAGGAAAGAAAGAAAGAAAGAACAAACGAAGGAAAGAACGAAAGAAAGAACAAACGAAGAAAGGAAAGAACGAAAGAAAGAACAAACGAAGGAAGGAATGAAATAAAGAACAAACGCAGGAAGGAATGAAAGAAAGAACAAACAAAGGAACGAACGAAAGAAAGAACAAACGAAGGAAGGAAAGAACGAAAGAAAGAACAAACGAAGGATGGAATGAAAGAAAGAACAAACGAAGGAAGGAAAGAACAAACGAAGGAAGTTATGAATGAAAGAACAAACGAAGGAAGGAATGAAAGAAGGAACTAACGAAGGAAGGAATGTAAGAAATAAAGACCAAACGAAAGACAAAAATGAAAGAATGATAGAACGGACCAACGAATGAAAGAAAGAAAGAAAGAAAGAAAGAAAGAAAGAAAGAAAGAAAGAAAGAAAGAAAGAAAGAAAGAAAATGAAAGAATGAAAAAAAGAAAAAGAAAAACTGGACGATGGAATGAAGGAAGATAGAACAAACGAAGGAAAGAATGAAAGAAAGAAAGAACAAACGAAGGAAGGAATGAAAGAATGAAAGAACGGACCAACGAATGAAAGAAAGAACGAATGAAAGAAACAAAGAAACAAAGAAAGAAATAAGGAAAGAAAAATGGACGATGGAATAAAGGGAAGAAAGAAAGAACAAACGAACGAACGAATGAAAGAAAGAACGAACGAAAAAATGAAAAAAGAAAGAAATATGAAGAGTGAATCATATTTGAAAACGCAAATACTTAGTAAAGAAAAGCAAAGGAAAAAGAAAAGAACAGAGAGAAAGAAAGAATGAACAAAAAATAATCTGTGCACAGGGAATTGTCTTTCGAAACATGAAAACTTAGCAAAGAAAAATTAAAAAAAGAGAAGGAAAGAAAAGGAAAGAAAAGAGAAAAAGAAAAACAATTTAAAATCTGTGCACAAGTAATCATATTCGAAAACAGAAATACTTAGTATAGAAAAACAAAGGAAAAAAAGAAAAAAAGAAAAGAAAAGATAAAAGAAAAGTAAAAAAGAAAAGAAAAAGAAAATAAAAGAGAAAAGAAAGATAGGATGAAATTTTCGCGCGCAGGAAATCACAGTTGAAAGCGGAAGGAGTCAACAAAGAAAAACAATAAACGAAAATGAATTGAAAGAAAGAAGAAAAGAAGGACAAAATCATTGACTGAAAGAAAAAAATAACCGACGATAGGAAGAGCTAAAATACAGAAAATTCTCATGTACAGTCGTTTCTTCCTCTCGCTGTAGTCAGCTGAATACATCGACGTGCGGATATTGTGACAATGTAACATGGACGTGATTACATGAAAGCCATGAATAGAGATTGATTTCTCACAAGCAAAGACGAGAACATACACGAGTGTATACCGTGGTGCTGCAGGAAGACCTTCCATCACCGGTCTGAATTGGTTACAGATTTTTTTCTCTCTCGTACATTCTACGTCGTCCAAACTTATATTTAGCTCGCAATGACAACAAACTCCTTCTTAAGCATCCTGTGTTCTCAAACATTGCACGTCAAACCGTGGTTCGAAGTTAACGCATACCTCGAGATTTACCGGACTGGTTCAATCCCTGGAGACGCATATTAACGGTGGCGACGGACAATAAATTCCCTTTGAATGATATTTTCTCATGGATCTGTTTCTTGAATATTACGATTCATACTTAGTCTCAACCAGCTTGGGATTTGAAGCTACCTGCCCCTAATCAAGATGCAGCTACTCAATCTCTGCATTGGCACATTATTAGCCTTAAAATGCACACCTCTCTGCATATTTAATACAAACACGGTATCAAGTGGGCGCAAAAGTTTCCAGCATTTTTATTTTTATAAAACGACCAAGAGTCACTCAATGTAGGGGCTTTTTAAATGATGTCGTTGTCAGTGTGAACAAGAAGAAGGTAAAAAGACCTAAATTCTGAAAGTATAAACTCGTGAAATTCAGGAGAACAGTTCGCCTGAACATCTACCGTAGAGATAGCGACAAGGTAGCTAGAAGCTAGCAACGTTTGGCCAGTGAGAAAGGGGGTTGTAAAGTGGAAAACATGTATCACCCACAAGGCCGCTTACACGCTTATGAACTATAGTAAGGCTGGGAATTAATGAGGGGTTGTATATATAATATATCAGTTCTACTTGTGGTCTGGTGTAACTTTCAGTCTCAGTGGACGTTCTGGTTAAGGAGCCTCATTTAGAGTACACCCGTTCACCTTGACTGGAGAGAATTCAGAGTTTGTTCAGCGATGTTGAGTCACTCAATGTAGAGGCTTATTAAATAATGTCGTTTGAAGTGTGAAGAAGGAGCGGGTAAAATGTCCTAAATTCTGAAAGTATAAACTCGTGAAATTCAGGAGTACAGTTCGCCTGAACATCTACGGTAGAGATATGGACAATGCAACGAGAAGCTAGCAACGTTTGGCCAGTGAGAAAGGGGGTTGTAAAGTGTAAAACATGAATCACCCACAAGGCCGCTTAAACGCTTGTGAACTCTAGCAAGGCTGGGGATTAATGAAGTGCTGTATATATAAGTTCTACTTGAGGTCTTGTTTAACCTTCAGCCCCAGTGGACGTTCTGGTTAAGGAGCCTCATTGAGAGTACACACGTTCATCTTGACAGGGAGAGAATTCAGAGTTTGTTCAGCTAAGATGAAACCATATTAGCTTTGTTTTGGAGATCTTGAATATTACATAGTAATGATGGTCCGTTTTTCTCCCATTGAGCCGTGAAAGCTAGATCAAGAAAGATCAGCACTTTTTCTTGATGAGAAGAAGTTCAATTTATGGTGATGGATTGCGACTCGGATAGATTTGAAGAGCCGAGTTTGAATTCCTGTCGAGTTACTTACATTCACTTACGTGCTAATATCCCCTGATCTATGGGTAAAACAATAGGACAGACTAGGTTCTACAGCCTTGAGTGGCAACCGGTTTAGGAGAAGGAAAGCTGTGAATTCAAATCTGCATGTAGCCATGGCGAACCATATACTATGCAGCTAAAGAAACGATCGTTCGCATTGTGTTGATGATCCCAACTACGGGCGACTCCAGTTTTGTTCAACTTTCATCCGATGGAGGAGCGATAGGCTTACGTTATTTCGTTCGTGAGAAAGCACTGTAAGTGGAAAATAATTAATCGCTCACAAGGTTGTGTAAGCGATTTTGGCTTTTGTCAACACTGGAAAGCGAGAACCTGTGCAGCATCAACACATATATAGCACAAATACTTCACTTCTGGTCTGATCCGACGTTTGTAAACGTAGGGCGTGGCAGAGGGAGTCAAGTTCTTTTGTTCAATTGAGCTCTCGAATTGTCAATCTAGGAACATTTAAAACACTTGGAAAGTGTTGTATATTTATCACCTTGTTTGTACGCGTCAACTGTCATCATTCGGAGTTTCTTGTCAAGTTCAGCAGTCTTCGCTACGTTTGCAGAACAACTAGATTATCGCGGTACGTGGCATTCAATTGTCTTCTTCATTACCTTTTAGAATGATATAGAACCAGATCAGTACTATTTTATTTTCAAAGGGTGTTCATAAACATAACAAAAGCAGCGGAGTGAGTAGCTGAAGAATAACTTTGGTGCTTTCGTTGATAAGGAAATAATAATAAAAAGAAATAAAACATAAAAAGAAATTAGTAAAAAACGATCAGCCTTACCTCGTGCGATTTTTACATCACATGACACGTTCAGGTAGCAAAGGTGCGAAGAAGAAAAACCAGAGTAAAAGTATAAAAATGATTACAAAACGAAAAGAAATAGAATAAAAAAAACAACTTTCACGATGACGACGACAAGGAAGAGAAACTCAACAAAAGTAATAAAAAATGATATGAACTTTGGAAAACCAAGGAAAGTAATAAAAAATTAATAGTTAAAAAAAAATAAAATAAAATAGTTAAATTTAATTAACAAAAGAAAAGGTTGTTCCGATAACGCCCCCGCAAATCTCCAGGTTAACCAAAGAATCCAGTGAAAGATGTCAAGACATCTATATGAGATAAACAGTTTACATATAGCCATAAACAGCATTTACAACAAAAAGGGCAAAATAAACGCTATATCATATATAGGTATCGACGGTCATTCTCTCTGTCTGGCACAGCGCCAATATAAAAAGGGTTCTTACGAAGAACACCGTTCAATTTATTAGCGAATAAGTACTCGACGTTTATATATTTAAATGCACAAAATAATGTGTTCACACTCCTCCCCGGTTTTTCGAACAAGATTAGCGATTTATTCATGCTTCTTGTTTAAGAATGGATTTCCAGTTCCTGCTAAAGTCTAATTCAACTCTATACTTCTAATGTCTCCGCCTAAACTCTGAACTTTTATTTACTATTTATTTTTTTCTCAATAAGAGAAGACAGGTTCGTCTGTCGTCCGGTTCATACTCCACGTCGGTCTTTTGAATAGGAACAGATGTTTATCCCTTGTTTCTTGCTTAGGATTGGGTTTCCTGTTCCTTCTATAGTCTTTTCAGTCTCTTTTCTCTCCCAGTAACCATTTGCGTCTTACTGGCATTATCACCTTGCTTGGAATGAGTTTGTTAAAAATAGGAAGAATAAATATCTTCGTGAGGAAAGAAGTGTTGGAAAATGTCACACTCTTATGACATACAGAGACAGAGGAAAGCAGCGAGTCATCTGCCTAAGAGTCTTGTGTAAATGGACGGCAGAACAGAGAATCGAGGGTCGTAAAAAGACCAATATTGCTACGAAGCGTAGGAAGTCATGGAGATCCACGTCCTGAAGAGATACAGAAACTAGAAGAATGAAAGCTTCACTCATAATTTTGCCGTATAATCTACGAGATTATCTTGATAAGTGTCGGTGGGTCATAATTGTCCGACTTGTATATACATTTTAGGGCTTTACCCCATCGAGCAAGTCATTTCTCTTCACACCTCTTCTATATAACGTGCCCGTTCAGAACGTGGGCGATCATGGCTCTCCACAACTTCCTGACCTTTGTAGCCCTTAGTAAATTTTGTCTTTTAAAAATCTCTCCTAATCCCTGTTCTGTCAACCATTCACACAGGATCGTTTGGTTACTCATGCACTGCTTTCCTTTGTCCATCTTGCATTCATTATATATATATATATATATATATATATATATATATATATATATATATATACACACACACACACACACAAACATATATATATATATATATATATATATATATATATATATATACACACACACACACACGCACACACACACACAAACATATATATATATATATATATATATATATATATATATATATATATATATATATATATATATATAAGCATTTCACCCCAAGCAAGGCTGGAAGTCACTAGCACGCAAGGGGTTACAGAGGATTTGGAGCGACAGCAGATAGGAGTGATAGAGGAAAGAATGAGGAGAAGGATAGGGGATAGATCAGGGCAACTGGAGATGTCGATTGACATTGCATTGAATAGTTGGAGATTATAGCTATCAGGGAAACAGGAATAGGGAAGGGAATTTCACAGGCGAGAGGTGCGATATATGAAGCTATTGGAGTAGAAGAGACGGCTACATTTAACAGTTTCAACAGTGAAAGGGTGAGAGCGGGATGCCAGCCTCGCAGGACGCTTGAATTCATGAAGTCTTGGAACCAGCGCAAGCAGCTCGTCGGAGCAACTACCGTGAAAGTATTTGTAAAAAAGACAGAGGGAAGCAACGGCACGTCTGTGAGAGTGCGACTGCAGACGAGATGCCAGATCAGGGCCAATTACATTGCATATCCGTCTCTGGATCCTATCAAGAACCCCGAGACAACCAGAAAGGGGCGCCAGACCATATATGGCAGCAATACTCCATGCAAGGGTGTCCCATCAATAAAAGCAAAGTACAGATAACTCTTTAAAAGGTCAGAGTGTATTTAACACTGTGTATTTATAACCCAATAAAAAGCTGACCATAAAATAGGTTATAAAATAAGATGACCACACAAAATTCTATGCATATAAAATCGGTAACTAGAAAAATGTATATGTTTATAAGGTTGTCTCTTTCGAAACTGATAAGGAAAGCAATATCTGACATATTATTCGAAGAAGGTATCGGGTAGAGATAAATAAAAAGTGAAGACGAAAGAGAATACGAATAGAAAGGAAAACGAATTTAGCTGATGTGGAGTGAATGAAGAAAAAGATAGAAAGAGAAAAACAGAAACGAGAAGAGAGAAAAATTGGCAAAAAAAGAAAAACTATAGAAAAAAGAAGAAATAAGGAAGAGGGAAGTGTGGAAAGATATAAACAAGATTTTGTAAAAGAAGGAAAAAAGAAGAAATAGTAAGAAGAAGACAAATGGAAGAAGAAGAAGAAGAAGAAGAAGAAGAAGAAGAAGAAGAAGAAGAAGAAGAAGAAGAAGAAATAAGGAAGAGGGAAGTATGGAAAGATATAAACAAGATTTTGTAAAAGAAGGAAAAAAGAAGAAATAGTAAGAAGAAGACAAATGGAAGAAGAAGAAGAAGAAGAAGAAGAAGAAGAAGAAGAAGAAGAAGAAGAAGAAGAAGAAGAAGAAGAAGAAGAAGAAGAAGAAGAAGAAGAAGAAGAAGAAGAAGAAGAAGAAGAAGAAGAAGAAGAAGAAGAAGAAGAAGAAGAAGAAGAAGAAGAAGAAGAAGAAGAAGAAGAAGAAGAAGAAGAAGAAGAAGAAGAAGAAGAAGAAGAAGAAGAAGAAGAAGAAGAAGAAGAAGAAGAAGAAGAAGAAGAAGAAGAAGAAGAAGAAGAAGAAGAAGAAGAAGAAGAAGAAGAAGAAGAAGAAGAAGAAGAAGAAGAAGAAGAAGAAGAAGAAGAAGAAGAAGAAGAAGAAGAAGAAGAAGAAGAAGAAGAAGAAGAAGAAGAAGAAGAAGAAGAAGAAGAAGAAGAAGAAGAAGAAGAAGAAGAAGAAGAAGAAGAAGAAGAAGAAGAAGAAGAAGAAGAAGAAGAAGAAGAAGAAGAAGAAGAAGAAGAAGAAGAAGAAGAAGAAGAAGAAGAAGAAGAAGAAGAAGAAGAAGAAGAAGAAGAAGAAGAAGAAGAAGAAGAAGAAGAAGAAGAAGAAGAAGAAGAAGAAGAAGAAGAAGAAGAAGAAGAAGAAGAAGAAGAAGAAGAAGAAGAAGAAGAAGAAGAAGAAGAAGAAGAAGAAGAAGAAGAAGAAGAAGAAGAAGAAGAAGAAGAAGAAGAAGAAGAAGAAGAAGAAGAAGAAGAAGAAGAAGAAGAAGAAGAAGAAATAAGGAAGAGGGATTTATGGAGACATATATATATATATATATATTATAACTGGAGGAAGAGGGAAAAGAAGAACTAAGCATGGGGGAAGAAATGGAGAGAAGAAGAAGAAGAAGAAGAAGAAAACAACAACAACAACAAGAAAGGGAGAGGGAAGAAAGAAGAATTAAAAAAAGAAAAAGAAATATAAGCAAAGAAATGAAGAAAAAATTAAAGAAGAGAGAGAAGAAAAGAATAAGAACAATAGCAATTAAAGAAAAAGAAGAAAAAGAAGAAAAAGAAGGAGAAATGTTATCACTTGTAAGAATGTCTACTGTAAATATCTGCTCGTGCATTGCCTAAAAAAAGGCTTTCTTATTGAAAAAATCGCAAAAAAAGTTGGTGCTTCTTATCAGAAGATACTAATAGAATCAGACAACCTGTCAACACCCTATTCTTCAAATTACGTTTGCGTTTTTTTTTTGTTTTTTTTTTAATTACCTTCTCGACCACCTCATCCGTCTTAAGGTTCTTGGAGAAGGCAGAAAGGAAACGCCACCACCACCCCCGCCGCCATCAAAACCACCACCCCTGTATTTAATAAGAAGAATCTTAAGATGACAAAATTCAACGACCTCGCAGTACGAAATCAATCAGAAAAGTAATGAATACAGAATAATAAGCCAGAAAGAGCATAAAATCCACATGAGAGTCTGCAGATGAAAATCCAGTGGGGAGTTGGGCATACGATTTCAGACACTATTTAAAATGGCTGATCCGCCCCGAAAGGTCTAATGACTTCTAAACTACAAAAAAAAAAAAAAAAAAAAAAAAAAATCCCGCCAAATGTTCTATAATTTTTTTTTTCAATCAGGGATCCAGAAATTATAATGTGTATATAAAGTGGGGGATCAATTCTATATAACGATGAATATATGAATCGATCCCTCACTTTGTGGCCATGATAGTTTCTATACATTTATATTCATCAGGGAACAATATATTATAATGTGGATAAAAAGTGGAGGATCAATTCTATATTACAATCAATACATAAACTGATCCCTCACTTTGTGATCATGGTAGTTTCTATGCATTTATATTCCAGAGAATGTAAATAAATCTAAAAGACATGCCTGTGTAGCTAATGAGTATTTGATTGATAAATTAATCCGTTTCTCTGGGTTATCAACCCTTTGCAGGTTATTTAAAGCCAGAACTTATTTTTAGACTGTAAGAATTTTCTTTTTGAGATAATAATGGTTTAGTAATATAAGTCTTTATTATTGACACCGTAGCTGGCGGGGGTGGGGAAAAAGATGGATTAACACCTAATCAGAATATGATAAACAATCAAGAAATTATACTGTGAATATAAAAAGGGGGATCAATTCTATATTACAATGAATATATAAACTGATCCCTCATTTTCTGACCACTTTTGTTTTTATATATTTATATCCCAGAGAATGTAAATAAGTCTAAAAGACATGCCTGTGTAGTTAATTCGTATTTTATTCATTGATTGATTCTGTGGCTTACTTCTGGTTTCTTAAAGAGTTATCTGTACTTTGTTTTTATTTACAAATAGTGAAAACCGTACTACAAATAGTTTTCATTTTCCCAGTACATCATATTACGTAATGATAAATAAAGTAAGCATAGTTTACATCTTGACATCTGTAAATAAATAAAAAAAGTACGGACAACTTTTGAAGAAGTCATGGACCAATTTGACACTGTAAATATATTAAGAATAAGAAATACCCTTTAAAGTTTAGGTCCCTTTTCGTGATATAAATACAATGTTAAATCTGCTGTAGTACTACTGGTGTTGTCTTATTCTTACAATTCATAATAGTACGCAGATCTTCGTCAGTCATGCATCGAAAGATACATGATCGCCTACGCGTGTATCACGCATGGCACATAACTGACTGACTGATGGCTACTGGACGTGTATATATACTGCATATTCAATGTATTAAGGCTACGATATCTAATGATACAAACGAATATACTAGTTCAACATATATAGGACTTTGCGTATCGGCTTGGATTGAGGAAACGCAGAGCCGAGTTGGAATCCATTCAATTCACTTACGTGCTAATACCCTTGGGAAAGGTATGAATCCTCTACTTCCCCACTAGCTATGGGTAAATAGCAGGACAAACCTGGTTCTATAGCCTTGGATGGCAACTGGTCTACAGCAGAAAGAAATGGCAACGTACTGCGCGGAAAAAATCTGCCTCGTCAGTCATGTATGGAAAGATACATGATCGCCTAAGCGTGTATCACGCACGGCACATAAGTCACTGAATCTCATCGATCCTGAAATAGTAGGACAGACCGCCTAAGGGTCTATTACTCATAACTGACTAAATTTTAATTGTTGCTGCTGTAGAAAGCCCACAAGTGATGTGGTTTCTGTTATTTCGTGCAGTCCTTTGTTTGTGATTATGTAGCGCCAGTCCAAATGGTTCGAGGAAAGGATGGTCTTCGGAAAGACAACCAGGCTTCACTTTACTTGTGATATCTATTTTAATTGTTGCTGCTGTTGAAAGGCCATCAGTTGAAGAGGTGGGAATAGCGACATTGGACTTATTTAGTACCCTATTCCAGAGACGTTAGTAGTCACGCGAGACAAAGTTTTAAAGGCTATGCGGTGTCTCATTATCGCAGCAAACAGAGACTTAGCTCCTTAGAGGACTCGCTTACATTTATTACGAGTAGTAGCAAATAGGCGCCTGTTTTGACGAGAGCTGTCACGCTGGTATAGCCGGAAATAGTGGTTCCTGTGTGCTATGGCGTCCGAGTATGCTGTTGTGGCCCATGGAGAGAATTGCGGTTTCACTGGGTATTTTCGAGAAGTGATGAAAGCGTTTATGCCGGCCTTGACCCAAGAGAAACCTCAGTGGCGCAATTTTCATTTGAGAGGTTATAGATATCAATCCATGGGGCGTCACGAAGAAAATCCCGGAATTAGTCCCAATCAGCATGCTGGTAACGGAAAGAGGTCTTATTGATCGGTGGTTCTTGTTTAATGGATGCTTGGAGGGAGATATCAATAGCTACCCCAGAGTGGTCCGAGTTACCAAGTGGGCAGTATTGCGAATCTCGGCAAGAGCGAGGAGAGGAAAGGAGGTAAGAAATAGACCCAATAGAGGAGCCTGTTGATCGGTTTGGCTAGGGAAACGAGTAGGGAAGTCCACGATTTGAGTAAAGGGATTGGGTAATGGATAAAAAAATAACGTCTTTTAACAAATAAGGAGAAGGCTTATACTTAACATCAGAAAGAGGCAGCTGAAGTTTCCGGGACACATAACGAGGAAGGAGGGCTTGGAGAATGTGACACTCACGGATCAAATACAGGGAAAGAGAGACAAGAGAAACCAGCGCGTGACATACCTAACGAGCTTGGGCAAGTGGATGACAGAACGTGGTCTGGGGGAAGAAGCAAAGGGAAGGAGCTTCCTGAGAGCTACGTCCTGAAAGGACATGGCACATAGATAGGAAGAGAAGCATGTGGCTCGATTTGGCTAGGGAAACAAAAGGGGAAGTCCACGATTTGGGTGAGGGATTGGAAAATGGAAAAATTTAATGTTTGTATACCGGCAACATGAGTACCATTAGAATGTTTCAGCCACGTGTCTTGGTCAAAATCAAAATCGGCGTAGACCAAGATGTTCGCAGACGGAGGGAGAAAAAGCACCTGTTCTATACTGTCAGCTATTGCATCTAATATACAGCAGTATTGGGAAGAGGGAGAGGGATAAAGGAAGATGTGATAGCTGACAGAGTTTAGTAGCGAAAGACGGAAGCACATGAAAGATTAGTCAGCGACCTTGACAGACAATTCATTAGCCATCGGCAGAATATCCCGGATGTAAACACCAAGGCCATATATGTGAATGCTGGAACTTTTTCAGATATCCTGGAACCAAAAATTCATTGGTCACAATGGAAGAATTCAAACTGGTTTCTCAAAGGGCAAAGATATCTGCTGGCCTTTCCAGGAGGAAGGACTCTAACACTGCAGAAGTTGGAACGGATACCGCGAGTACTGGAGAAAGAAAGGTTAAGCAGGGTAGGTGTTTTCTTCTTTTTTTTTTGTTAACTGGTTCAGTTTTATTCCTTTTGTTGTTATTTCCATCTGATATGTTTTGAGGAGAGAAGAGAAAGGCCATTATATTTGTCTGTCGTCAGTGGCAATACAAACCAGCCAGCGTAAAGCCGAGAGCAGTGCATAATGTGTCCTCAGGGTTGCCAACGGAAAATACATGCAGAGACACCAAGAATAAGGATATTCACCAAGAATAAGGTTATTCGCATATGGGGGTGGAGAGAAAAAGCGCCTGTTCTATACTGTCAGCCATTGCATCTAATATACTTTATGGTCATGGTAGTGTCTATACATTTATATGCCAGAGAATGTTCACTATTTTTAATTTTTATCAGGGAACAAGAAAATATAATGTGGATATAAAGTGGGGGATCAATTCTATATTACAATGAATATATAAACTGATCCCTCACTTTGTGATCCTGATAGTTTCTACACATCTATATCCCAGAGAATGTTCACTATTTTTAATTTTTATCAGGGAACAAGAAAATATAATGTGGATATAAAGTGGGAGATCAATTCCTTATAACAATAAATATATAAACTGGTCCCTCACTTTGTGATCCTGGTAGTTTCTATACATTTATATGCCAGAGAATGTTCACTATTTTTAATTTTTATCAGGGAACAAGAAAATATAATGTGGATATAAAGTGGGGGATCAATTCCATATAACAATAAATATATAAACTGGTCCCTCACTTTGTGATCCTGGTAGTTTCTACACATCTATATCCCAGAGAATGTTCACTATTTTTAATTTTTTTAAGGGAACAAGAAAATATAATGTGGATATAAAGTGGGGGATCAATTCCATATAAAAATAAATATATAAACTGGTCCCTCACTTTGTGATCCTGGTAGTTTCTACACATCTATATCCCAGAGAATGTTCACTATTTTTAATTTTTATCAGGGAACAAGAAAATATAATGTGGATATAAAGTAGGGGATCAATTCTATATTACAATCAATATATAAACTGATCCCTCAATTTGTGATCCTTGTAGTTTCTACACATTTATATGCCAGAGAATGTTCACTTATTTTTTATTCATCAGGGAACAAGAAATTATAATGAGGATATTAAGTGGGGGATCAATTCTGTATTAAAATGAATATATAAACTGGTCCCTCACTTTGTGATCCTGTTAGTTTCTATACATTTATATCCCAGGGAACAAGAAATTATAATATTCACCAAATAATAAGGATGTTCACAGATGGAGGGAGAAAAAGCGCCTGTTTTATACTGTCAACTATTGAATCTAATATACTGCAGTATTGGGAAGAGGGGGAGCGATAAAGGAGGAAGAGATAGCTGACACAGATTAGTAGCGAAAGACGGAAACACATGAAAGATTAGTCAGCGACCTCGAGAGACCTGGCCATTGGAAGATTATCCCGGATGTATGCACCAAAGGCATTGCATGTGAATGTTGGAATCTTTCCGTGGAAGATACTCTGGAACCAAGAATTCATTTGTAGTAATGGACGAGTTGGTTTCCAAACACTCACAAATTTGTATAATTTATGTAATGTTTCCATTTTCAATACACGGTCAAGACATTGTGTTCATACTTGTTGATCCATACTTGTTGACAACACAAATATAATAGCATCATCTACATGTAAAATACGGCTAAAGATAATTGAAGCGTTCTTGATAAAAACAAAAAAAACAAAACAACACTCAATGATATCAACTATGAACATGGACACAATATCTTGACCGTGTTTTGAAAATGAAAACATTATATAAATATATATATGCAACATATTTCTTGTTAACAGTTAATATACAGGGTGTCCATAAAGTTCATGTGCACTTGATATATATATATATATATATATATATATATATATATATATATATATATATATATATTTAAATAAAAACAGACAACTTTAAAGTTCCATATAATAAATTATTTCTAATGTTACATTCAAATATCACTCCATATTAACTTAAAAACTAAATTTTAAGTAAGAGAAATTACCAATCTAAAAATAGTCGCTAATTGAACTCATGAATAAAATTCAAACTGATAGAGATATCACCTTAATAATCGATTACAACTAGTAAACTTATATTTTAAAATAAAATGTTAGTGTTTTAATGTAAATTCTATGAATATTTTTCTAATCGACTATTTCATATTAAATCCCCCAAATTTTTGTAATAAAGTTAAAAAAAAAAATTTAACAAACATATAATTAAATTCTTTATAGACTGTTTAAACAGTCAAACTTATATCAAACCTTATAATATTCATGAACTCTCAAAGTAAAGCAAAACAACAGCGTCTATTTCATTCCAAAGAACGTTAATGACACTTTCTCTCATAACTTCTCTCTCTTTTTCTCTTTATACCTTTTTCTCCTCTCCCCCTTCCATATCAATATATAACTTTAATATATGTCATACGATATACAATTTAGCTAAAACGTGATGTATGGTCACAGAAATATATGGAAAATGCATTGATGAAGCTATCTTTTATATAAAACATTTTCACATAATGCTAGAAGCATTTGCATCAACACAGAGATGTGGGCGCTTACACTCGCACTCATATATGCATATATAAAGATAATACAAAATATTATTCCATTCATATGACATGTTATAGCGAAATATATATATATATATATATATATATATATATATATATATATATATATATATATATAGGGTGTCCATAAAGTTTGTGTGCACTTTAAAAAATTTATAACTTTATTTGTATTTGCGATAGAAATAATTTGTAAAAAGGATTAGAAATAAATAAATCTATATTTTTAAGGTTTTATTGAAATTTTATTTAAGTTTCCACTTGTCCACCATCATTAGCAATACAAAGAATAATATGATTTTGTAGTTCACGGAAAACATTTGCCTACTGATTTACAGTAATGCCTGAAATCACATTAGTTATTTTAGCTATACTTACAACTAGGTACATTAATCTTTATAACATTATTTTACAGATTATTTCTATCGCAAATACAAATAAAATTATAAATTTTTTAAAGTGCACACGAGCTTTATGGACACCCTGTATTTCAACCATGAAAATGACTAAATGTATAGCCGAAAGCGCTCGGATGAAAAGAATATTCGGACAGTTTTTATATAATTTATCATCTGAAAAGAAAAAAATTATAACATCACATGAGGAATGATATGAAAAAAACTAAATGAAAACACCTTGTCTGTCGTATTCAATGAAATGTGCATGAAAGAATGATTTCCGGCTAAATACACACAC
>OZ038502.1:23832708-23837708 GCA_964036315.1 Acanthosepion esculentum | reverse complement strand
ACAATCAAAATTCGTAAATAAATATATAGGCCACACTACAACAGGTTTGACACGAAGACTAACACTACACCTTTCTGACCATAGCTCAATTAGGTCTCATATTCATGGAGACCTACCTGACCCTAATATTAACATATTGTTGACAAAACAGATATAATAGCATAATCTACATGCAAAAAAGGTTAAAAATAATGGAGCCTTATTAATAAAAACAGCACTCAATAATATCAACTATGAACATGGACACAATACCTTGATCGTGTTTGGCAATTGAAAACATTATAGAAATACATACATACAACAAAATATTTCTTGTTAACAGTTAATATATTTCAACCTTGAAAATGCATAAATGTATAGCCGGAAGCGCTCGGATAAAAAGAACAATTAGACAGTATTTATATAATTTATCATCCGAAAAGAAAAAAGAAATTAGATCGCATGGGAAATTGTATAAAAACTTGTTGGGGCGCACCCACCTTCACAACCACGATAGACTGATCCTATTATTATAAATAGAACAGTAGTTCTAGAGACTGTGAGTAGTGTAGCAGTGTAGTGCAGTGCAGAGTGAGACTTCTGTAGTGATCAGTTACACTTCCGTTTCTCGACCGGAAGATACGGTTGGACTTTATTACTATTACTTATTGTTACTACTAATCTACGTTCGTTCTACTACTAATCTCTCTTATGTAAATACCTCTCTGAATATACCTGTATTTTTCCCTACGACTGTGTTTGTTCGTTATTACCATATACTCACGTGGAAACACTCAACATCTCAACAGTGGCGACGAAGGATGTTTTATTGATCTCAACAAAACTAAATCAAATCACCTTGTCGGTAGAATTCAATGAAATGTGCATGAAAGAAAGATGGCTGCCTAAATACACAAATATATATAGATATAGACAAATAGATAGATATATGTTCAAATAATGATAATACGTAATAATTAACGTGTTTTTTATATTAATAATCAACAGTATAAATAATAATAATATTAAATTAATAATAATTAACAGTGCTCTTAATCAGAAGCCACAATAAATTAAGATATTGGCTGATGTTTTAAAATCACTTTCAAAAGCATTTACGATGATCTCCGGGTGTTGTAGAAAAATATCCTCAAATTAACAACTAATGTAGGCGTTTAATTTGAATCCGATAATAATCATGTTGAAGATACGACGCAGCAAGCGATTATGTAGATACGATAGTATGTGTCCTTACCTTTTAAAACGTCTACGATAAAGAACAGGAAAAAAACACTCATCTGAACTGTACTTACCTGCAAAAAACGAGAAAAAAGAGAAAGGTAAACAATGTAAACATTTAATTTCACTAAAGGTAATGATAATATAAGGCAACATAAAGTAGTGTAAAAACGACGTGCAAATTAGGTACTTGCAAAATAAAAAAAACATAAAAAAAATTATCCGTTGTGATTACTAGTCAAATCATGTCAATGAATCATTATACACCTGGCGAAGAGACTGACCTTTGATTTAAGGGCAATAATTCTTCTTCAATTCAGTGTGGATCAGGCAGTAGTCTCGAGTTGATAGCAAAAAACACAAAGTTCTTTGTGTAACAACAAAGTTTTCAGATAGTGATTACTTAATGAGGGCAATGGGGCCTTATTAAGGGCGCTGTGATTTTTAACATGTTCATAGGCATCCCCTTAGTTTATCTATAATATTGAAAAGCTGATTTAACTATCTGAACGTCTTGCTAGATCACGTGAGCAGTGAGTTCGATCCTCACTAGGTGCTCCACATTTTCGGCATAGCGCCACATCTAAGCTATACTTAGAAAATCATATTAACTATCTGAACATGGATTGGGCATTTTATATATGTAATGGGGCGCTATACAAGAAAGAAAGTTCCCAGTTTCATTTGCCCATTAGAGTCATTATTATACCCATGATATAGCAACATACGGTCGCAACAGAATAGTTGAGGGAAAAGAATGACAGGCTTACATTTTTCTCGAAGATATATATATATATATATATATATATATATATATATATATATATATATATATATATATATTATAAATTAATTGATTTAAAATATGTTTTTTTTCGCTACACAGTGATAACCATGTTTCAAAAATGGAAGCTAAAGCCTTCCAATTTAATTTTGTTATTAAATTAAAGACATTAGTTCCATTTCCTCGTCAAGCGAATTTTGGAGTATCTATAAAAATAAAAATATCTATAAGAACACCGGATTTTATATCTTACTGTTCTTTCTTTTTATTTATTGATACATATATATATATATATATATATATATATATATATATATATATATATATATATATATATATGTGGTGAACTCTCCTGTCATATTCGACGTATGAGGATCAAGCAGCACACTTCTTAAGAACCGATAGCCCAGACATCAGTATATTATGATTTGATTACAGTCGTGAAAGCAGAACCAGCCACACATTTTGAAGGGCCAAATACAGAGACCTGGTGCACTACGTGTCACAAGGTTCCGAAACGACCCTCCGGATGTTTTGAATTCAGGGTTGTCCTTCTCCTAGACCAGTTGCCATCCAAGGCTATAGAACCCAGTCTGTCCTTCTATTTATCCATAGCTGGAGGCAAAAGAAGAGGATTAATACCTTTCGCAAGTTTATGGGCACGTAAGTGAATGTAATGGATTCGGCTGGAATTCGTATTCCGATTCCTCAATCCGAGCCACTATACACTACTCCTCCGTGCCTCCTCTGATATATATATATATATATATATATATATATATATATATATATATATATATATATATATATAAGAATATAGCTCTAATATTGTATTGAGCCCTCTTTTAAATTAATGTTACGAAATTCGGAATTTATATTCGATTCGTTCTCATCATATATATATATATATATATATATATATATGATGAGAACGAATCGAATATAAATTCCGAATTTCGGCTCAATACAATATTAGAGCTATATTCTTATATATATATATATATATATATATATATATATATATATATGATGAGAATGAATCGAATATAAATTCCGAATATATATATATATATATATATATATATATATATATATGATGAGAAAGAATCGAATATAAATTCCGAATATATATATATATATATATATATATATATATATATATATATATATATATATATGATGAGAACGAATCGAATATAAATTCCGAATTTCGTAACATTAATTTGAAAGAGGTCTCAATACAATATTAGAGCTATATTCTTTATTTTAGGATATTGCATCAACATGTGAATTAGAATGCTACATAAATGCAGTAACTGTTTCGATGTGTACTAACACATCTCATCAGACGTCTTACTAACGCCTGATGAGATGTGTTAGTACACATCGAAACATGACTGCATTTCCGTAGCGTTTTTATTCTCACGTTTATGTAATATCTTAAAATAAGATATATATATATATATATATATATATATATATATATATATATATATATATATATATATATACTAAACGTTCCTACCCAAATAAAGCAGGGTGTAACTGGTAACAGTAGTCGATTGAATCAGAAAGTTTGTTAGTCTGTGATTGGACTTCATTTGATTGACAACCCGGGTTGCGCCTCCGAATATACTGACGGAACGTTTAGGGTTCTGCACAGAGCTCTGTCGGTTAAACATTTACGGGTTTTAGAAGCAGTTAACATCAAGCTTCATCGACCGACTTTATGCAGGCAGAAGGAGAACTTCCTTCGTTCTCGGTGTCTCATGGTCGGGTTGTGAGTAATGTTTTTTATATTATTTACACTATTCGGACTATTGTCCTCATCTTTGTCGCCATATTTATTACAACGTTTCGGCCGTTGTACGCTCCGGCCTTCTTCAGGTGGTTGGAATGTCGAACTGAACCCTTTATTTCGCTCACTGGGGAAGACTGTTCTAGTTCCACGTGCCATGTCAATTATCAGTTATCTCATGTTAATTTCAATATGATCTCTGGCAAAAACATGAATGATAACAGGAAAAATTGCAATATGAGCACAAAAAAAAGGTTGCTGAAGACATTAATTTTATAATACCCAGTAATTCATACACAGATGTCCTCAAGTACACATGGCACAGTGGATAAAGGCGTTAGTTAGTAACAGGACCCAAAGAGTTTGAGTTCAATACCCGTTAAGGCAGTGGAGAACATTCAGTGGGGAATCAGAGATAACTGATAACTGACATCCATTACACATGGCATGTGGAACTAGAACAGTCTACACCAGTGAGCGAAATAAAGGTTTCAGGGGTAAAAGAAAAAGAAGAGTACTTTGTTCACAAGTTCATCCAGAAAAGTTCATTCTTGAAGAAGGCCGAAACGTTGTAATAAATATGCCGACAAAGATGAGGACAATAGTCTGAATAATGTAAATAGTGTACATAATACCTCATCTCAGAAATATAGACAGATACTGAAAGGCCGAAACGTTGTAATAAATATGGCGACAAAGATGAGGACAATAGTGTGAATAATGTAAATAGTGTACATAATAACTTATCTCAGAAATATAGACAGATACTGAAAGGCCGAAACGTTGTAATAAATATGGCGACAAAGATGAGGACAATAGTCCGAATAATGTAAATAGTGTACATAATACCTCGTCTCAGAAATATAGACAAAAGTTTTTGTTTTATACTCACTAGGATTTTTATATTACTATTATTATTATTATTATTATTATTATTAGGTTTATTTACACCGATTTGTTTGTTTTTCGCAATAAATTTATTTTAGTCGGGGCTCCTTATTATTGTCGTTCCAAAATATCTTTCTGAAGAAGTGTTGAACGAAAAAGGTCAATTTAGAAGAATGCCTTCCCTCATTTTCAAAGCCATATTTAAATTCTGTGGCACAAAAACCGCAAAATGCAAGAAAACCAAAACCTTAACCTTGGAACTCAAGTTGGGTTCTTAAATAGCTTCATCAGATCGAAACTTTCATACGGATG
>OZ038502.1:23822708-23830208 GCA_964036315.1 Acanthosepion esculentum | reverse complement strand
TGTGTGTGTGTATATATATATATATATATATATATATATATATATATATATATATATTCGATTCTCCCGTCGAATACAACGTATGAGGCTCAAGCAGATCAGTTCCCAGGAAACCGACAGCCCGACAACAGCACATGAGATTTGATTATAGTGGTGAAGGTTTCGTGCAGGACCATCCACACTTTTTGAAGGGCCGAAAACAGAGACCTCGTGCTCTACGTGCCACAGGGTCCCCAAACAACCCTCCGAAGATTTTGAATTCAGAGTTGTTCTTCTCCGAGACCAGTTCCCATCCAGGCCTATAGAACCCAGTCTGTCCTGCTATTTAGCCATAGCTGGAGGGAGAAGGAAAGGATTCACACCTTTCCCAATGGTATTAGCACGTAAGGGAAGAGGTTATAGTTATTAAACAAGAAAAAAGTCTGTATATTAAAAAGAAGAGAGAAACCGCAAACGTTTTTGGTTGTAAAGTAAACTTTAAAAAATATATCAGTTATGCTTTATTTCCCATAATTTTGCAACATGCGTTTCGGGTCTCGCAACCTTCTTCAGGAAAAGAGTGCATATTTCCACATATTATTAAAATGAATTAATTTTCTTTACGTTTTTCGATGTTAAATATTCTTTGTTTTTGTATGGTAGTGACACAAATGGCTTTCTTGAAACTGCAGCGAGAAATTTTCTTTTGCTTGAAGGGTAACAAAACAATTAAGATTGGTCCGAGACTTTTATATATATATATATATATATATATATATATATATGTGTGTGTGTGTGTGTGTGCATGTGTGTGTGTGTGTGTGTGTGCGTGCGTGTGTTTCTTGTTAACAAAAGGTAACAAATAAATACACCAATTTCTACATGAGTGAAATAGAAAAATTATAACTTTACCTATATATATATATATCTATATATATGTATATATATATATATATATATATATATATATATATATATTAAAACAAAAAGTAGCAAACAAATACACCAATTTCTGCATAAGAGAAATAGAAAAATCATAACTTTGCCTGTATATATATATATATATATATATATATATATATATATATATATATATATATATATATATATATATATTAAAACAAAAGGTAGCAAAGAAATACACGAATTTCTGCATAAGTTAAATCGAAAAATCATAAAAGATAAGAAACTTTGTATTGCTCTTCTCCGTACAAGAAGGCCAAAGCTCCAAGCTTTTCACTGTTTCGCTGCCAACAATACCCTACTTTGTCAGGTTCATTTATTCCTGGTTGGCTTTGCTATTTTGGGACGTGATCGCCTCTTAAACGTTTGTAATAGCCTCAGCGTTGGCGATCATCATAGCATAAGCCTCTTATGGCTACTACTTGAGGTTTGCTTTGATGTACGCAACTTTTGTTAATTAAGCCCTAAATGTGTCTACAGGTATTTTCAGGTGAGTAGTACTCGGTCATTGGCGTAGAGAGTGTTAAGGAATTACAACGGAAAAGAAAAAAAACACAAGGAAAATACATATGTATTGAGATTAATTGAAAGACAAAACAATTACTGTATTATATCTATCTATCAGTCTGTTTCTTGTCCTTCTCTCTCTCTCTATCTCTACATTGTACTCTCTTGATTTTCTCTTTCTCTCACACCACATCCATGATATATCCTAGGCTTTGATTCTATCACTCTCTGCCAATCTCAAACTGTTCATTATCTATCTATCTATCTATCTATCTATCTATCTGTCTATCTAACTATCTATCTATCTATCTTCATTATCGCTATCTATGTCTGTTCATTATCTATCTATCTATCTATCTGTCTATCTAACTATCTATCTATCTATCTTCATTATCGCTATCTATGTCTGTTCATTATCTATCTATCTATCCATCTATCTATCTATCTATCTTATAGCTATCTATGTCTGTTCATTATCTATCTATCTATCTATCTATCTATCTATCTATCTATCTATCTATCTTCATTATCGCTGTCTATATCTGTTCATTATCTATCTATCTATCTATCTTCATTATCGCTATCTATGTCTGTTCATTATCTATCAATCTGTCTATCTATCTATCTATCTATCTATCTATCTATCTATCTTCATTATCGCTATCTATGTCTGTTCATTATCTATCTATCTATCTTCATTATCGCTATCTATGTCTGTTCATTATCTATTTATCTATCTTCATTATCGCTATCTATGTCTGTTCATTATCTATCTATCTATCTATCTGTATATCTAACTATCTATCTATCTATCTTCATTATCGCTATCTATGTCTGTTCATTATCTATCTATCTATCCATCTATCTATCTATCTATATTATCGCTATCTATGTCTGTTCATTATCTATCTATCTATCTATCTATCTATCTATCTATCTTCATTATCGCTGTCTATATCTGTTCATTATCTATCTATCTATCTATCTTCATTATCGCTATCTATGTATGTTCATTATCTATCAATCTGTCTATCTATCTATCTATCTTCATTATCGCTATCTATGTCTGTTCATTATCTATCTATCTATCTTCATTATCGCTATCTATGTCTGTTCATTATCTATTTATCTATCTTCATTATCGCTATCTATGTCTGTTCATTATCTATCTATTTATCTATCTATATTATCGCTATCTATGACTGTTCATTATCTATCTATCTATCTATCTATCTATCTATCTATCTATCTATCTTCGTTATCGCTATCTATGTCTGTTCATTATCTATCTATCTTCATTATCGCTATCTATGTCTGTTCATTATCTATCTATCTATCTATCTATCTATCTATCTATCTATCTTCGTTATCGCTATCTATGTCTGTTCATTATCTATCTATCTTCATTATCGCTATCTATGTCTGTTCATTATCTATCTATCTATCTTCATTATCGTTATCTATGTCTGTTCATTATCTATTTATCTATCTTCATTATCGCTATCTATGTCTGTTCATTATCTATCTATCTATCTATCTGTATATCTAACTATCTATCTATCTATCTTCATTATCGCTATCTATGTCTGTTCATTATCTATCTATCTATCCATCTATCTATCTATCTATATTATCGCTATCTATGTCTGTTCATTATCTATCTATCTATCTATCTATCTATCTATCTATCTTCATTATCGCTGTCTATATCTGTTCATTATCTATCTATCTATCTATCTATCTATCTATCTTCATTATCGCTATCTATGTCTGTTCATTAT
The DNA here is from genome assembly GCA_964036315.1 of Acanthosepion esculentum. NCBI lineage: Eukaryota > Metazoa > Mollusca > Cephalopoda > Sepiida > Sepiidae > Acanthosepion > Acanthosepion esculentum. The sequence continues at coordinate 23,826,978 of OZ038502.1, read as the reverse complement.
CTATCAATCTGTCTATCTATCTATCTATCTATCTATCTATCTATCTATCTATCTATCTTCATTATCGTTATCTATGTCTGTTCATTATCTATCTATCTATCTTCATTATCGCTATCTATGTCTGTTCATTATCTATTTATCTATCTTCATTATCGCTATCTATGTCTTTTCATTATCTATCTATCTATCTATATTATCGCTATCTATGACTGTTCATTATCTATCTATCTATCTATCTATCTATCTTCATTATCGCTATCTATGTCTGTTCATTATCTATCTATCTATCTATCTATCTATCTATCTATCTATCTATCTATCTATCTAACTATCTATCTATCTATCTTCATTATCGCTATCTATGTCTGTTCATTATCTATCTATCTATCCATCTATCTATCTATCTATCTATCTATCTATATTATCGCTATCTATGTCTGTTCATTATCTATCTATCTATCTATCTATCTATCTATCTATCTATCTTCATTATTGCTGTCTATATCTGTTCATTATCTATCTATCTATCTATCTATCTATCTATCTATCTATCTATCTATCTTCATTATCGCTATCTATGTCTGTTCATTATCTATCAATCTGTTTATCTATCTATCTATCTATCTATCTATCTATCTATCTTCATTATCGCTATCTATGTCTGTTCATTAACTATCTATCTATCTTCATTATCGCTATCTATGTCTGTTCATTATCTATTTATCTATCTTCATTATCGCTATCTATGTCTGTTCATTATCTATCTATCTATCTTCATTATCGCTATCTATGTCTGTTCATTATCTATCTATCTATCTTCATAATCGCTATCTATGTCTGTTCATTATCTATCTATTTATCTATCTATATTATCGCTATCTATGACTGTTCATTATCTATCTATCTATCTATCTATCTATCTTCATTATCGCTATCTATGTCTGTTCATTATCTATCTATCTTCATTATCGCTATCTATGTCTGTTCATTATCTATCTATCTATCTATCTATCTATCTATGTACATTATCGCTATCTATGTCTGTTCATTATCTATCTATCTATCTATCTATCTATCTATCTATCTATCTTCATTATCGCTATCTATGTCTGTTCATTATCTATCTATCTTCATTACCGCTATCTATGTCTGTTCATGATCTATCTATCTATCTATCTATCTATCTATCTATCTGTCTTCATTATCGCTATCTATATCTGTTCATTATCTCTCTGTCTATCTATCTATCTATCTATCTATCTATCTATCTATCTATCTATCTATCTATCTATCTTCATTATCGCTATATATGTCTGTTCATTATCCATCTATCTATCTATCTATAATGGTATAATGGGTAGCGGCTCAGAATGAGAAATCGGAGAAGCGAGTTCCAATTCCAGTCGGGTTCCTTTCTTTCACCTTCCCGCAAATATCCTTGTGAAAGGCATGAATCTATTTCCCCCACCACTTACGTTTTAAATAGCATGGTTTGTATCTGAAAAATAAAGCACTGCTATTCTCAAAACATAGTTATTACAATATTAAGTCACAAAAAATAAATAACTGTTATAATTATTTGCAACAACTACAAAAACTCAATTATTTACAGAAATTCTGTCAGCAATTATTCTTCTAATATATAAACTGCAAATTCTGTCTGTCTGTCCATGTGTCTGAAATTTCTTCAACTCGGGTCACACTTACTCGACATAGACATATTTTATACATTTTTGGAATACGGATGATTCTTGGATTGAAAATCTGTCTTTCAGGTTGGTACTTAAAAATCCAGCATAGGGATTTGTGTCCGTTTGAGAAGGGAAAAGTTAAAAATTTAAATTGTAAAATTAATGATTTTAAAAGTTTTTAATTCATATTTAGTTTAAAGTAACACAAAATCTTTGTGAATTTAAATATTTTTGTTTTAAATTCAATTTAAAATATCTCCAAAATTTTTTGAATTGAGGGAATCAGTTTTATTCCTTCAACATGGAAAGGAATCAGGTTTAAAGTGAGAGGTTTCGTGACGTGAGGTTTTGGCATTCCGCATAGTTTGTGATTTGAAGAACTTAACTCAAATGAAGTTCCAAGGAGTTTGTTATTTGAAGAACTCAATTTTCGTTCTGAGAATTTTGTCCGAAATCAGACTTTCGACTCAAATCGGCCTTTTGGCCAGAATTGGATTTATCAGAGTTAAAGCAAGGTTTTGAAATTCCATGGAGTGAATTGAGAAATTCATTTTATTCCTTCAAATTTACCATTACTTCTTTCTAAACTGAAACTAAGGTACCGTTAGTTTTGGGCCGGAGACCCAGTTAGCCGTCCGCAGGAACTAGCTTATAAGCCCACAGGGAATGCGGCTTTTAAGCTAGTACAATCATATGATTCGGACTTAAATAACTGAAGAAGGGTTTATAATCTGTAAAAATCAATAACAGATATAATCCCATCATCAGATTATAACTTTTTATTGAAATATATCATCTGTTAATAAATTAGCATATGAAATATATTTTTAAAATTCAGTTGAACTGTCTAATACCCTGACGAGGGGATGAAACCTGCAACATTTTTAACCGGGGAAAATAAGTTTTGATTTTTTATCTTGTTTGCTTACTATGAATATTTTACGTTTTAATAATGAGCAATTTACTTACAAAAGCCTCTTGCCTTAAAGGCGTTATACAGTGGTGAACGTTTTCTTAGTTGCTATACAATCTTTGTTATTTTACACACACACAGTATATTTTTTTCTTTTTGCGTATAAGCGGTTGCCCATCTAGATCAAATATATAAAGAGAGTCGCCAAAGATCATATCGTTTTCGTAAAAGAATATGTAGACAAAATAATGTCAAATGAATATAAAAATTCATCACTTCTGCCTCCTCAGAAAGTCCTACAGCAACTTCTATCTTTTACTGCATTAGCACCTTTTCTACGATTATCATTGTAGGTGGTGGTGTCGCTATGGGGTCACCACTTGAACCTATTTTAACAATTATGAGGCTCCAAAACAATGTAACATTTTTACCAAATCGATTATATATTCGATATATTTGACTTTCCTGCGCTAGTCCCGTTCTTCAATCATCATTGTAACATTTATCCCATACACTGGCGGTGTCGGTATGGAGTCGCCTCTTGCAGCTATTGTAACGAGACGAGGCTCAAAAAACAATATTTTTAACATTTTAAAAAAAATCGATGGTATATACCCCTGTGCAAATTAATTGAAACAAAACGAATAATTCCATTAATATTTACGTTTCTTTTCGTATTTTTCCGATGAATGTTGACCTAGTGCACATCCTTAGTACTTCGTATATCCATTCCACGATTCTTGATTGCATTTAAATCAGGAGAATTTCCTGGCCAATCTATAGTACTTTGATTTGCTCATTGGTAAGGCTTGCCAATGTGTTTGTGCAGCGTTACAATTTTTGTAAGCTTCCTTGGAGTAACATCCATCGTAGACAATGGCTGCAGGACAACTAATCGACAGTGGAGACAAAAGTGTTTGGGCGTGATGAAAATCTGATGCAATCACGGATGACGCAGTATTTTTCAAGGCCAAAGAAATTTATCATACACTCCGAAAATACATTCATATTACTGCATATCACTACAAATGACATAAGCTGAAGAAACAATAGAAATCGTTTACACCCTCTCACTCCAGTGGGTCTAAAAATGACCGTATGGTGAGATAAAGGAAACTAAAGCGATTGTTTCAATTAATTTACACAAGGATGTATTTGATATATTAATTAGTTTTGTGCTAGTGCAGTAGCACTTTTCTACAACCATCAGTGTAACATTTAAACTCAAACTGGTGGTGTAGCTATAGAGTCACCTCTTGGGCCTATTTTATCTAATGACTACAGGTTCGACAAACATTTTGCGAGTCCTATGATATATTCGATATATTAATGGTGTAATCAATCAGTTATGTACCATGCCTGATACACGCTTCGGCGATCATATAGATTTTTTCCCGTAGTAGGTTGCCATTTCTTTCTGCAGTAGAACAGCTGACAGTCAAGGCTATAGAACCCGGTCTATCCTGATATTTACCCATAGCTGGGGGGAAAGGAGACGTTTCATACATTTTCCAAGTGTATCTTTGCTTCAGTGAATATCAGTCAGTTATGTGCCATGCTTCGGCGATCATGTATCTTTCGATACATAACTGACGAGGCAGATTTTTTCGCGCAGTAGGTTGCCATTTCTTTCAGCGGTAGACCAGTTGCCATCCAAAGCTAGAGA
>OZ038502.1:23795208-23815208 GCA_964036315.1 Acanthosepion esculentum | reverse complement strand
TTAGTTGACCCAATGAATATATAATAGCGTTTCAAATTTCTTCTAGTTACTAACAACATTTTGATTGGTGATACTTTGTTAAGATTTATTGCGTAAAATACACAATTGTGGCACAAGTGGGGAAGGCGTTGAGGCTGGTCATCACTTACTATCCTATACCTAGCTAATCCGATTCACGACCCATTCATTCGTTACAACTGACACATTCACCACCAAAACTCATCCCCGCCAATCAATCCTCTATATATCATAATAACGCATACTCTCAGGGGGGACCTACAAAACGTACCCCATAGCATAAAAATTTCATTTCATTATTATAAAATATTATACATAAAAATTTTACATGATATAAAATGAGAGCGGGGGAATGAACCCTCCAAAACAACTAAAATATCAAAACAAACAAATTAAAAATAACTGATGTTAGTTGGACCCACCCAACCCTCAAAAAAGAGAGGCCGCTGTATTCTGTTCTACGACAGAATCAAGAGGCTCTCTTGCTAAGGGAGAGGGAAAGAAGAAAATATATACGGACATGGAGAATAAATAAAGCCGACCCAGTCGAGATGAAAGTAGGCCAAAAAACAACATGGGGAGGTTTGGAATCTCAACTTTGACCATAACCAAAGAGGTAGTCGGGAATAGGCCGGGAAAATACACTTACATTAACTAGGTACACAAAGCTTGTCTAGCCTGACGAGGGAAGGGCTCCAGAGGAAACCACCCCGATGTGAATTGGGTAGACCTAAAAGAGAAAATCAAGGCCAGCCCCGTTCAAACGAACCAAGCACAGCTCAGTCACTCACCTTCCGCTAAAGTCTGTCGAAACCGAGCGTTTTCTATCAGTTCTAATCTTCCTCTTGATGCTCAAAGAATCGGATTAGATCCTGATGAGAAAGATGGTTGCCTCGTAAGACTTCCTCCTGTCGCGTCGTCCAAATAACCATTCGAGTTTTCTTTCAAGAAATTCATTTTGTTTTATTTTTTGGCTTGAAATAGTCCACACTGGACGAAACCCGACATATAAAAACTACAGTCTTCTTATTGTCTTTTTCCTTAATACATAATGTCTTTTTCTACCGGTTAATTCTGAGAAATTTTTACACACACACACACACACACACACACACACACACACACACACACACACACATATATATATATATATATATATATATATACAAAATATATATATATATAATATAAACCCAAAGAGCCAGGAAAACCTACCTAGGTTTAACCTAAACGGATCGTGAGGGTAAAACTGGCCCTTTGAGCACTTTACGTAGTTGCTTTTACTCGTTTGGGAGGGGTTTTTTCTTTGGACTTTGATCTTGAACTCTGGACGATTGTTTTCGCCCCAATTTCATGTTCTTAGTTCTTTCTATTTTTGTTCCGCTTTTCTCCTGGAGTACTGGTTTATTCTACTACAAGCCGAAATACCCACTGTACCACTATATATATATATATATATATATATATATATATATATATATATATATGAAGAAATATAGTCTTAAAGTGTGCTATATTTATGGGATAAAGTGGTCAATATCAGAGATAGAGCGTGTGTAAATATAAAAGTGAACATAGAAGTCAACACTTAGAGGCGACAGTCTGTTTCGTGCTAGTCTAGCATGAAACAGACTGTCGCCTCTAAGTGTTGACTTCTATGTTCACTTTTATATATAATTACCGTCCTATCAGACTCCTACTCCTCTTCGGCAAAGTCTTCGAAGCCCTTATCAACACCGAAGTGATTAATCACCTTATATCCCATGATCTGCTCTCAGACAAGCAGTATGGTTTCCGCTTTGCCCGATCTACAGCCGATGTGCTTACGGCCATCACTGAATTTGTCTACCAAGCTATTCATAATAACGGTGAAGCTCGTGTCGTGGCCCTAGACATCTCCAAAGCGTTTGATAGGGTTTGGCATGCCGGCCTTCTCCGCAAGCTTCAGGGTTATGGTATTACAGGTCGATTGTTTGACCTAATACAATCATTCCTGTCAAACCGTGAATTGAAGGTCGTTCTCAATGGATTCATCTCCAGCTCCTATCCCACTAACGCAGGTGTTCCTCAAGGCTCCATCCTAGGCCCTACTCTGTTCCTCATATTCATAAATGATCTTCCTGACGCCATAGATTCCCAAGTCGGCATCTACGCGGATGACACCACAATTTACTCCTGCCTCAAAAACAAATCTAGTGATGCTGACAAAGTTAACCTGGCAGTTCGACTCGAAAAGGACCTACAATCGGTTGTCAAATGGGGCAAGAATTGGTTGGTTAACTTTAACGCCTCTAAAACAAAACTGCTCTTTATTAACCACCACAGGGATCCATCCCTGCATCCCATTAGAATGTCTGAAGACCAACTTCTCGAGAGCTCCTCTCTGCGGCCGCTCGGTCTCACCCTGTCCGCTGACCTGAGATGGATCAAATACATAAATCTATAAATCAACCATTCGCCCTTGCATGGAGTATTGCTACCATATATGGTCTGGAACCCCTGCTGTTTGCCTCAGGGTTCTTGATAAGATCCAGAGACGGATATGCAATGTATTTGGCCCTGATCTGTCATCTCGTCTGCTGTCGCTCTCTCACAGACGCGCCGTTGCCACGCTCAGTCTTTTTTCCAAATACTTTCACGGTAATTGCTCCGATGAGCTACTTTCCCTGGTTCCCAGGCCTCATGAATTTAAGCGTCCTACGAGGCTGGCATTCCGTTCCCACACCTTCACCGTTGAAACTTTTAGATGTAGACGTCTCTTCTACTCCAAAAGCTTCATGTCTCGCACAACTCGCCTGTTGAACTCCCTTCCTTATTCCTGTTTCTCTGACAAATATAATCTCGAACTATTTAGTATAGGATAGGATCAGTTTATATTCTCAGATTAGCTTTTTCGGTGTCGGTATTAAAGGACGAATGAAAATTACTGTGTTGATACATATTAATACAATATCATCTTCGTCATCGCCCTTTGAGTTTTTATTTGAATCACATGTCTACTATCTCTAAACCTTTACAACAACATTCTTGTCCACATTGGCGATTTAGAAAAATTCTTGTGGAAAATACATCGATACTTTTTCATGAAAATAATAAAGATAAACTAGAAATCGTTGAAGCTATCTATATTAAAAAATGAATCCAAACCATAGCATTATGAATACTGTGCAAAATATAAATGTAAAATGTCTACAATAGATAGACTAAAATATTAAGGTCTATATTAATAGCTTCTCATACTATTTTATTCATTTAAAAAAAAAGATCTCATCGCACATCATAATTAATTACCTCCCTGTAGTAGTAGTAGTATTAAAAAACAAATCAACTTGAAGTAGCAACAAACGTCTGCGATAGATTTGTCTCTCGACCGCAACACTTGTAGCCAAATCACAGTTCAAACGATAGCCCGTCGTAACAGTCCACCAAACAACGTAGAAACGACAAAATTGGGGTCACACGTCCAATCTTCACTTCTCACCAGCAAAAACGCGTGTTCGTCCTGTTGTGAATATGGATTATCTCCCCTTTGATAATCCAAGCTATAAAAGCTGTACATTTCCGCTTGTCAAGTAGACGAGTAGTAAGATTCTTAATTGAATAAAAGATTACTAGACTGAACCTCTTGTCCTGTTTTCATTACAATTTATTCAATTAAGAATCTTACTACTCGTCTACTTGACAAGCGGAAATGTACAGCTTTTATAGCTTGGATTATCAAAGGGGAGATAATCCATATTCACAACACGTCCCACGTTTCAGTAGACACTGGTAAATATACAGCTCACTCTATCGGTAGGTTGAAGCTAGTGTCCAGCTTCCAGACAAAAATAAACAGAGTCGTAACTTAATACGAAACTCTATAATAGTGCACGTCACCATGGTCCCAGTTGCGCCGCCAGCCAATGTCCCAGACCGTTTTTATTGTCGAAAATACGACCAACGCACCAATCATTGCCGTTGGCCTCGCTCTCAATCAGAGTCCCCAGCTCGTCCAATCAGCATGCAGACCGCCACTAGACAACCCGTGCCAAGCAGCATAAAATAACAAATGTCGAAGAATGTACTTTTCTTTTACAAAACAGCAGCCCGACAAGCAAAACATCTTGGGCGCTTTGACTCTCGTAAGAGCGAATATTTATCGTCACACTCCTCTAAGGCATGAACATAGAACGCATGGCACAAAGATTTAGCGGTCCTCACTCCACACGTAAAATTATAACTTTCAGATGAACATAGCAATTTTGTCTTTGGAAATAATGAACACTACGTTTTTGTCTTAAAAACACACCCTGAGGATGACATTGTGTTAATGCGGAAAGTTCTCAGAATAAAAGAAAATATGTCAACGCGGTAATTTCCTCCCTTCATTTAATAACGACACCAGAAAGCTCACCGAGAATATGAACGCATCATGTGAAAAATATGCCGCTAAAACTTGTCTAAATTAATTAAAGAAATTGCCTCAACAAATATATATATATATATATATATATATATATATATATAAATATATGATGAAAAATATGGAAAAGACAAAACAAAATCCGAATATGCAAGTTTACCGTTTTAATGTTGTTTTGCTGTCGACGTCGACGTTTCGGTCTAGTAGACCATCTTCAGGACATGGTTATTAGAAACATACATACATAAACGTCTGATGTCGACAGTAAAACAACATTAAAACAGTAAACTTGCATATTCGGATTTTGTTTTGTCTTTTCCATATTTTTCATCATACCGTCGGATCTATATCCACATATTTGCTTATATATATATATATATATATATATATATATATATATATATATATATATATATATATATATATATGCTGATATTGATGATATCCTCTGACAAGTGGACGGATGGTACGTCTAAGAAACTCGTATATATATATATATATACACGTAAGTATATATATATATATGTATATAATCCTAGGAACAGGTTAAGATTGTAGTGATCGGAGAAACATCAGGCTGAGAGTCGGTCCCACAGGGCAGTGTCAAATGTTAACAGTTAATTTAAGACAAATATAGGTACATGTATATATATATATATATATATATATATATATATATATATATATATATATGGAGAGGGACACACACAGATTATATATATATATATATATATATATATATATATATATATATGTGTATGTATATATATATATATATATATGTATGTATATATATATATATATATATATATATGTATGTATATATATATATATGTATGTATATATATATATATATATATGTGTGTATGTATATATATATATGTGTGTATGTATATATATATATATATATATATGTGTATGTATATATATATATATGTATATATGTATGTATATATTAGTGTGTGTGTGTGTATTATAACGATATATTAGTTTAGTTAAGAAATTTATAGTTTCTCACAACACACACACATAAACACCCACTCACACACACACACACATAATCACATAATTTGACAATGCTACCGGCTTTCTAATATTTAAAACATTATACAATAAAAATTACCTATGATACAGCTAATACCTGCAAAGCATTAGAATTATTAATGCATTATATATATATATATATATATATATATATATATATATATATATATATATATATATATATGGGCGGTGTGTCTGTGTGCGTGTGTATGTGTATGTATGTGAGACAGATGAGTTTACATATGTCAGGAAAATACACTGGCGTTATCTATGTTTTCCCATGTACTTAATTGAGTATTATTAATTTCCCCTGGGAAAATCACTTAAAGTAAATAGCGTCTCGCTCCTTACACTTTACTATAAACAGAGAATGGTTTGTGTCGCTTATCAGCTTGTCTTAAAGAAAGAAATCTCTGTGTGAGTGGGTCCAGATCGTCGTCGTCGTCATCATCATCATCGTCGTCGTCGTCGTTGTCGTCATAATCATCATCGTCATCAGCAGCAGCAGCAGCCATTTTGTATCCGCTCATCTTTCTTGATAAATGTGACAGCGCTACGGACACCAACCTTTCACAGACTCCTGTCTCCTATCTTCTTTGTGTGCTATTCCCCCCTCTGGACGTCTTTCGTTCATGGCTTTCCACGACTTCCTGTCCCCGTAGCTCTTAAAAAAATTGTCTTTCTGTCTTATCTTCCAAACCCTGTTCCCCCATACAATCACCTAAGCTCACCTTGTTTATTTATGCCCTGTCTCCCTCTTGTCAACTTTCTTTCCACTGAGTATAAGATTTTCCAGCAAACCTTTCCTTTGCTCACCATCTTATGCTTGGTCAGAACTCACTGAAATTTTTCACCCACTGTTCCCTAACCAACCGACCTTTTGCTTCGTCCTTTATCCATTCATCTCTGTATGCATCTCATTCTCTCTACTTTTACCGTTAATCTGTCCAATGTTTCGTACAGCCGCAGTCAAGGCAGCCAGCGACAAATTGGCAAGAATATGGAGGACCTAAATCAGCTTTCAAACGAAGTACAGACTCTACACATCGCTGGGAGTCTATATTCTCCCATATGGATGTGAAACGTGGAAACTGCTGACAAAAACAGATATAAGCAGCCAAGCGTTTGAGGACAAATGCATGATTATTAGTTTTAATATTACCTACCTTCATAATAATAAACATATTTACCGGCCAAATAACTTAGAGGTCTACTTTACCGAGACCGGTAAAAAAAGCTTAAAAGCATGTTTGTCTATTTTACCGGCACTAGCGAAATAGCCTCTTCCAATAGATAACAGAAGGAAATAAAGATATAAATAAAGAAATCACACAAACAAAAAAAAAAAAAAAAATAAAAATGATACCAAATGACAGAAAGCACACCTTTCAACAACGACAACTAAATTGTATAGCAAGACACAAAGAGAAAACAGTAACATACACAAGATGTTGATGTTCCCCACTATTTAAAGCAAAAGGTTAGGAAGGAAAACCCCATCAGCACTGGAAAGAGAGATAACAAGTAGTGGACTTAAGAAAACTATTTTCCTGAAAACTTACAGCCTTGCTGACCGTTCTGTCAATGGGTGCCGATAAGGAAACGGCTAATATCACCAATAACATTAGAGATGGGAAGAACACATCCTACATTTTGTTCTCAGTCCGATGACGAAAAGCGGAACTGTAGGAAACATTGGTTGCAATAATTATTTGTATAAAATATACAAAATATGACACAAGACCAAGATGGGGAATGGGGGAAAAGAACAGTCTTTTTCTGTCTTAACATTAAACTTAGCTAGCCACAATCACTGATCCAAACAAACCACAATAATCTTTAAACTAAAACAAAACATTGGCTGGAGCTCTGAACAAATAAAAGTCGGAGAATTCTTATTTGACGGATATTAGAGTTTTCTAAATGTTTTAAATAAATAGATTTCTCTTTTGAAAAAATACTCAAAGTGTTCCTTGTATATTAAGATTCTTCCGGTGCCTCGGCGTAAGGTAATGGCTAACGAGTCTAATCTAGTTGACCAGTTGTAACGATTACTGTCATTTCCGTACATAGATTCGAGATTGAAATATCAATCACTGACCAAACGAACCAATTAGCTTCTTCAAATATGTAAATAACTGAACAAAATAAAGATATAAGTAAAGAAATTATATATTATTTAAATTTTACGGTGTATTTTTTAGATGAAAAAAAAAAACAAAAAAAAACATCAGCAATTTGAAATTCATATGTTGAAAATATTTTTTCTTTTATTTCCATTTGTTTTTTTACCGATATGAATTTATTTGTTCATAAATTTTCTCTCCCAACTTTCTAAACATTTTTATGGCCGAAAGAAAAAAAAGAATATTTAAAATCTTTTTCATTATGTTTTTGTTTTTTATTTGTTTGTTTCAATGAATTCTCTTCGATTTATAGGCTTTTTTGTTGTTGTTTTTATTTATTTAAAAACATTGCTGGTTATTCTTATTATTCTTATTTCTTTGTTTTGCTTTCTGAGTTCAAAATGGCGTGCAGAAATCGTAACAAAAAAAAAATAAAAAAAATACGCCCCAAAATGTGTATCGTAAGAAAAATATTTTATTGCTCTTAAAAACACGAAGGAGTCGGAAAAAATAGCATGTTATATAAAATTTTGAAAATTCTGTTCAATAGATCAAATAGCATTTAGGTGTCCTTGCTTTTAAGTTAATTTCACAAGAGGAAAAGAAATCGCTCAGATATAGAATAGAGTATACTTACACACACAGACACACACACACACTCATATATATATATATATATATATATATATATATATATATATATATATATATATATATAGTGTAACCCGGATATAAGAGAGTTGTCGGGGCCGGATAAGAGGTCTCTTATATCCGGGTTTCTCATATATCTGGGTTTGGTCTATTTTTTTTATTAACACAGGCTCTAATTTGGGACCAGATAAAATCTCTCTTATATCCGGGTTTCTCATATATCCGGGTTACACTGTATATATATATATTCTGAAGAGGAGTGAAATTAAACTTCCTAAATGTGCTGATTCCTTGCGTTGACACTGTATATCTGTAAAAGCTCTCCTATATTCAGCACTTTTCCCACAAAATATAGTAAATATCCTAATATATATATATATACTTGTATATCTGCATACATACAAACACAAACATATAAAAAATAAATAAGCAGAAATTCACCTTCACCGCTTTCGTGCGCCGACGGCTTAGTGGTAGGATCTCCGACTGACGCCAATTCTGCCGGATTTCGATCCTAGCTAGAGGCAACCTGGCGTCTAGCCACACTGAACAGACTGTGATAGAGCGAAACAGTCTGTCTGTGGTTGACAATATATATAAATGTATATATTCACTTGCAAGGTTTGTAACCCCGGGTTTCACGCTTTTGCGATCATCGGACAAACTGATCAATATATATATTACAAACTAATATCCATGCAACTAAATATGTTTGCTCTATATCAGATATTGAGCACTTTCCACTATATACCGCATATATATATATATATATATATATATATATATATATATATATGTATGTATGTATATGTATATATATATATATGTGTGTGTGTGTGTGTGTGTATCTCATATATATATATATAATATATATATATATATATATATATATGTGTGTGTGTCTCTGTGTGTGTATATATATGCACAAAGCCTTCACCACTATAATCAAATCATAATATACTGATACCTGGGCTATCGGTTCCTAAGAACTGTGCTGCTTGAAACTCGTACTCAAATACGACAGGAGAGTCCACCACACACACACACACACACACACACACACACACACACACACACACACACACACACACACACACATATATATATATATATATATATATATATAGGACAAAAAACAAATGGGAATCCTGATTTAATTTGTTTCGTTTTTATTACAGCTTCATCTGAGAATAATATATGAAGAAGATGAAGAAAGAAGTTCTGGCATTTGTATTTTTGCGTTGTTTGATTTTTATTGGTTAATCATGCTTCACGTGCATTTGACTTGTCAAGCAACATTAGTATAATTTATGCCGTTCCTTAATTTTGTTTAACCAGTAAAGTACGTAAATGCATATTTGCGTATGAAGATGGACAGAATAAAGTAGAAAAGAAGGAAAGAAAGAAAGAAAATAGAAGGCAAACAAATCAATGAAAAGGCAGAAAGGAAAAGTAAACTAGGGAAGGAAGGAAAGAAAAAGCAAAGAAAGGCTGGGAAAAGAAGGAAAGAATGAAAATGAAAGAAAGAAAGAAAGAAAGAAGGGAAGAAAGAAAATGAAATAGAAAGAAAGTAAAAAGAAAAGAAAAGAAAGAAGAGCAAGTAAAGAATAGTAAAGAAAAGATAGAAAGTAAATAAAAAACAAAAATGATGGAAAAGAAAGGAAGGAAAGAACTAAAATGCAAAGAAAGGATGAAAAATCAAGGAAGGAAAAGAAAGAAACAATAAATACGAAAGAAAGGAAGGAATAAAGAAAGGAGGGAAAAGCGAAGGAAGCAAGAAAAAATGAAGAAAGAAGGAAAGATAGAAAGGGAGCAAAGAAAGAAAATATGAAAGAAAGGAAGGAATAAAAATAAGGAAAGCTAAGCAAAGGAAGCAAGGTAAAGAAAGGAAGGAAAGAAAAATAATTAAAGAAAGAAGTAAAAGCAAAGAACAGATGGAAAAAAAAGAAGAAAAAAAAAGAAAAAGAAAGTAAGAAAACACTGGAAGTGAGGAAGAGCGAAGAAAGAAAGAAAGCAACGAATGGACGAAAACAGAATGGAAGAAAGAAAAAAGATTAAGATATACATGAAATCGAAACAAATGAAGAGGAACATTGCGAAATAAATAAATCAGAGGAACCATATTTGCTAAATCCATCTCTACCAACAAAATGAGATTAATTTTTTCATATTTATTATTCTCTTCTAAAGACTAACAGACCAATAGCCTTTCAGATCAAACGGATTACTCTTGATCCGACCAATCAGATACAACAAATTACTGTAAAATGTCGAATGTTCATTCAACCAATCGGCTGATCAGTAAACTAGAGAACTACTCGAGTGCACGCTAGACTTGTACGCATTGACTCCCAATAAAAAAGAAACAACATCTATATTTTTTATTGTCTCTGAGTACCACAAAAATATAAATAGAGTAAAGAGAAAGAGAAACAAATCTTTTTGTAATGAGTTTTTTGTCAATAAATTTCGCGCATACAGCATTGAGAGCTATATAAACATATTCTTTACCAAGTGTTGCAAGAAAGAGGACAAAAGAAAAACCTTTCCAAAATAGAAATTATGATCTAGAATTGGAATGAAAATGAATGAAAGACAGCGAGAGCACCTACCTTGAAACCATCATAAAAATTAATGGAGAATTAAATACTAAACACTTAAAGTACCTTGGTAATATAGATCAGTTATAAAAATAGTATAAAACATAAGCAAATTCAACATAGAATAAACTGAGCTAAAGATAATCTCGCCCAACTCGATAATCTCGTCGTAAATTACTGCAAAGCCATAAAATGTATCTAGAAAAATCTAGTCAGGGTTTTAAATAGACCTTTCAGAACGTGTCTTTTATACGGAGCCAAAACGCATTAACAGATACTTTTTTTAAAAATCACTTCACCCCAAGCAAGGCAATAAATCCACTATGACTAGAGGTTACCAAGAGTTAGAGAATATGAAAAAAAAATACTATTAAGGAGAAAGTATAATAAAAGAACACGGATTAAGAAGACAGACCATAACAATTGTTATTACATTTAAAATTTTTGAAGCACGAAGTCGAAGGTGAGTCCCACAGACGAGATGTGAGACAGGGAAAACTATTAGCATAGAACTTACGGTTCTATCTAGCCATTTCAACAGTACTTTGCCGCCAAACTAGGTACCACAGAGGAAAGTTTATCAGAATAATTAACATGAAAGTATTTTATTTACATTATTCGGACTATTGTTTACGTTTCGGCCGTTGTACACTCCGGCCTTCTTCAGGTGGTTGGAATGTCGAACTGAACCCTTTATTTCGCTCACTGGGGTAGACTGTTCTAGTTCCACGTGCCATGTTTTAATGGATGTCAGTTATCAGTTATCTGAAATTTCTCCACTGCCTTAACCGGGTATTGAACTCACACTCTTTGGGTCCTGTCACTGGATCTAACTGACGACTTTATATCCACTGTGCCATGTGTCCTTGAGGACATCTGTGTATGAATTTCTGGGTATTATAAACCTAATGTCTTCAGCAACCATTTTTATCAGTGCTCATATTGCAATTTTCTGTTGTTATCAATACATTGAAGACATTAGGTTTATTGGAGTGACGGAAAAGGGAGAGAAGCCGAGATGCCAGGTCAGGACCAATAACATTTCAGATTCTTCGTTGATTTTATCAAGAATCTCTAAATATATAGCAGGTGCACCAGATCAGATGTGGTAGCAATATTCAAAGCAGGACGTATGTTAGATTCATAAATATGTAAGATAGATTCTGGCGAGAAAAATCGTCTAGCTCGTCACAATGAATCGACTTCCTTACGGCAAACTTAATAAAGGATTCAACATGATCTCGACACTTAATGTCAGCAGAAAAAGTTAATCCAAGCAGACGCAATGACTCTCTCTCCCTCCGAAACTAATCAATCAAATAAAAAAATAAAAAAAATAAAGATAACGAATGAAGCCTGTAGCAATCACACACACACACACACAGAGAGAGAGAGAGAGAGAGAGAGAGAGAGAGAGAGAGAGAGAAGAAACATACCAAAGGCACACAGAAAGCACACCGTTTAGGAATCTCAGCAACGACAACTAAATTGAATAGCAAGACTATCTCGAAGAGAAAACAATAACATAATCAAGATGTTGATATTCCACACTACTTAAAACAAAAGGTTAGGAAGGAAACCCAACCCCATCAATACTGGAAAGAGCCTTAACATGTAGTGAACTTAAAACTATTTTCCTGAAAACTTACAGCATTACTGACTGCTCTGACGATGACGATAAGGAAACGGCTAATATCACCAATAATAACATTAGAGATCGGAAGAACAGATACTACATTTTGATCTCAGTCTGATGATCGTTGAGTGACGAAAAACTGAACTCGGTGAACATTGGTTGCCATATTTATTTGTATAAAATATACAAAATATGGCACAAGGCCAAAATGGGGAATGGGGGATTAGGTCGATCTTCTTCTGTCTTAATATTAAACTTAGCTAGCCACAATCACTGACTCAAACATACCACAATATTACTTACACCAAAACAAAACATTGGCTGTAGCTCTGAACAAATAAGTAAAAGTCGGAGAGTTCTTATTTGACGGAGATTAGAGTTTTCTAAATGTCTAAAATAAATAGATGTTTCTTTTGAAAAATTCTCAAAACTTATAGAGTGTTCCTTGTTTAAGATTCTTCCGGCGCCTCGGCGTAAGGTAATGGTTAACGAGCCTAATCTAGTTGACCAATCTTAACGATTACTATTATTTCCATACGTAGATTCGACATTGAAATATCAAACTGTCAAATGAAATTTGAATGAGCTGATTTGTTTGGAAAATGCTTTGACAAAAAACCTAATACGCAGTATAATAATTTCTTTAAATTAATTTTATAGGACTTCATGCTAAACAGTATTTAAAAAAAAATTCTTGTAATCTTTTATAACAGCGAAAAATAAATTCTTAGGATTTCTTACTCTTGAGCATGCGACATACAACTGATCATGTATAAATATTTCTTTCTGGAGCCAAATTCCAACTTTTTGTAGCCTTTGATTTGTTTATAGTTCACGCCAGGGTGGACTGGAAATTGGATTCTTGTATATTAAAACTGAACGAAAATATATGTAAAAAACAATATTGTATTTTTATTAAATTAGTATTTGTCATTTTAATCATTGAATTGTTTTTTAAATAGTGGGAGTGTTTTGTATGTTAAGCAATAAAAGTTTTAATTTTTCAAAAAAATTAATGAAAATTTATTGAATTAACTTACGAACTCTAGTAAAACCAACTCTACTATGTACCCCTTAACTGTTTGCACTTTTCCACAAAATTTGGTTTCGGTCCCTCAATAATGACTATTTATAGGGTTTGATGGACGGACGGATGTACTAACCGAAGTCACAAAATTTTATATATAGTAATATATAGTTTAGAATTGAATATTATTATTGATAGCTACTGCTAGAAAAGATGCCTCACTCTGAATTTTTTTTTGTCAGAAGCCATCTTGCACATTTATAAAACTGGCATTCATCCATGCATTAAATATTGCTACTAATATCTGGCCTGGTGCTCCCGCTATCTAACTCGAGATTCTTGACAAAATTCAAAGAATCGCCTGTAATGTAATCGATCCTGATCTGCCCTGTCCTGGGTACGGTATGACGATAAACTTCATCCGACAGAAAAAAGCGTAGAACCACCTCTTAATTGCTGTTGTTCTCAGGTCCACCTTGATCCGGGGTGGTAACACCTGTTAGGGTCCCAGCTATGGGACAATAGTTAACTTACAAACTGGTGTTAAAACTCGATGAAAATGTAACAATAGATTTTTATAGTAAAAATACCAGCAATAGATTTCTGAAAAAAAAAATTGAAGAACAAAAAATATTACCAGCAATAAAAATCTTATCGGCAATAAAAAAAAAACCCCACTGTGGTTGATATGCCATAAAATAAAACTAACCAAACCTGATCTGGCATCTCCACTAAAGTCACTTTCTCAACGATGTGACGTGGGCTCTTCCTGTCTTTTCTACAAAATAGTTCAATGGTAACTATTCTATTGTCTTAGAGCCTCGACTGCGTGAATTTTAGCGTGCTACTAGATTGGCAATTAGGTCCCACAGTTTAACTGTTGAACAAGCTAGACACAACCGTCAGTTTTATTCTAATATTTTCTTTCTTGCACTTCTTGTTTGTGCAACTTCCTTCCGGTTTCTTGCTTCCCTGACAACTACGATCTTCAAAAATTCAAATGCAACGTCAATCGCTATCTTCTGTCTGCTTGAAGCCTGTTCCTTTTGGGTCCTTTCCTCAATCCTCTCCATTTTCGATCTTCTCATTCTCTTCCATTTTTTCACTCCCTTTAATCGCCTGCGTCTCAGTGGCATTGTCGCCTTACTTGGGATGAAATGATAATGAAAAAAAAAAACCCCAAAAACAAACTATATCGCTGCCAAATATTCAAAGAGCCCCATTCTTTCGTTCAAACATTTCAGACACTCACAGCTAGGACAGACCAGGCTACATCCATGGAGTCGGACCAACTTCCAAGCATGATGTTCCAAGGCCCAGTGGATAAAGATGTTGGTTAGTGACTAGATCCAAATGATTGTGACTTCGATACAAGGCCACAGCAGTGGGGAACCAAAACTTGGAGAGTTGAAGAAATAACTGAGACATCAGGATTAGGCATGGCACGTGGAACTAGAACAATCTACCCCGTTGGACGAAATGAAGGGTTCGGTTTGAATTTCCAATCACTTGAATAAAAGCCGGAGCGTACAACAGCCGAAACGTTGTGAATTCTGACAATGTAGATGAGGATAACAGTCTGAATATTGAAAATAATGAAAAGTAATCATAATACCTCATGTAGCCTGACGTGCTTTCACCGATTGATCCAGAGAGGAGCGTTTCGGTTAGCAAGGTCGATTTTACTGTTTTTAAAGCACAATTCGCCAAGATTTTCTCTCATGCATTCATATCTGCTCGATGCGTATCCAATTGTAAACAAATGACGTCACACATTATGAAATGGACAAAGTCCGACAATTATTTCAAGACAGTTATTATCTTTATACGTACAAATATTTAAGTAAATTCTCTGATTATAATAAACAGTATTAATGACATTTATTAGCCTGAATGTCTTAAAGATTTTCATAGAAAATATGCATCCTCCGCCAGGAATCGAACCTGTATCATATACGGAACCGTCATATAGCCTGACGTGCTTTTACTGATTGAGCCACAGAGGAGTGTTTCGGTTATTTGTTATGTTTATACGTATTTTTTATAGATACAAATATTTAAGTAAATACTCTGTTTATAATAAACAATATTAACGACATTTACTGGCCTGAATGTCCGAGAAATTGTCATAGAAAATATGCGTCCTGCGACAGGAATCGTATAGGAATCTGTATAGGATACAGCTTCGATTCCTGTCGGAGGACGCATATATATGGGAAATATATAAATAAAACGATAACTTAATAGAAAACGGTATTTGAGTGCCTCACATGAAAGGCTTGAACAAATAAGTCTGCAATCTAAGAAACGGAGAGGTAAAGGAACTGATTAATTAAACAGTTAATTTTTCTAGTGAAATAATGTCTAAATGCAGAGAAATATATTAATTTATATAAATTATTAAAACGAAGAAAGGTAGTAGTCACTCATAATTTTAATAACATAAGTTGATTTATCTTCCCTTCCCACTACAAATGGGACAAGATATATATATATATATATATATATATATATATATATATATATATATATATATATATATGAAGAAATATAGTCTTAAAGTGTGCTATATTTATGGGATAAAGTGTTCAATATCAGAGATAGAGCGTGTGTAAATATAAAAGTGAACATAGAAGTCAACACTTAGAGGCGACAGTCTGTTTCATGCTAGATGAAATCGTCAGTCAACGATTGCCTGACGATTGCATTTAGCATGAAACAGACTGTCGCCTCTAAGTGTTGACTTCTATGTTCACTTTTATATATATATATACATATATATATATATATGTGTGTGTGTGTATGTGTGTGTGTGTAGAGAGAGAGATATAGATAGATAGATAGATAAATACACAGGAAATATATAAATCAATACACATTGATAATTATTATAGGGTTTGATTACATCAATAATTTATTTATTTGACTTTTAGCAATGCCGAGCAAGCGGGCTCCTGGAGGAGGTAGCCATTTTGTTGCTATTGGGTCTGCACGTATCGCTAGAATTATTCTGTATTCCCTCCCGAAACGATGCAGCGATTCTAACCGGAGATTGTGGAACAGCTATCTGTCAACCGTATGCAAAAGCTTGAGATGATTATATACACGCGCGCCTTTCCCGAAGGGAATAGATCGCTTATCCAACCAGCGAAATGGGCTTAATAAGTACATATATATGTAAATATCCTGCGATAGATAGATATGTCATAGACGCTGTCATGGTTAAACGATGACCATATTCAAGGAGAACAAACACGGGCCCCGCTTTACAACGCTCGGCAATAGGTCCCTTCAAGAGTTCTACTATTTTCCGCGGAAATCATATTATATTTCCGATTGGAGGGCCAAGAAACGCAGTAATATCCAAATATTGACGAAGGCCTAAAAAAAAGAAAATGGCGCCCGATATATAATCATTTTTCCAGGAATATTTCATTATCCATTGCCAAGACACAGAAAAGTAAAGATTTATTACGAAGTCTATTGAAGCTGATGAATTAATTTTAATATATTCTGTTTATTGGATGAAAGGCTTGAAATATATCCTTATAGATGTGGGAAATGGCGAAAGCATATTTAAGGAAATACGTATATATGTAAAAACATTATCTATGTTAATATCTATATATCTATCTTAATATCTATCTATTTATGTTAATATGTATGTTATCTACCTATTTATATTAATATCTATCTATCTATGTTATCTACCTATTTATATTAATATCTATCTATCTATCTATCTATCTATCTATCTATCTATCTATCTTAATATCTATCTATCTTAATATCTATCTATCTTAATATCTATCTTAATAATCTGACATATCTCTCTAAGTTAATATCTATGCCAATATCGATGTTAATATCTTGTCAATATCTATCAATCTATCTATCTATCTATCTATCTCAGCCTCTTCAGATCTATCTATCTATCTATCTATCTATCTATCTATCTATCTATCTATCTATCTATCTATCTATCTATGTTCAGTCTATCTATATATATCTGTATATCTACGTTAATATCTATGTTCAAATGTATATATATCTACATTAATATTTATTAATGCTCATATCTATCTATCTATCTATCTATCTATCTATCTATCTATCTATCTATCTATCTATCTATCTATCTATGTTAATATCTATGTTCATATCTATCTATGTTAATATCTATATATTTGAATGTCTATGTTCATAGCTATGTCAACATGTATGTAAGTTTATATCTATCTTAATATGTATCAATGTTCATATCTATGTTAATATATCTATCATATCTGTCAGTCTATGCTAATATAATATATTTATCTAATTTCATATCTATCTGCTATATCTATCTATCTATCTATCTATCTATCTATCTATCTATCTATCTTGTTAATCCGTCTTAATATCTATGTTAGTAATTGTATATATATGTATGTAAATATATATATATATATATATATATATATATATATATATATATATATATATATATATATATATATATCTGTTAATATCTATATAAAAATGAACATAGAAGTCAACACTTAGAGGCGACAGTATGTTTCATGCTAGATGCAATCGTCAGGACACGATTATTTTTCTCGGCTATTTATATATACGGGTCACTGGTGCATTTTGGGTTGTCTATTCTGGCAGATATTTCACCGGAAGTCGTTTATTTGTTTATTTGTATCAAATTATTTTGCTTGTTTTTATTTAATATTTTTTTTTATCCTTTATATATATTTTATTTTTATTTTTTATTTTGATCGGTGTTTTTATTAACGTAGTAAAGATGTGTTTATATAGCATATTGTGGTTAGTCTATTATGGCGGCTATTTTACCGGAAGTCGTTTATTTGTTTATTTATTTGAGTCAAATTATTTTGCTTGTTTTTATTTATTTTTATTTTTTATCTTATATATTTATTTATTTATTATTTTTATTTTGACCGGTGTTTTTATTAACGTAATAAAATATTGTTTATATAGCTTATTTAATTGTTTTTCTTTTGTTTGGGAAGATAAAGATATTTGTTGAATTTTGGGGTTGATTGTTGTGACTATTATTTTGGCAGGAACAGTTTTTAATTTATTTATTTGGATTGATTATCTTTATTTGTTTTTTTCTAAACGGTTAGTTTATCGGTAACGGTTGTTAGTTTATTTATATATTTGGATGTATTTAGATCAATTTATTATACTTGTCGTTATTTATTTATTACACTGTATATTTTCTCTTTTCGGTTTTCGATTTTTAAGTAACGCAGTATATTATATTTTATTCATTTTTTTTTATCGTTATATAACAGTTATAGCTATTTTTCGTCCGATTTTTTATTTTAATTTTTTATAGTCTAATAAATATATAAATATATAAATATATATATATATATATATATATATATGTATATATGTATATATATATATATATATATATATATATATATATATATATATATATATATATATATAAAGCCAACACTTTTTCAAAAAGTGGACACAATTACAAAAATATCGAATCAGGAGAAATTAGAGCGAATTATAATTGTAAATAATTGTCGATTAAACGCCAGACATGAAAAGGTTCCAAAAGAGTATAAAATAGAAAAAAAGTTCACTCATACTCCTCCAAACAGACACAAAGAACAAATAAAATCACCCTTTTGTTTACTTAGTCTGAGCTGATATAATTTGATATATTGTCCAGTAGATTGGTCGAGTGCAATGGAGTCGAGTGGAGTCGAGTGGAGTCACAGTGGTGTATAGTGGAGTGGAGTCGGATAGAGTGGAATATAGTGGAGTCGAGTAGATTGGTCGAGTGGAGTCGAATGCAATGGAATCGAGTGGAGTCAGGTGGAGTGGAATAGAGTGGAGTAGAGTGGTGGAGTGAAGTCGGGTAGAGTGGAATATATTGGAATCGAGTAGATTGGTCGAGTGGAGTCGAGTGCAATGGAGTCGAGTTGAGTCAGGTGGAGTGGAATAGAGTGGAGTAGAGTGGTGGAGTGGAGTCGGGTAGAGTGGAATATAATGTAGTCGAGTAGAATGGTCAAGTGGATTCGAGTGCAATGGAGTCGAGTGGAGTTAGGTGGAGTGGAATAGAGTGGTGTAGAGTGGAGTGGAGTCGGGTAGAGTGGAATATAGTGGAGTCGAGTAGATTGGTCGAGTGGAGTCGAGTGGAGTCGAGTGGAGTCAGGTGGAGTGGAATAGAGTGGAGTAGAGTGGTGGAGTGGAGTCGGGTAGAGTGGAATATAGTGGAGTCGAGTAGATTGGTCGAGTGGAGTCGTGTGGAGTGCAGTTCAATGGCGTGGAGTGCAGTTGAGTGGTGTGGAGAGGAGTGGAGTTGAGTAGAGTGGTGCCGAATAGAGTCGAATGAAGTCGAGTCTTGTGATTGAAAGGAAGTCAGGGTACATTTGGTACTCCATACAGCCGTACCCTTTCGCTACAAATAGTAATCTATTCTATAAATGAAATTTCAGATATGGAAGAGGATCTC
>OZ038502.1:23785208-23787708 GCA_964036315.1 Acanthosepion esculentum | reverse complement strand
TATATATATATATATATATATATATATATATGAAGAAATATAGTCTTAAAGTGTGCTATATTTATGGGATAAAGTGCTCAATATCAGAGATATAGCGTGTGTAAATATAAAAGTGAACATAGAGGTCAACACTTAGAGGCGACAGTCTGTTTCATGCTAGATGCAATCATCGGGCCATATATAAATATATATATATATATATATATATATATATATATATATATATGAGAGCTAGAAAATTTTTCTCGACATAGATTATACTACCTATTCATAAACCTACCTTTAGTCTTTGCTCCGAATATTGCTGCGACATCTAGTCTCGTTATACTTCTATATATTTAGAGATCCTTGATAAAAGCAAATTAAAATCTGGAATGTTATTGGTCCTGACATGGCATCTCGGCTTCAGTCGCTTTTCCAACTCCGTAACGTAGCTTCCCTGTGCCTTTTCTATAAAGAGTTTCATGATAATTGTTCTCAGGAGTCAACGGTATTCAGGTAACTACACTTTATGAATTTAAGCCCAGTAATAGATTGGCGACAAGGTCTTCTCATTTTACAGTTGAAATATCTAGATGTAATCGTAAATTCTATGCTAATAATTTCTTCTGTAGTACTGCTTGGTTTTGGAACTCACTTCTGGCTTCTTGCTTCCCAGTCAACTTTGGTCTTCAAAATTTAAATGTAAAATCTGTCGTTATCTTCTTAATTGTTATTCTTTGATTATCTTTTCTCTTTAATAGTAATTTTTCTCATATTCTCTAACATTTAGTAACCTCTTGCGTCCTAGTGGATTTATTGCGTGGGGTGATTTTTAAAAAAATAGACGTAGAACTTAAAATTTTCGGCACAGGAGGGTATCGGGCTGTTTCTGGAATACCCGTTATTAATTACAGATTTGAATAGTGTGCTGTCTTATCGGGGTATGTTTGAGGATTGCACAATCTGGCGAAAGACAATGTAAGCGTTTGCCTTCGTGGGGCGGCGAATGAAAGAAAAAAAAACGACACGCAATTACGGAGACGCAGATGTTTTGAGTATTTCAACACAAATGACATGGTCTAAAGATAAATGATGAACAGCGTGTCCTTGGAGAGGAATTCTGATAAATTACATCATTGCTTTATTCGCTTCCATTTTGTTTCCCCTCGCGCTTTTAATTACAGCAAAGAAAAAGAAAATAAACGAACATCATAATAATGTTATTATTCGCCGTCTCTTCATAAGGAAACATTCGACAGGCATTGACGGAGCAGCCAATGTTACCCAAGTTACGCTTTTCTACATTTCTTGGCTATCTACTATAATACTCATTGGATTAAAGTGTAGTATCTGTTTGTTTATCTGTAATGGTGATGGCAATATTAGACGTCTCGTTATAAAGAAACATATTCCTGAATATGGCCATCAACTACACTCCGGTGATTGCAGGTTCTTAGGAGCGTGTAAGTGCCTCTTAATTGCTGTTGGTCTCAGATTCACTCAGATGTGTTGTAGTAGCACCTGTCAGGGTCCTAGCTATAGGCAAATAGTACCCCCCCCCCCGCCAACAAAACACTATAAATGTATAAAAATACATTTTTATTGTAAAAATATCAGTAATACTTCAAAAAATACCAAGAATACCTATTTATAATAAAATGACCAACAATAAATTTTATCTGTAGTTGAAAGCATACAACTGCGTTCAAAATATTTACATTTCGGTATTAGGGGGTTGATATGCAGCTAAATAAAATTAACCAGCATATAAGGTTAGCTCTGAATTGAAACGGTCTCTTCAGAGAGCAGGCGCGGTGTTGGAAGACTGGACGGCCGAGGAGGGTTTTGTTTTCGATTACACAATGCCTTTGTAGTCGAAGAAAACTGTCAATTGGATCTTCACATTACTTTTAGTCATTCGTGTTTTTTCCGTCTCGGTTTTTGGGGTCTATCATTGCGAAGACTGAACATTGGTTTCGGTTATATAGCCATACATTCACAATTTGTCACCTACTATGACCGTTTTTAAGAAGTTTTCTGTCGTGTGGAAAGACAACCACACTCTACACACATGCACGACAGAGTTCGAGCTCAATCTGGGGCAAGCAGCTTCACTTTACGTCCTTCAGCCCCGTTACCATAGTAACAGACCGGATACTTTTTGATCAGGGCTCGTATATATATATATATATATATATATATATATATATATATATATACCCAGGTATAGGATTGGTGTATACGGAATAAATTCCAATAACCAACAAATACTATTCTTAAAAGAGTGGTCAATACAGAACATTAAAGCATTAAATAATTATTATAACCTAAGTCTGTTGTCAAGATTTTTGAATTCTCATACTTGTATTTTGATTGGTC
This sequence comes from Acanthosepion esculentum, assembly GCA_964036315.1. NCBI lineage: Eukaryota > Metazoa > Mollusca > Cephalopoda > Sepiida > Sepiidae > Acanthosepion > Acanthosepion esculentum. Next base: position 23,785,347 of record OZ038502.1, on the reverse strand, counting down.
ATTCTACATTATGTAACAGCGTTTCTTCTACCGAGGGATGTTTTATTGATTTGAACTTTTTAAAACCCTTTATTCTATATTCAACGCCATCACTTGATAAGACACCAGAAGTGTTGAAACAAAATGGCTATTTTTGTAG
>OZ038502.1:23735208-23780208 GCA_964036315.1 Acanthosepion esculentum | reverse complement strand
AATATACCACATAACACCCTTGAGCGCTTAGCCTTGGAGTGGGTAGAATGATCAACGTGTTTTAGTGCACTCAGCAGTTTTCAATCTGCTTGTTTGAATCATCTTCAAGAAGCGAGAGCAAGATCTAAAAGGTCAGCCAATCCAACAGTGATCTCATCTCATAATCTTCACACTTGCTCCATATGTGGCCTCCTTTGTAAATCACTAGTGGGTCATAAATGCCACTTAAGATTATCGCACAAAATTTAATAACTGAATCAATTAAGCTGTCAGATCCTCATACGTCGAAATTGACGGGAGAGTCCATTATATATATTATGTGCCATGCGAGATACACCCGTATGCGATCATGCATCTTTCGATACATGACTGACGAGGCAGATTTTTTCCCGCAGTTGGTTGCCATTTCTTTCTGCGGTAGACCAGTTGCCATCGAACGCTATAGAACCTGGTCTGTCCTGCTATTTACCCATAGCTGGTTGGAGAAGAAAAGGATTCATACCTTTCCGAAGGGTATCAGCACAAAGTGAATGTAATGGATTTTGACTGGAATTCGGCTCTCTGATTCCTCAATCCGAGCCGCTATCCATTACTTCACCGTCGCATTATAAATGAAAACAAGAAAAGGTTTTCGATGAAACAAAATTCCAAGAGTTACACTATACATATATGCAAAGTAACTCCATACTATATGCATAAGAAGCCAACCGTGAGCCCTGTCTTAACACCCCGTGACATTTGTCTTTGGGGTTGGGTAAAGGAGCAAAAGAACTATACTAAACCAAGACTTTCGAAGAACTTGTAGGGCGGATGCAAGTTATGTTGTGATGATCATCATCATCACACACATACATACATACTTACGCAAATTCAAATTCTACAACAACAGGAATTCATTGGATAATAAATCAGCACTACTTTGTAACAGACGATTTACAAATCGCAGCTATGCGACAATTTTATAATCGCTGCATTTTCATGTAGTTGATTTCGTGCACTTTTGAGAGAATCGGATCCCAAGAGACTTCTCAGCTTAGTAAATATTTTCAAGAAATATCAGCTTCTAATTGGTCAATAAACACACAAGCGGGCGTTGCAATCCACCCACGCACAATATATGTTTTTCCAGCGCGTGACTAAGTCAAGTTTCCCGCCAAGCCGCTGTGAGCATGTCACGTGATTACACTATCTATAAATAGCAAACACGAGTTTGCCTTTTTCTCTTTCTTTCTCTCTTCTTACTGCAAAATGTAGTCCCAGAGAATTATCGTCTCGACCTTGCGGTCAGACGTTAAATAATATTTCACGCATTCACGTACATACGAACTCTTGCGAACTTTTCCAAAATACAAACATTCACCAAACAACAAACACAAATGTTCACACACAAACAACAATGTTAACTGTCTATGTGCTTTGTAATTATTTTGTTTAATACATATATTTGTTTATATATATATATATATATATATATATATATATATATATATATGAATTGAGTCCAACTGAAGATAAAGAAGACAAACAAACAAGACCGATATATATATATATATATATATATATATATATATATATATATATATATATATATATGTATCAGTCTTGTTTTTTTGTCTTCTTTATCTTCAGTTGGACTTAATTCAAGACCAACATTCTCTTGCAGCTGTACTTTCTTCTAGCAGGAAATTTAAAAGCACGTGTTTTCTTTTCATCTTCACCCCACGGTCCTCTACAATGTCTTCCATACCACAAGAGTTTCTGGTGAAATCAGATAACTCGAGACGGCTCAAGAAGCTGGTAGCGAAATCTGGTAACGATATCGAATTTTAAATATAACCTCATTTTAAACGCTTTCCTCTGATATACATTTCTTGTAAAAATTATAGTTAATAAATAAATTATAAGTATTTTAAAATGGGTGTTAGTTTTCAATCACCCTGTTTTGGGAGTACACCTCTACACGTGTGTATATGGTATGTGGACATTCCTAATTCAGATTGGCGTAAAACAAGTTCGCGTATTAGTGCCGACTTTGCTTGGCACCTTCTTTTCCATGTTATTGAGATTTGCGTTCCGACAATCCGAAGACGGTGTCTACTTACACACAAGTAGCAATGATATATCATTCAACTTGGCCCTCCTGAGGGCTAAGTTGAATAATGTACTGATGCATATGGTATTCATCAGAGAAATGCTGTTTGCTGATGACGCAACTCTGACCACGCACACAGAACACTCTCACAGTTGCTTAGTTAGTTCAACCATGCCTGTAAGGAATTCGGGCTGACTATTAACAAAAAAAAAAATCAACATCAGGTGACAAGATGTCTCTGCATCTCCATCACTCTGTAACGAGGACGCAGTGCTTGAAGTCAGAAATCACTTCAAATATCTGGACACTACCATCACCAACAACTAATCACTTGACATGGAAATTGAAAAACGCCCCGCCAAAGCGGCAGCAGTGATGGCTAAATTGAGGAAGAAAGTATGGGATAACAGTCAGCTTGTCGTATCCTGACGGCACGCCCACATAAAAAAAAAACATTTAAAAAAACACCGGAAGAAAACGATTTACCAGAGATACACAATTTACATTATTCGGACTATTGTCCTCATCTTTGTTGCCATATTTATCACAAAGTTTCGGCCTTTCAGTATCTGTCTATATTTCTGAGATGAGGTATTATGTACACTATTTACATTATTCGGACTATTGTCCTCATCCTTGTTGCCATATTTATCACAAAGTTTCGGCCTTTCAGTATCTGTCTATATTTCTGAGATGAGGTATTATGTACACTATTTACATTATTCGGACTATTGTCCTCATATTTGTCGCCATATTTATTACAACGTTTCGGCCTTTCAGTATCTCCCTATATTTCTGAGATGAGGTATTATGTACATTATTTACATTATTCGCACTATTGTCCTCATCTTTGTCGCCATATTTATTACAACGTTTCGGCCTTTCAGTATCTGTCTATATTTCTGAGATGAGGTATTATGTACATTATTTACATTATTCGGACTATTGTTCTCATCTTTGTCGCCATATTTATTACAACATTTCGGCCTTTCAGTATCTGTCTATGTTTCTGAGATGAGGTATTATGTACGCTATTTACATTATTCGGGCTATTATCTTCATCTTTGCTACCATATTTATCACAACGTTTCGGTCGATGTATGCTCCGGCCTTCTTCAGCTGGTTGGAATGTCAAACTGAACCCTTTATTTCGCTCGTGTGATAAATATGGCAACAAAGTTGAGAACAACAGTACGAATAATGTAAATAGTGTACATAATACCTCATCTCAGAAATATAGACAGAAACTGACATGATTTTGTACTCTAACAACATAATTAATTCTCGCTCAAATGGTTTTAACAAAATTTAATAAAACATTAATTTTTTTTTACCATAGCTCATATTGCAATTTTCGTTGTTATTATTGATTTTCTCTGAAACGTTGTGATAAATATTCTAACATAGCTGAGGACAATAGTCCGAATAATGTAAATAGTGTACATAATACCTCACCTCAGAAATATAGACAGTTACCAGCGATAGTTGTAAAACTGATTCAGGATATAAAAAGGCCTCGAAGTTCGAAAAAATAATGTTCTGTGGAATCGGATAAATAGGAGAATGCGATAAAATGTCCTTTTCCGGACAACGCTCTTCAGCGACTACGAAACGGTCTTTTTCAGGACGACACATTTCAACGACTGCCATAACTGTACGTTGTCAGGACAACGCTCCTCTCACCCTCTACATGAACATATATACGTCGGGCAGAAAAACCACTACCTGCTAGATAATCTCTGTATCACACAGAGAGACAAATTTAGCAACACCTTTGCGCTGGAGCATGCATCTTCTCCTTTGCCAGCATCGTCATCAATGGCCGCGTCACGCACATCGAAGGAATGACGATCGTATACAGAAAGACACCACGTACGGTTAGCTTGCCACAGAACACGAGCCGCCCTACAAGGACGTTTGCAAGAGGGACCTGGAACTCGTAGGCATCGACACTGGTAGCTGGGAACGTAGTGGCTGGCGCCATGTTCAAGGAGGGGGTCATGAAGGGCGGGGATAAAGCGAAACTATCTGTTGAAGATCAGAATACAACGCAGGAAACAGAGAAAGAAATCGATACCTTTATTCAACATTCTATCTTCGTCTGTCATGCCTGTAGAAGAGAATGCCCTGCAAAGATTGGAAGGTTAAGCTACTCCAGACGTTGTTCTTTAAAGGACTGAAATTTGACCAAACAGGACGATACCACTTATCTTGATGTATAAATAAATTTCTACTACTAGTAGTATATATAGGGTGACCCCCACCAAAAACGGGTATTTTTGAAGTGCGTATTGCCAGACATGAGCAAGTGGCAACACTGCGAGACCTTGAGCAAGCAAACATTTCGCCATTTTAGTAACGAGAATGAAAATCACGGTATCCCAGATGAGATGTTGCAGCAGTCAATGAGGAATCTCAACAGTAGATTTCAAGAATGCATTTGTACAGGAGGACGCCATCTACAGGACGTAATTTAAAAAAAATGAAAATTCCATCATTGTTTCTTAAATGGTATGTTTTAAGGTTTCAAGAGTCGTTTGTCCTTATGAGGTTTGAAACGCTGAATCGGTCTTATATGTATAAACATCAAACATTAATATATCTATCTTACTACTACTGCTGATACTACTATGGTCTGGAGCCCCTTCTGTTTACCTCGGGTTTCTTGATAAGATCCAGAGACGGGTATGCAATGTAATTGTCCCTGATCTGGTTTTTCGTCTGCAGTCAGTCTCTCACAGACGCGCCGTCGCCTCTCTTTGTCTCTTTTACAAATACTTCCATGGTAATTGCTCCGATGAGCTGCTATCGCTGGTTCCCAGGCTCCATGAATTCAAGCGTCATACGAGGCTGGCATCCCGTTCCCACCCTTTCACTGTTGAAACTGTTAAATGTAGACGTCTCTTTTACTCCAATAGCTTCATATCTCGCACCTCACACCTGTGGAACTCCCTTCCTCATTCCTGTTTCCCTAAGAACTATAATCTCCAACTATTCAAATGTAACGTCAATCGATTTCTCCAGTTGCATTGATCTATCCAACATCCTTCTCCACATCCTTTCCTCTATCATTCCCATCTGCTCTTGCTCCAAATCCTCTGTAACCCCATGCGTGCTAGTGGCTTTCAGCCTTGCCTGGGGTAAAAAGCTTAATATATATATATATATATATATATATATATATATATATATATATATATATATATATATATATATATATAATTTAAAACAGAGCTCAGTACAAATGTAGAGCCGTATATATTTATTTATTATGCAGTGTTACATTAGAACGTGCATATACCCACTACAAAACTGTACATCTTGTTACAACGTTAAAAAAAAATCGTTTTTAACGTTTCATCAGGTGGGGAATCACGATGCGACAGAAATATGTCATTCAGAAATGCAGTTATCAAAGCATGCCTTCCACTTCTGTCATTGGAAACTTTCCCTTAAAAGGTATAAAAGAATTTTCATGTGGAGAAAGAAAGGAAGTGATTAGTAACAGCGAGAGGGAGAAGAGAAATAAGAGGAAAAATGTAAAAGGTAAAAAAGGGGTGAGGGAGGTGATATAAACAAAGAAGAGATAAATCCAGCCAATGAGATTCCGTCGAATCGTAGCATTTGATCTTTAACGGTCGCCTAGCTTGTTTACGTTAATGTTTCTAAAAACGAAAACCTTCTGTGCTCGGAGACAATTCTTCATGGAATGGAAAGCAGTACTACAGTATTTTATGAAACGGACTTTCTAACATAGATTAGAATACTAAACCGATTTTAAATCATTACATTAACATAATTATTATATTTAACTAAATTTTACTTTACAATATGAGTAGAATACTACATTTTTAATTTTCGTATTATATTTTAGCATTGTGCGTTATTAAAGAGAAAAAAATAATTCAAGTAATATAACAATTAAATTTTAACGCATTACCTGTCATGAGCCCCATTTGGGGATCTGTTAAAATTAAAGGTTAAATATTTTACAAGACTCATCCTTTAAAGTTTTTATTATTAGCCGTAAAAAGTCACTGTTGTTCGATAAATGTGATTCACCCGATTTTTTGTTTACTAAACATTTTTTTTGTCTATTGTTTTTGGGGTTAAAATAATTTTTAAACTTACTAATATAAAGATCTCTTCCCGACCACCTAGGAAAAAAGTTCATTCCCCGCTAAGGTATTCTATTGATAATTATAAATTTGGATATAAATGAGATTCAGGAAAAAAAAAAAAAAACTCTGTGCAAAAAAAGTGACTCACATATCGCATTCCAATGATTAAACTGGTAAATTTAAAGAGCTTTTGACAAAATATTGAAAACTATTTTACAATACACTCAGAACGATATTCCAGAGAATTCTAGAACAGCTTAAATTAAACCTAGAGTATTCCGGAATATTCCAGAAAGCCTCATACAGTAGAAAAACAGCTTGAAATAGCCACTCAAGTCACTAACCAGATGAAAGGGTACAAACACGCATCAGAACCACTTAAGGCATCTATTATTGCCCTCTCAAAAGCAGGCAAGTCTACGAGAGAAACTGCAGAAATTGCTATAACTTCGCAATCAACTGTCTCTCGAGTGCTTAGGACACATAATGATGCCACTCCTGCTCCAAGGAAGGAAACAAGGGGACGAAAGAAAAAGATTGATGATAGAACTGGCAGGGTAATCAAGAGAGAAGTTGCGAAGAATAGGACTATAACTAGCCAAGAAATTGCAGCCAGTCTAAGCGAAGAGCAAGGTGTTAGTCTTGCCTCTACAACGGTCCGTCGGTGGCTGTTAGAACAAGGCTACAAATCTTGTACACGAAGGTTTAAACCGCTAAATAGCAAAGCCGACAAAGCCAAGGGACTTGAATGGGCTCACTATTACAAAAATTTCACCGTAGAAGACTGGAAGAATGTTCTCTTCTCCGATGAAACTAAAGTTGAGGTAAATTCAAAGGATCAGGTGAGTCACTTTTATCGAACAGCAGTGTACATTTCACGAGTAGAAAAATAATGACTATTTTGAAAAGTATTTTTTTTTATTATTTCTAATCAATATTATTTTTTGATGTTTTATACACGCATATATATATTTGATGTTCTAGTTTCTACAAAAACGACAATGTTAACTACTGAAATTAAACATAACGAATAAATAAACTCCTAAGACACCTGTTTAGGCCAAAAATGCGCCTAAAAAAATTTGGCAGGTAATGGGTTAAAGGTAAATAGATGATGAAATTGAGATAGAAATAAAGGTAAAATAACATTAAAATTAGTATTAATCTTCCAATTAATAAAATTATAATTATAATTAATGAAATTAGTATTAACCTTCCAATTTCAATAAACAAAGTTGGAAAAGGGAATAGGTATTATAGCGTATAGAAATGCAAAATAGAAAAATGTGAGATACAGATTATCTTGGATCGAAACCCGACCGATTCGGTTTCACTCAGAGTCGTTAACTTTGGACCATCAACATTCTGTCCAATATAAGCTGCTATTTTATGAGTATTGTTTTACGAATGTGAACGAACATTTTAAATTATTAAATTTCCATATTATTATATTAATTTATTAATATTAATTATAAAGTATTATTTAAGGGGTTAAGTAACTCTGTTTAAACCAAATAATGGAGAAACAATAAAAGTAACCTCAATGAAATTACAAAGTAAGAATAAATTAGAATATTTTATGTCTAGATTTAAAATTCAAAGTCAAATTTGTTATAAAATTTTAATATTTTAGTGCTGTGTGATTTAATTATTTTTTCTAAATTATTTGTGCAATATATTAAATATATCACCCCAAGCAAGGCGGGAGTGCCACTAGCACGCAAGGGGTTACACAGAGTGGGAGCAAGAGCAAAGAGGGTTGTTTGGAGAAAGGATAAAAAGAGGAATGGAGTTCAAGATCAAGAAGATGTCGATTGACATTACATTTGAATATTTGAAGATTATAGCTATCAGGGAAGCAAGTACGAGGAAGGGAGTTCCATTGACGGGAAGTGTGAGCGAAAAAAAAGCTGCTGGAGTAGAAGAGACGGCTACATTTAACCGTTTCGACAGTGGAAGGTTGGGACCGAGATGCATACATATAAATAAATTTGACGAATAAACGCTTTATAGATGTAATACGTTTGAACTATTATTTAAAGCTGGACATTTTTTAAGCATATCACCCGAAGAAAGGCGGGATTATTACTAGCACGCAAGGGGTTACAGAGAGTGAGAGCAAGAGTAACGAATGGCGTTTGAAGAAAGGATAAAGAGAAGGACAGTGATCAGGATCAAGGTATCAGAAGATATCGATTGACATTACATTTGAATATTTGAAGATTATAGCTATCAGGGAATAAGTAAGTAAGCAAAAGGAAAGGAGTTACACGGTCAGTAGGTTGAAAATAAGAAGAGACATATATGTTTAACTGTTTCAACAGTGAAATGATGAGACCGAAAGGCCAACCTAGTAGCTCGGTTAAATTCATGCAGTTTGGAAACCCGTGAAATTAGCTCGTCAGAGCAGTTGCCATGAAAATACTTGAAGCAAAGACAGAGGGAAGACACAGCACGTTTGTGGAAAAGTGACAGTAGACGAGATGCCATATATATATATATATATATATATATATATATATATACAGGGTTTGGACAAAATAATTGGAACAGTTGCAAAATCCATTCCTATATTTCAAAGACCTATTATATTAAGAACTTTAACTAAAACTTCGTAATTGCAGGTTATATCTATTGTAAATACGTTTATTCATCTAATTTACTGTCTTTGTCTTATTTACTTTTAGAATTTAGTATAATTTAAGCTAAATGCGTGACCTCTCCGAATTCGAAAAAGGGCAAATTGTTGGAGCCCGCATGGCAGGAGCTTCGATCACTAAGGTTGCTGAACTGTTTGTTTTTTCAAGAGCTACCATATCAAGAACACTGATGCAATTTGAGAAACAGGGCAAAACCTCTAGCAACCGTAGCAATTCGGGCCAGACTTGCAAACTTACTGACAGGGACTGACGTTGATTGAAACGCAATGTGGTAAAAATTCATCGGACTACTGCGGCCAAAGTGAATGGTGAGTTGAATAACCATCTGAATAGTCGAGTTTCTACTAAAACTGTTCATCGTGAGCTCAATAAGGCCGGATATCATGGAAGAGCCACCGTAAGGAAACCTCTTCTCTCCACTCGCAACATTCAGAAGAGGTTGAAGTGATGCAGAGATCACAATGCCTGGTCTGCAGACCAATGCAAGCAAGTCATATTCTCAGACGAGTCCAGTTTTTCTCTTTTCCCAACTTCAGGGCTAGTTTATATGTGGAGGCAGCCCAAAGAAGCTTACAACCCTGACTGTCTTCTTCCAACAGTGATGCATGGAGGTGGATCAGTGATAGTTTGGGCCGCCAGATCATGGAAATGTCTCAGTCCAATAGTTGCACTGGGTGGTAGAAGACAACAGCAAAGATAAACTGAACATTTTGGGAGATCATGTTCATCCAATGGCCAAGACTTTATTCTCTGATGGTGACTGCATCTTCCAAGACGATAATGCTCCAATACACACTGCTCGAGTGGTTAAGAATTGCTATGAAGAGCATGAATGTGAGCTAGAACACATGGAGTGGCCTCCCCAATCTCAAGATATCAATATTATTGAACATTTGTGGTGCATTTTGGAGCAACAAGTTAGGAGTCGCTATCCTCCACCGTCGTGTCGTAAAGAGCTGGAGGAGGTGTTAATGGAAGAATGGCTGAAAATTCTTCAAGATGAAGTCAGGTGGCTGTATGATTCCATTCCTAGATGTATTAAAGCTGTATGTGAGGCTAAAGGAGGACCAACTCCATATTAAATAATTTTTTTTGAGTTTAACAAGTGTTCCAATTATTTTATCTAACCACTGTATATATATATATATATATATATATATATATATATATATATATATATATATATATAAAGTGAAATTGTAAGAAAAGTCTGTACAAAAACTTGGATAAGGTTTGGAAAACATCTAATATATATATTTATATGTAATATGTATAATACATGTATTTTTACAGAGAAATATTAAAATTTAAATCGTTTTACTTACAATTAGGTTTTCAGAAGAAAAAAAATTATTTAACCGGTTTTGCTTTTAGCTATCCAAACGTTTGTAAATGTTTATATTCCCACGTGTTGACGCTTATACCTTGAACCAACGAAAATAATTAAGGGGCGTAACTGTTTTTCTAAGTCGCTTATGATAAGGAAAATATGATAGACGTTCCTCTGGTTTATGCAATGAATTGAATATTGTTTTAAACTTGCTGATAACAAAATCGCATTGGAATGGGTAGATATTAAAATTTGGCAGATTTCGTCCTCCGCATTAATCTACATATTGGCTAAGGGGTATTTCTCTGGTTTGGGGTTCTCTAATTTGTTGGCGATGAACTGTCATCCTTAGTCAGAGTGTCTGGCCGGTTTGACCAATATAATATTTGTGGCAACCTTTGAATGTTATGTATATTAAATTCTCCCAGTTGCACGAGTTTTACTTTTGAATTTGAATCCGTCTGTTAAATCAAATTCGTGGCCTTCTTATATGTCGCTGCATACTCCGCAGAGAGGTCGGTTTCATCTTTTCACCTGAGGCTCTGTAATAGTGGCCTGCAGTTTTGCACTCGTCAGTATCTTTTTTTTAGTCATTTGGGGTGCTGTTTACTTTTTATGATTCTGTATTTTTGTAATAGGCTTTTCATTTTATGCCCCTTAGTGGTGTTGGTAGATGTAGTTGTATGTGTTTGCAGATTTCCATCTTCTTTGCGTTGAAAGGGATGACCTTTTTTCTTTTTGTTTCTCAGAGTGTGTGGATATAAATTTGTTTTGATTTTTCCATGTTACTGTGGATTCAAATTTGAGGGTATTTTTCTCTTGATGAGTATTTTCCGTTTCTTCTAGTCTGTGGTCTCTTGTAGTGTTGGAGACTATTGTACAATTTGTTTGGCGAGGTTGGATGGAATGATGGCACGAGTGTGTTTCGGATGGGAAGATGTAAAAAGGAGACACTGTCGACAATCAGTAGTTTTAAAATATATGTCGGTTTCTAGTTTTGCATTTATTTTTTGTTATCAATATGTATAAAAATGGAAGTTTTTTCTTGCTGTATTCCATCGTAAATTGGATTTATATTATCAATAGATGCTCGGAATGTTCTTAGTATAGCAATATTTTTATTCCACGGAATGAAACAAGTCATCTTGATACCTTTTCCAGTTTTCTTTTTTGTAGTAGCTGAAGTCATTCCCATCGATTTTCGAGGTTCTTTCATAGAGTTTTACTTCATGGTATCCCATGACAAGGTAGGCATATGTTGGTGCAACGTTTGACCCCATGGCGGTTCTTGATTTTTGTCGGTTATGTGTTTCATTAAACGTGAAATAATTGTTTTTCATGATGAATTCAAGGCTTTCTCTGATGAAATTTCCATTGATTCGATTTGGTAGCTCATGAGGGAACGTTTCTACCCAGTATTTAATGACCCCTCTTCCTTAGTCGTGTTGGATGTTACCATATAGATTTATAACATCCATTGAGACTATGTAAGTATGATAGTTTACCTCGTTTGGTTAGGTAGATGAGAAAATCTAGGTCATCTCGTCTGAAGCTCCGAGCGTGTTTGATGAGAGGTCTCAATAGGAAATTGCTTAGGCGGTGTGTCTCGCAAATTGGGCCTAGTATTATAAGTCTTACTTTTGGGTCGGTTGGTGAGGGTATATTTCTCATTCATATATCAATTCCAACTTACCTGGTTTCCCCTTCAAGGTAACTCCCACCCCCAGCGTCGAGTCTAATGCACATTTCCATCCTTCTCTGACATAATGTTGAAATAGTTTTTCTTGGATGCCCCTCCGCACCGTCGTTACGGCCGTTTTGTGCCCTTCCACAATTCTCGTTTCTTCTCGTGCACAAAGCGAATGAAACACGGAAGGATCTCTTTTTAAACTAGGTAATTGATCATCTGACCGTGTGGCAAAAACTCACGTTACTTTTCAGACATACCTCATATATATATATATATATATATATATATATATATATATATATATATATATAAGTTTCAGTAAAAGTTTAAAAAAATCATCTTTGATAATGGCTAAAAGTATATCCGAAAGTTGCCTGACATACAGAATATATCCAGATAAGAAAAATATTATAAGAACACAAGAAAAATAAATAAAAACTTAACCTCGGTACCTTGTCTGACATTTGTAAAGAAACGTGTATAAAAGAGGGAATGCTGCCATAATACATTATATATATATATATATATATATATATATATATATATATATATATATATATATATATATGTTTCTTTCAGACTCAATGAATTACTTAATTATAATTATCAAATCCTCCTAACAATTTCTATCATATGTATATCATTGCTTGATCCGGCTTCTAATGCTTCAGTTTGAGCATCTTGGTGATAGTAGTGGCTCCTGGGGCACAGTCCTATGGTTACAGAGAATTTCAGTTGAGTTTCACCACGGAATATGTGAGCGAGCGGCGCTATATTGAGTCTGATTTGCTACCTCTTCGTCACCGAGGCCCTTTGGAACAGTTGGTATGACGTTTGCTTGATAACTCAACTGTCAGGGTTTCAATTCCCGGTAGTGGATGCGTCCCAAATATAGGACGAAACGGCCGTCCAGTGTTTTCTGAATTCTGTTGAGGTTTCAGACTCAATGAATTACTTAATTATAATTATCAAATCCCCCTAACAATTTCTATCATATATATATATATATATATATATATATATATATATATATATATATATATATATATATATATATATATATATATATATAAGTGGATAGGATTTGCAATCGTCCGGTTCACACTCATCACCGGTCTTGTGGACATTTATCACTTTTTTCTTCTTTAGGATTGTATTTCCAATTCCTTTTAAATTATTTTTCATTCTCTTTTGCCCCATGGTAATCTTTAGCGTCTTAGTGGCATTATCGCCTTGCTAGGGTTGAAATGATTAATATACCTATATATATATAAATATATACTTTAGAATATTCTCTTTGTCTGTCGTGCGCTGATAACTTTGGGTTTGAGTCTCTCTCGAGTTTCGACCTCGGCTTGAAACAATCGGGTGGCTAATCACACTGATGAGCTGTGCTACAGCGAAACAGGTTTGTAGATGACGATAAATATATACATATATATATATATATATATATATATATATATATATATATATATATATACTTACATATAGATATATAGATATATATATATACTTACATATATATATATATATACTTACATATATATATACTTACATATATATATATATATAGAATGCCATGGTAATATTTTATTTCGCGTGAACAATAAATTCGATTTCGCTTCATCAGATCTTGGCGGTTTCAAAAAACGGGATTTATATCATCCCTGGTTTTATCCATACGAATTTCCATTTAACTTTATCATAATATATATATGTATATATATATATATATATATATATATATATATATATATATATATATGTATGTGCATATATATATATATATATATATATATATATATATATATATATATAGTTCATGCAAGTAAAAATAATGTAGTATATTATATGTTATAATTAATGTGGTGGACAGGAAATATGTTTTCTCGACAAGTGCTCTTCTATTCGGGAGTATTTAATAAAATCTTTGAAAGTGATCTCCGGACATTTTCCGGACCAGACTTTCCAAGCTGCTGATACAAAAGAAGGAAATTGGAATACGCAACTGTATGAGTTTTTTTTTCAAAAGCTTGCATTCCTGGCGTGTCATGGGTTCGGGTGGACGATAGGAGGGAGCGGTGTTAGTCTTAGGGAGGCGAAGCTGCACTTTGAATGATGCTAAATTTGGTCTCTACCACAGAGAAGAGATTAAGAGAAGATATATTTAAGTTGGAAAAAGAAAACGAACTGTCACTGAAAATATTATTTAAAAAAATATCCCCTGCCCATTAAACTAATAGAGACGAAACTACTAATTATACTGTTAAAATCTTTTTTCGTTTATGGGCCGTGTTCCATCAGGATATAAGAGATCATGGCCCTCCACATCTTCCTGTCCCTTGTCATTCTTAATATGATTTTTATTTCTGCAAAATCCCGCTCTTCCATACATTTGCTCATGTTTCCCGCTGCTTTCAGCTACCCTCAACCTGTCCTGTGAGTATCAAGTTTACCAAGCTTTCCCTCCTCATTACGTACCCCTGAAATTTCAACTACCTCTTCCTGATGTTAAGTATGTTTTCCGTTTTGTTTCCATTTTCTCCGCAACCTCGTCGTTTCTCGGATGTTCTTTCCATGGTATTCTCAACATGTTTCTGTAGAGCCATATTTCTGCTGCTTCAAGTCTATACTTCATCTTTGACAAGAGTTAAGTGTCTCCTTTTTACATCTTCCCACCCGAAACACACTCGTACCAGCATTCCATTCAACCTCGCCAAACGAATTTGTACAATAGCCTCCAACACTACAAGAGTCTAATGTTCCGTAAGACAATTTGCTGTAGTGGGTTTAGTGCTATTACTAATACTGCTGCTGTACCACTACTACTACTACTATTTCTGCTGCTGCTACTGCCTGTCGCATTTATTTTACAGTATATCGACTTGAGTGTCATGATGACATAATAAACCCTAGTTGATGATGAGGTTTATCAAGTGAAATTCTCGACAACTTGCCAGACGGGTTGGTCGCCAAGCTATCACCAACATTAACCAGCTGTCAGGACACAGAAAGCCACCTTGATGACCTTCAGATCAAATGCATGTTCATTGTTCTTTTTTCATATGCCTAGTGCCTTCATAAAATGGTTGGACACGGCTCGCCACAGCTTTCCTTTGTCGCTCTATGCAAAGTTCCTCTCTTTACAATACGTCCTTGCCTCTGTTGTGATATCTGTATACACAGGCCCCTTATTTGTGTGACTTGCTATTGCCTTCCACACTTCTAGGTTTCAGCATTTCCTTTGACTGTCCAATTCTCCAAACACTCTTTCATCAAAAACTCGCGAGTGATCTTCTGCTCTGGACAGCTTGTCATGGCGCAAAACGGGCTGGTCTTCCAGCAACCACCTCCATTGACCAACTATGTTATGACACAAAATGTCATAATAATGACCTTCCGACCTTGATGGAGGACCGTCATGGTTGGCGTGATAGACTCATGAATGTCCGGGCTGGCTAGGTCGAATAAAAATTATAATTATTATCTGGGCTGGGAACTGCCCTGACTTCTTGTCAAATATATTAGAGAGCACCCTCGTTGTACGATTTTGAATTGGGTTTATTCTTTCAGCTAGAATGAATGCCAATCAAAATAAGAAAGCCAAGTCTAATCAGCTATTTAACCCATAACGGGGAGCGTGAGGTTAGAACGCGAAAGCGATTTTCGCTCCGACATTTTGCTTCTACCAAATACATGTTCTTCATTGTTGGTTAGCGTTTTAAACTTGTGAATATCCGAGCTACATCGACCGAATATTAATAATGATGAAGGCGTACATAATATTGTTATAGGCGTGTAATTTACTACACAAGAAATAATGTGTAATGTCTGTTCTATGTCAGTAAAGGAAATGCGTTCTGTTCAAGTGCATTGACAATGAAAGAGATTATGTTGAAAAGTATAATTCAGGGTATCATCACTGTTTAACTTTTCCCACTGACATGAACTGGAATAATTATATTGAATCGACAGCTAAGCCTTCTACTAGAGAAATTTGTTAGCTATGTGGCGCTACACAATCGTTTTTTTTCACCAGAATCTGTCTTGTACCTTTATAACGTCTACAATTTGTCCGTGTATCGAATATAGCTGCCTGGAGCTTTTGCTTATATATCTATAGATAATAGTATCAAAAGAAAAATCTGCAATCTTATGTGTTCTGACCTGGCATCTCAGGTTCATTCACTTCGTCATGACGTAGGCTTCCTTGTGCCTTTTTCTGAAAATATTTTCACGGTACCCTCAAAATGAAACGTCGCACCCACTGCTGAAGCAAATTACCAAAATGTTAGGAATAATTGTGTCCCTGTCAAATGCCCCCGTGTATTTGCATCCAGGATAATTGTGTCCCTGTCAAATGCCCCCGTGTATTTGCATCCAGGATAATTGTGTCCCTGTCAAATGCCCCCGTGTATTTGCATCCAGGATAATTATGTCCCTGTCAAATGCCCCCGTGTATTTGCATCCAGGATAATTGTGTCCCTGTCAAATGCCCCCGTGTATTTGCATCCAGGATAATTGTGTCCCTGTCAAATGCCCCCGTGTATTTGCATCCAGAATAATTGTGTCCCTGTCAAATGCCCCCGTGTATTTGCATCCAGGATAATTGTGTCCCTGTCAAATGCCCCCGTGTATTTGCATCCAGGATAATTGTGTCCCCGTCAAATGCCCCCGTGTATTTGCATCCAGGATAATTGTGTCCCTGTCAAATGCCCCCGTGTATTTGCATCCAGGATAATTGTGTCCCTGTCAAATGCCCCCGTGTATTTGCATCCAGGATAATTGTGTCCCTGTCAAATGCCCCCGTGTATTTGCATCCAGGATAATTGTGTCCCTGTCAAATGCCCCCGTGTATTTTCATCCAGGATAATTGTGTCCCTGTCAAATGCCCCCGTGTATTTGCATCCAGGATAATTGTGTCCCTGTCAGATGCCCCCCATGTATTTGCATCCAGGATAATTGTGTCCCTGTCAAATGCCCCCGTGTATTTGCATCCAGGATAATTGTGTCCCTGTCAGATGCCCCCCATGTATTTGCATCCAGGATAATTGTCTCTGTCAAATGCCCCCGTGTATTTACATCCAGGATAATTCTGTCTCTGTCAAATGCCCCCGTGTATTTGCATCCAGGATAATTGTGTCCCTGTCAGATGCCCCCCATGTATTTGCATCCAGGATAATTGTCTCTGTCAAATGCCCCGTGTATTTACATCCAGGATAAATGTGTGCCTGTTAAATGCCCCCGTGTATTTGCATCCAGGATAATTGTGTCTCTGTCAAATGCCCCCGTGTATTTGCATCCAGGATAATTGTGTCCCTGTCAGATGCCCCCGTGTATTTGCATCCAGGATAATTGTGTCCCTGTCAAATGCCCCCGTGTATTTGCATCCAGGATAATTGTGTCCCTGTCAAATGCCCCCGTGTATTTGCATCCAGGATAATTGTGTCCCTGTCAAATGCCCCCGAGTATTTTCATCCAGGATAATTGTGTCCCTGTCAAATGCCCCCGTGTATTTGCATCCAGGATAATTGTGTCCCTGTCAGATGCCCCCCATGTATTTGCATCCAGGATAATTGTGTCCCTGTCAAATGCCCCCGTGTATTTGCATCCAGGATAATTGTGTCCCTGTCAAATGCCCCCGTGTATTTGCATCCAGGATAATTGTGTCCCTGTCAAATGCCCCCGTGTATTTGCATCCAGGATAATTGTGTCCCTGTCAAATGCCCCCGTGTATTTGCATCCAGGATAATTGTGTCCCTGTCAGATGCCCCCCATGTATTTGCATCCAGGATAATTGTCTCTGTCAAATGCCCCCGTGTATTTACATCCAGGATAATTGTGTCTCTGTCAAATGCCCCCGTGTATTTGCATCCAGGATAATTGTGTCCCTGTCAGATGCCCACATGTATTTGCATCCAGGATAATTGTCTCTGTCAAATGCCCCCGTGTATTTACATCCAGGATAAATGTGTGCCTGTTAAATGCCCCCGTGTATTTGCATCCAGGATAATTGTGTCCCTGTCAGATGCCCCCCATGTATTTGCATCCAGGATAATTGTGTCCCTGTCAAATGCCCCCGTGTATTTGCATCCAGGATAATTGTGTCCCTGTCAGATGCCCCCCATGTATTTGCATCCAGGATAATTGTCTCTGTCAAATGCCCCCGTGTATTTACATCCAGGATAATTCTGTCTCTGTCAAATGCCCCCGTGTATTTGCATCCAGGATAATTGTGTCCCTGTCAGATGCCCCCCATGTATTTGCATCCAGGATAATTGTCTCTGTCAAATGCCCCGTGTATTTACATCCAGGATAAATGTGTGCCTGTTAAATACCCCCGTGTATTTGCATCCAGGATAATTGTGTCTCTGTCAAATGCCCCCGTGTATTTGCATCCAGGATAATTGTGTCCCTGTCAGATGCCCCCGTGTATTTGCATCCAGGATAATTGTGTCCCTGTCAAATGCCCCCGTGTATTTGCATCCAGGATAATTGTGTCCCTGTCAAATGCCCCCGTGTATTTGCATCCAGGATAATTGTGTCCCTGTCAAATGCCCCCGAGTATTTTCATCCAGGATAATTGTGTCCCTGTCAAATGCCCCCGTGTATTTGCATCCAGGATAATTGTGTCCCTGTCAGATGCCCCCCATGTATTTGCATCCAGGATAATTGTGTCCCTGTCAAATGCCCCCGTGTATTTGCATCCAGGATAATTGTGTCCCTGTCAAATGCCCCCGTGTATTTGCATCCAGGATAATTGTGTCCCTGTCAAATGCCCCCGTGTATTTGCATCCAGGATAATTGTGTCCCTGTCAAATGCCCCCGTGTATTTGCATCCAGGATAATTGTGTCCCTGTCAGATGCCCCCCATGTATTTGCATCCAGGATAATTGTCTCTGTCAAATGCCCCCGTGTATTTACATCCAGGATAATTGTGTCTCTGTCAAATGCCCCCGTGTATTTGCATCCAGGATAATTGTGTCCCTGTCAGATGCCCCCCATGTATTTGCATCCAGGATAATTGTCTCTGTCAAATGCCCCCGTGTATTTGCATCCAGGATAATTGTGTCCCTGTCAAATGCCCCCGTGTATTTACATCCAGGATAATTGTGTCCCTGTCAAATGCCCCCGTGTATTTGCATCCAGGATAATTGTGTCCCTGTCAAATGCCCCCGTGTATTTTCATCCAGGATAATTGTGTCCCTGTCAAATGCCCCCGTGTATTTGCATCCAGGATAATTGTGTCCCTGTCAAATGCCCCCGTGTATTTTCATCCAGGATAATTGTGTCCCTGTCAAATGCCCCCGTGTATTTGCATCCAGGATAATTGTGTCCCTGTCAGATGCCCCCCATGTATTTGCATCCAGGATAATTGTGTCCCTGTCAAATTCCCCCGTGTATTTGCATCCAGGATAATTGTATCCCTGTCAGATGCCCCCCATGTATTTACATCCAGGATAATTGTCTCTGTCAAATGCCCCCGTGTATTTACATCCAGGATAATTGTGTCTCTGTCAAATGCCCCCGTGTATTTGCATCCAGGATAATTGTGTCTCTGTCAAATGCCCCCCATGTATTTGCATCCAGGATAATTGTGTCCCTGTCAAATGCCCCCGTGTATTTGCATCCAGGAAAATTGTGTCCCTGTCAGATGCCCCCCATGTATTTGCATCCAGGATAATTGTCTCTGTCAAATGCCCCCGTGTATTTACATCCAGGATAAATGTGTGCCTGTTAAATGCCCCCGTGTATTTGCATCCAGGATAATTGTGTCTCTGTCAAATGCCCCCGTGTATTTGCATCCAGGATAATTGTGTCCCTGTCAGATGCCCCCCATGTATTTGCATCCAGGATAATTGTGTCCCTGTCAAATGCCCCCGTGTATTTGCATCCAGGATAATTGTGTCCCTGTCAGATTCCACCCATGTATTTGCATCCAGGATAATTGTGTCCCTGTCAAATGCCCCCGTGTATTTACATCCAGGATAATTGTGTCTCTGTCAAATGCCCCGGTGTATTTGCATCCAGGATAATTGTGTCCCTGTCAGATGCCCCCCATGTATTTGCATCCAGGATAATTGTCTCTGTCAAATGCCCCCGTGTATTTACATCCAGGATAAATGTGTGCCTGTTAAATGCCCCCGTGTATTTGCATCCAGGATAATTGTGTCTCTGTCAAATGCCCCCGTGTATTTGCATCCAGGATAATTGTGTCCCTGTCAGATGCCCCCCATGTATTTGCATCCAGGATAATTTTGTCCCTGTCAAATGCCCCCGTGTATTTGCATCCAGGATAATTGTGTCCCTGTCAGATGCCCCCCATGTATTTGCATCCAGGATAATTGTCTCTGTCAAATGCCCCGTGTATTTACATCCAGGATAAATGTGTCCCTGTTAAATGCCCCCGTGTATTTGCATCCAGGATAATTGTGTCTCTGTCAAATGCCCCCGTGTATTTGCATCCAGGATAATTGTGTCCCTGTCAGATGCCCCCCATGTATTTGCATCCAGGATAATTGTGTCCCTGTCAAATGCCCCCGTGTATTTGCATCCAGGATAATTGTGTCCCTGTCAGATGCCCCCCATGTATTTGCATCCAGGATAATTGTCTCTGTCAAATGCCCCCGTGTATTTACATCCAGGATAAATGTGCGCCTGTTAAATGCCCCCGTGTATTTGCATCCAGGATAATTGTGTCCCTGTCAAATGCCCCCGTGTATTTGCATCCAGGATAATTGTGTCCCTGTCAAATGCCCCCGTGTATTTGCATCCAGGATAATTGTGTCCCTGTCAAATGCCCCCGTGTATTTGCATCCAGGATAATTGTGTCCCTGTCAAATGCCTCCGTGTATTTGCATCCAGGATAATTGTGTCCCTGTCAAATGCCCCCGTGTATTTGCATCCAGGATAATTGTGTCCCTGTCAAATGCCCCCGTGTATTTGCATCCAGGATAATTGTGTCCCGGTCAAATGCCCCCGTGTATTTGCATCCAGGATAATTGTGTCCCTGTCAAATGCCCCCGTGTATTTGCATCCAGGATAATTGTGTCCCTGTCAAATGCCCCCGAGTATTTTCATCCAGGATAATTGTGTCCCTGTCAAATGCCCCCGTGTATTTGCATCCAGGATAATTGTGTCCCTGTCAAATGCCCCCGTGTATTTACATCCACGATAATTGTGTCCCTGTCAAATGCCCCCGTGTATTTGCATCCAGGATAATTGTGTCCCTGTCAAATGCCCCCGTGTATTTTCATCCAGGATAATTGTGTCCCTGTCAAATGCCCCCGTGTATTTGCATCCAGGATAATTGTGTCCCTGTCAAATGCCCCCGTGTATTTTCATCCAGGATAATTGTGTCCCTGTCAAATGCCCCCGTGTATTTGCATCCAGGATAATTGTGTCCCTGTCAGATGCCCCCCATGTATTTGCATCCAGGATAATTGTGTCCCTGTCAAATTCCCCCGTGTATTTGCATCCAGGATAATTGTGTCCCTGTCAGATGCCCCCCATGTATTTACATCCAGGATAATTGTCTCTGTCAAATGCCCCCGTGTATTTACATCCAGGATAATTGTGTCTCTGTCAAATGCCCCCGTGTATTTGCATCCAGGATAATTGTGTCCCTGTCAGATGCCCCCCATGTATTTGCATCCAGGATAATTGTGTCCCTGTCAAATGCCCCCGTGTATTTGCATCCAGGATAATTGTGTCCCTGTCAGATGCCCCCCATGTATTTGCATCCAGGATAATTGTCTCTGTCAAATGCCCCCGTGTATTTACATCCAGGATAAATGTGTGCCTGTTAAATGCCCCTGTGTATTTGCATCCAGGATAATTGTGTCTCTGTCAAATGCCCCCCATGTATTTGCATCCAGGATAATTGTGTCCCTGTCAAATGCCCCCGTGTATTTGCATCCAGGATAATTGTGTCCCTGTCAGATGCCCCCCATGTATTTGCATCCAGGATAATTGTCTCTGTCAAATGCCCCCGTGTATTTACATCCAGGATAAATGTGTGCCTGTTAAATGCCCCCGTGTATTTGCATCCAGGATAATTGTGTCTCTGTCA
Organism: Acanthosepion esculentum; assembly: GCA_964036315.1. Lineage (NCBI taxonomy): Eukaryota > Metazoa > Mollusca > Cephalopoda > Sepiida > Sepiidae > Acanthosepion > Acanthosepion esculentum. The sequence continues at coordinate 23,758,240 of OZ038502.1, read as the reverse complement.
AATGCCCCCGTGTATTTGCATCCAGGATAATTGTGTCCCTGTCAGATGCCCCCCATGTATTTGCATCCAGGATAATTGTGTCCCTGTCAAATGCCCCCGTGTATTTGCATCCAGGATAATTGTGTCCCTGTCAGATTCCACCCATGTATTTGCATCCAGGATAATTGTGTCCCTGTCAAATGCATCCGTGTATTTGCATCAAAGGATAATTGTGACCCTGTCAAATGAATCCATGTATTTGCATCCAGGATAACTGTGTCCATGTCAAATGCAATCGTGTATTTGCATTCAGGATAATTGTGTCTCTGTTAAATTATTCCGTGTATTTTCATCCAAGATAAATTGTCTCTCTGTCTAATGCATCCATGTATCTGCATCAAAGGATAATTGTGACCCTGTCAAATGCATTCGCGTATTTGCATCCAAGATAAGAGTGTCCCTCCTACCTCCTTGTATTTTCAGCCAAGATAATTATGTCCTTGTCAAATGCCTCCCTGTATTTGTGTCTAGGATAATAGTGTTCCTGTCGAAAAAGGAAACCGGTAAAACACACCCTAAATAAGAAACAACGGATACACTTTGTTCAATGAACACGGAAGCAGAGTGCGAAAATTTGCAATATTACCGATTCTAATCTGGCATCTCGGCTTGAGGCACTTTCCCACCGCCGTAACGTAGGTTTCTTTTCTATAAATATTTTCACGGTGATTCTCCTGATCAGCTTTCCTCTTTGCTCGGCTTCGCAAAATTTAAGCGCAGTACTAGATTGGCAGCTAGGTCTCAAAATTTACTCTTGAAATTGCTAGATGTAAGTTCTATTGTAATAGTTTCTTCTCTTTCGTCTAGCGTGTGGAACTTCTTGCCGGCTTTCTGCTTTCCTCGCAGGTACGTTCTTCAGAAATGTATCGGCAATGCCAACCGTTATCTTCTGTCTCTTTGATGCCAGTTATTTCTTAATGTCCATTCTGTGTTTCTTTTACTCTCACCTGTGCGTTGCAGTAGCTTTTATCGCTTTGCTAGTTGTGAAATGATTCCCCCCCCCCCAAAAAAAAAACGACCCCCCCCTGAAAACTTCACGAATGAAATTATTGACGTCAGTATGTATATTTGCAAAATAAATAGGTCGTATATCAAGAGATGGCTGAATCAGACACAAACGGATAAATTTACCGTTTGGTCTTTTTTTTTTCTGCAAGGAATTTGGTTTCACTTCGCAGTTTCCGAATATCGGATCCTTGCCAATTCGAGCTTAGATCAACGACTTGTAACAATTCCCATGCTTAAAACACCTGGGGCGAAAAAAAAGAAAGTATCAGATTTTATCTCTCAACCGGTTGGTCGGCTTTCGATTTAGTTTCAGCTAGATAGCTCGGTGTCAATTTACAAATTATTCAAAGGAAATATTATTATTATTATTATTATTTTTATTTACTTTGATATCTGGCGTTTACACATTTCTTTCCGGGTCCCGCCCAGGGACCTAAGGTTAGAAATGGCATCATGACACTTTCCACTGCAAAGAAAAAAAATAATTACATAGATAAAGCCTTTCGTAAAGTGTGGGCTGTACTTGTCAGAACAATTTTTTGTATCTCTTTGAGGCATGGACTTCCAGGGATCCCGTCAATCAGCCTACTGGAATCATTTCCAACCAGTCCAAGGGCTCCAACTACAACAGGGATTGTTGATGTTCCCATGTGCCACATTTTTTAGATTTCTATTTCAAGGTCCTTGTATTTTGACAGTTTTTCGAATATCTTCAAAGATACATTGCAGTCTGCAGGGACTGCCATATCAATAAGGAGGCACTTATTTTGTTTGTGGTCTTTAATAACAATGTCTGGGTGGTTGGCTTTGATTGTTCTGTCAGTGTGTATTGTGTAGTCACATAGAATTGTAACAGGTCCTATCTCCGTAACCGGGTCTGGGTGGTGTTCGTACCAGTTTCTTTCAGTTTCCTTCCCGTAGAAGTTGCAAATTTTTCAGTGCAGATATTGGCCCATTCTGTCATGCCGGGTTTTATATTCAGTGGGTGCCAATATCGTGCAACCTGATATAAGATGAGCAATGGTTTCTGGATATTTGTCACAGAATCTGCATCTTGGGTTAACACAGTATTTTAGTATATGTGCTTGATAATTCCTAGTTAACAAGCATTGGTCTTGTGCAGCAATGACAAAACCTTCAGTTTCAGCTTTCAACCCTGCACTACGTAGCCACTGATGGGTGCGGTTTTTGTCTACGTCTGCTTGTTTGGTACGTGCAGAGTATTGGCCGTGGAGCGGTTTATCTTGCCATTGTTTCTTTATCTGGTTGGTCGCATTTGTCTTTGCATTCTTTTTTTTAAAAGTATTTTGCAGCTTCAGACGGTGTACAGTGATGTATTTGCATTTCTGTGCCCATTTGAAACTCCATTTTGAATTTGTCGGCTTCCTTTACCACAGAGTAAAGACACTACTTTCAAGTTCCTTGACACATACCATCATCCAGTCTTCTGTATTTTCCAAGTATCTTTGGAGGCCAATTGTTATTATTATTATTATTATTATTATTATTATTATTATTATTATTATTATTATTACATGAAGTTTGTGAAATAATTATTAATTCTTGGCTTCTATTTCTTTCATCGCAATTTCAGTTGGTTTAATTGCAAATGTAAATAGTAATATTATTTTAAATGTTTAACAAGTTGACTGGCAACGTTTGAATCAGTATAAGGTCATGTGTAGCCTTTTTTTTTATCAAGTTAAAAATAAATATTTTGTGAAAGTATATGCTAGTAATCGAGTGTTAAAATATTTTGAAAAAAAAATGACTGCCAATTTTTCCCCCTTAATTTCAGAAGCCGTTTCGGTTTGAATTTCTGGGATTATTGTCCTCATCTATGACGTTGTTATCAAAACGTTTCGACCGTTATGCTCTCCGGCCTTCATCAGGTGTATATTGTTCTGGGTAAGCCACAGGGAATTCCGAACTGAACCCTTTATTTGATCTACTGCTCAGGTCTAGGGATATCGTTTATCTGTCTATATCTCTGTGATGAGGGATTATGATTACTTGCATTATTTTATTATTCGGACTGTTATTCTCATCTTCACTGCCATATTCACAACATTCCGGCCGTTGTACACTCAGGTCTTATCTAGGTGATTGGAATTTCGAACCGAACCCTTTATTTCGTCCACCGAGGTAGTGTGTTCTAGTTCCACATGCCATGCCTCTTCCGGTTGTTTCTGTTATTTCCCTTTAACTCAATTTTTTGGTTCACCACTGCTGTGGCCCGGTATTGAAATCACAACTCTTTTGCTCTAGTCACTGGATCTAACCAACGTCTTTATCTACTGGGCCATGTGAAAGAGGCATGTCAAGTGGAGCTAGAACAGTCTACTCCGGTGGACGAAATAAAGGGTTCCGTTCAAAATTCCAATCACCTGAAGAAGGCCGAAGCGTACAACGGTCGAAAGGTTGTGTATATGGCAATGAAGATGAAGATAACAGTCCGAATAATGTAAATAATGCAAGGATATCGTCTAGTTCTTATTTTTTAGAACGGCTCAATTATTGCTCGCCTGTTTCAAGTGACCCCATTTACACACTTCCCGGCCCTGGGATTGAACTCACAATTACTATGTTACCAAATTCACGAACTGACGCTTTATCCACTATTGTCCCGGATGACAATTCACTGTATTTAAATTGTTAAAACAAGTACAGGCAGCAGTCGTCAGCAGGCAGGTTAGGTTTAAGGCTCCAAGTTCGCTTTAGCAAATACATGCTACGCTGCTACTGACCTAATAAAACTGACACGACATAATTCGAAGAAATCAAATACAACAAACTCAACCAGAATTTGAAATCAGTTCGCTTGTTTCAATTTCTGTGCCTGTAAACGTTACACCAACCTCTAGTTATTTTTTAAACATTTCAGCCCAAGCAAGGCAATAAAGCCCCTAGGATGCAAGGGGTTACTGAGTGTTAGAGAATTTGAGAAAAAATACTATTAAGGCGAGAGGACGATAAAAGAACATTAAGACAAAATATATCAATTGATATTGCAATTAAATTTTTGAAGATCAAAGGTAATAGAGCCCCTAGGATGCAAGAGGTTACTGAGTGTTAGAGAATATGAGAAAAAAATACTACAATTAAGAAGCTAGAAAGATAAATGAACATCAATTAAGATAGAAGATATCAATGGACATTGTATTTAAATTTTTTGAAGATAGAAGTTGACAGGGAAGCAAGTAACCAGAAGCGAGTTCCACAAGCGAGAAGTACGAGAAACAAAATGTCAGCATATACATTACGATTACATTAGCCGTTTCAACTGTAAAATAAGACCTCGCCGCCAATCTAGTACTGCGTTTAAAATCAGAAAGTCTAGGTAACAAAGAGGAAAGCAATATTTATTTTGAAAATACAAAAGGGTGGCACAAGGCCATATATATATATATAAAGAGTTTTATTCTACATTCAACAGCATCACTTGATAAGACAGCAGAAATGTTAAAACAAAATGGATATTTTTGTAGTCATGTTATAACATGATGTTATAATTTTTGAATAAAAAAATATTTGTCTTGAGCACTCTTTTAAGAATAGTATTTTTAGTTATTAGAATTTATTCCGTCTACACCAATCCTATTCCTATATTTGGGTATATATATATATATATATATATATATATATATATATATATATATATATATATATATATATATATATATATATAGCTTCATTAAAGACGACAGGATAGGTACTGCGATTAAGCATTTTTATAAAGTTTTTCTTGCATTCATACAAGTACTTTTTCTGAACATATTACATTTCCACAAAAGAAAACAATTATTCAAATGTTCTATATCTAAGACCGCTTTTGGCTACTCTATATAAATAGACTTTATGTCCAGAAAAGAAAAATTGAATAATAAGCTTAATCACAGGACCTTATCAATCGCTTTTGTTGAAACTAGTATAAAAGAAGACTTGCTGTCCGAATACACAATTACATTTATATATATATATATATGTGTGTGTGTGTGTGTGTGTGTGTGTGTGTGTGTGTGTGTGTGTGTATAGAAAAGTTAATAAATTCGTTAGTATATACAAGGTAACCAAAAAAGTTCTCTCCGTTTTTTGATTAGTCATTGAATGAAGTTGAAATATATACGAAATACGTGTAGCAATTGTTTTCAAATTTGGACAGCCGGAAGTAGGAACATCAGACATTATAAAAAACACGCGCACCGTGCCCGGCCATCAGTTATAAGCCGGACAGCTGTGAGAAGGATGGTAGTGTCTAGAGATCTCATTCGGGGCTGTTTGCTTTACGTCTTCAAAGTGGGCTTATCAGCAGCTGCATAAAGTCAAGCGTTTGGGGATAGTGCTGTGAATGAACGTACTGCAAGGCGTTGGTTTCGAAAATTCAAGTCGTGAGATTTGTCTCCCCATGATGAGCCTCGCAGTGGACAACCACAGGTCTTGAATGACGGAGTCTTGAAGCCGGCCATTGAAGAGGACTGTAGTCTAACTTGCAAGACAGTTCAACGTCTCCGATGAAACAGTTAGACTTCACCTGCACCGCCTAGGTAAGACGTACAAACTGAGCAAGTGGGTTCCGCAAACGCTGTTGGATGTCCACAAGGGACAATGAATGGCAGCCTGCGTATCGCTGCTTTCTCGCCACCGTACCGCATCCTTATTCAATCGAGTGCTTACCAGTGATGAAAAGTGGGTTCTGTACGAAACTCCCAAGCGTTCCAGACATTGGTTGTCTCCTCAGCATGCTGTCCCTCACACCGCAAGACCGCCTATGCACCCACGCAAGATTATGCTTTGTGTCTGGTTGACAGGTCGTCAAGTGGTTCATTATGAACTGCTACCAACGGACCAAACGGTCACTGTAGACCTATACTCGCAGCAATTGAAACGTGTGCAACAGGCATTGCGCCAGAAGGAGACAGCAAAGGTGTGCTTTTCCTCCATGACAACGCCAGGCCGCATGTCGCGCGAGTGGTCAGGGATACCATACAGCAACATGGGTGTGAGACTTTGTGCCATCCACCTTATTCACCTGACCTTACGCCATCCGATTACGACCTCTTCCACTCCCAGGATAATCATCTTCGTGGGAAATCCTTCACTGACTTGCGTCACCCCCCCCCGAGTTCTACCGCAAGGGCATTGAACAGTTGGAGACACATTGGCAGAATGTGCTGAATGCTGATGGCGATTACTTCGAAGACTAAATATAAGTTACACATACTGTGAAGCGTTTTCTTTTATACCTTTAAAAACGGACATAACTTTTTTGTTACCTTGTATATATATATATATATATATTTGTTTTGATATTTAAACACTGAAGTCATCACCTAACGTTAAATATTAACTGTGAAATTTAAGGAAAAATTTAAATAGATATACATATAAATATATGTAAAGATTTGAAAATATATGTCAAAGATTTGATATATGAATATACATGGGTACCTGTGTATATCGGTACATGTGTATGTGCCTATGTGTGTAATTGCACATGTAAATGAATGTATGTGTATGTGAGATTTACATAAGTGTATGTGTGGTATATATATATGTATATGATAAAACACAGTTTTTAATATTGCCTTCAAATATTACTCCATCTTAATTTAAAACCTAAACTTTAAGTAAAAAAGATTACCCATCTCAAAATAGTCACAAATTACATTCATGAATTAGATTCAAACTGATAGAGATGTTACCTTAACAATCATTTACGATATTAAAAGATTACTATCAGTAAATTGTTATATTTTAAATGAAGTTCGTTTAATGTACTTTCTAGGAATGTGTTTTTAAATATACTATTTAATTCATATTAAATCCCTAAATTATTTGTAAAAGAGTTAAATAATTAAATTGCTCGCAAACTTCAAATTAATTTCTTCGGTGAGATTAATTAAATTACTATCAAACATTAAAATCTCAGTTTGGACATAAATTGCCAAAAATTACCACTTCTCCTCTTTTTGTAAAGCCTAATTACAGCTTCTTTCTCTTTACTTCCCCCTTCTTTCTTTCTTTTTTCTTTTTATATTTTTCTCTCTCCTCCCCCTTCCCTTTCAATATACCACTTCCGTTAAGTTAACCGATTAAATAGGACAATGTCTGGTCCCTCCTCCCCTAATACTAAGTATGATAGATAGAAATATTAAAATAAACCCTCTCTCAACTCGATCGTGTCTCTCACACCACTCTTCACTGCCCTCTCTGTTAAATTACATAAACTTAATACTACCCGTCAAAAGTGTAAATGTTCATTTCATTTTTCGTTTCACCTTTTGGAAGTGTAGTCTGATGATCCAGCGTCCTTTAAAAGGGGTATGGTGAAATAAATTATTACAATGAAGCCTTAAAGTGGTCTGTTTTTCTTTTATATATATATATATATATATATATATATATATATATATATATATATATATATATATATATATATATGTATTAAATAAAAATAAAAACAGGCCACTTAAAGTGGTCTGTTTTTATTTTTATTTAAATTATTAGCTCTGATTTACATTGAGCTCTCTCGATTTTATCCTCCTAGTTTTTCGTAAACTATAGAATATATATATATATATATATATATATATATATATATATATATATATATATATATATATATATATATATACATATATATAGATAAGAATTAATGTGTTTATTTTTTAATCCGACATTATATTGCTTCAAACGTGGTTACTCGAAGTTTTCTCGAGGGTGACGCCCGCTAGACGTAATAAATACTGCTTTAAAAAAAGGGGGGGGGTCAACGCAAATACAAATTACTTTATATATATTTCGATGGCAAAACCGTTTCCCCGACGAGGATTTTCTGGTGAGGGGTGCAGCTAGACACCCAGTATGTTTAACGAGAAGACAAAGGGCGAATGAAAATTTTCATGGCATCGTCGGCTCGGCGTGGGGATGTAGAAATACCCGGGTTGGTGTCTCGAAGCGTGGTAAGCCAACTGAGAATGGTAGACACCTTATCCTCGTTATGGCATTTTAATGTATAGTATATAGCTGGCCAATTCTACTAGGGCTGCTAATCAATCCCTATTGCAGTCGCTTGCTCATGCGCATTTGTGCTTATTCAACACCCACAGAGCCCACCTGTGGTTTATACTGCATCTATGCGGAGCAGACATTAGGTACAGTTTCTGGGAAAGAGCCTGCTATCTAGAGTGATCAACAATTTGAGCAAGGCCAGCACGCTCAAACTCTCGGCCACGATGACTTATGACTTCGTGCTAGCTAACGACAGGGTTCCGTCTACCTAATTTCATTCATAAGACTTGGGATAACCCGTGGTATGATTTTCACGCACTTTCCAAAGGTGCTCCTCGCTGGGATCGACCTCAATCCAGTCCGATAACATCAGGAAGTCTCCTTCCTGACAAATTGGCCATGGTGAGATTCGAACCCGGGTCTCATGGTCAGAATGCGAATGTTCTAACCACTCGGCCCATAGCATAATACTATAAACCGGAAATAATTAATTAACTTTTCACTCGATAATACCCCATTGATCAGCATAAAGTTTAGTCACCACACACAAAAACAGGGATTGAAGACTGGGTTCAAGCAATAAACTTACTCTTGCCATTCGGTGTTGATTACAATGTCTAAATTTATATTTACACACTGTCTATCCCTTCTAAAATATTTTATCTAACCGAATTCATTTCGGGTATACTTCTTTTTCTTTCCATAACATTTGGAAGAAGGTATTCCGCATTTCTGATATTAGATGATCTGCCATAAATTGAAATATAGGGTGACCCCAAAAAAACGGGAATTTTTGAAGTGCGTATTGCCAAACATGAGCAAGTGGCAACACTGCGAGACAGTGTCCTTGAGCAAGTGGCAACACTGCGAGACAGTGTCCTTGAGCAAGTAAACATTGCGCCATTTTAGTAACGAGAATGAAATTCACAGTATCCCAGCTGAGATGTTGCAGCAGTCAATGAGGAATCTCAACAGCAGATTTAAAGAATGCATTCGTACAGGAGGACGCCATCTACACGACGGAAATTTAAAAAAATGAAAATTCCATCATTGTTTCTTAAATGGCATGTTTTAATGTTTCACTTACTATGAATTAAATATTTTTCTTCCATCACTCTTGGTTTTATTGGATTGTTAAAAAGTTCCCGTCTTTTTGGGTCACCCTATATAAGCGTTTCAGCCTACCCAATAACCGTTAGCATAATAGGTATATGTATAGCTGGCCACTTATATTTAAGGATACCCGTAGGCGCATTTGTATTTATTCAACACCCACAGAGCCCACCCTGTGGTTTATACTGCAACTATACTAAGCAGACCGTAGTTAAAATTTCTGGGGAAGAGCGTGATATCTAGCGTGATCAATAATTTGAACAAGGCTAGCATGCTCAAACCCTCAGCCACGATGACTTGTGACTTCGTGCTAGCTCAGCTATTGACGGTCTCCAAAGGTTCAGTCTATCCAATTTCACTCACAAGGCTTGGGTCAACCCGTGGTATGGTTTTCAAGCACCTTACAAAGGTGCCGCTTGCTGGAATCGACCTCAATGCAGTCCGATAACATCAGGAAGTCACCTTCCGGGCAAATCGACCACGGTGAAATTCGAACCCGGGTTTCATGGTCAGAATGCGAACATTCTAACCACTCGGCTACGAATAGGAGAAAGACGACACTGATGTTACTACTGCGACGTTGCCTGCTTCATAATTTCGAATTCCTTCTAGTTATTCCTGGACTGGTTGCTATCCAAGTCTGCCCTAGTATTTGAACCAAAGCCGGGATTGAATAGATGCCCTTCTCACGGATTCATTCTACTTTTGCACCGATAACGATGTTGAGGATACCATGGCGCGAACATGTGAGCAACGACGAGATTTTGAAGAGAATGGAAACAAAGAGGAAATTTATACTTAGCATCAGAAAGAGGCAGTCATTATGAGGATGGGGGGCTTGGAAAATCTGATACTCACAGAACATATAGCTGGAAAGAGCGGTAGATGAAAGCAGCGCCTGACATAGTTGATGGGCTTGAGCAAATAGATGCCGGAACTGGGTTTAGGAGAAATAACCAAAATACAATATTATTAATAGCTACAAGGGAAAGGAAGATGTGGAGAGCCATGATCGTCTACGTCTTGAAGTGACCCGGCGAATAAAAGAAGAAGATTTACAAATCATTATAGTTCTTAACCAGGGCAGACGTCTTGGTGATTTCGTGAGATTCAAACGCTTTGAGTGCGCCATATTTATGGCCTTGTGTCATACTAAGATAAGATTAATAAATATCCGAGCACATTTTATTAATACAACTGTTGTGGGCTTGTTAGGGCCAGAAATAAAGACACAAAGAGAGGAATTGGGTTAAATAAATATATTAACAGAAACAGTAATACAAACATATACAAACGAGTGTGTTACAGCAAGAATGTTCGCTCCGACTGTCAGAGCTGACTGCTTGAAACTTCCCCCTCCAAAAGTCAGTACATGCTCCCATTTATAGCTGGGAGAGTCCATGGGTGCGTGGGTAAATTACCATAAGACTATCTCTGTGTTTTTATCTATCTATCTATCTATCTATCTATCTATCTATCTATCTATCTATCTATCTATCTATCTATCTATCTATCTATTGTTGCCTTGTTAGGGCCAGAAATAAAGACACGAGAGAGGAATTGAATTCAGAAAATATATTAACAGAAACAGTAATACAAACATATACAAACGAAAGTGTTACAGCAAGAACGTTCAGCCCGACTGCCAGAGCTGACTGCTGGAAACTTCCCTCTCTAAAAAGTAGTACACGATCCCATTCATAGCTGGGAGAGTCCATGTGTGCGTGGTTAAATTAACATAACAATAGCTATGACGAGTTAAACGTTATAAGAATAGAAACCAAGAATTATCCTGTTATCCTGAACGGCCACTCCAGGTCCTTTCGTTCTCGTGCAGGCGGGTCCACCAGTGCTCCACCCTTGGTCCTTCACATGGCTTCAGCTCTCAACTTGGTATCTACGCTGATGACACAACCATGATGAAAATGAAACTGGCAAATTCCAGCCGCGTCTGTTTTCTTCACTTTACCCTGATGCTTTTAGGCAAGACAAGGATCACTTTCTTCTCCCTGCTCTTGGCTATAGGTTATATAGCGGGACACATTTGGTAAGAAGTAGTTCGAGCGAAGGCCAACACCAAAGTCATACATCGTGGCAGAAGAAAACAGCAAAAATCACTCCATCATATTGTTGTGAGACCGATACTTTCCTACATCATGGACTCTCCCAGTACTATATTATTATGTGAATGGTAGTATCATGGGAGTAGCACCAGTAATGCGCAGCCCCGTACGATACCAATATCGGACTCCACTGGATAATAAGCTCTGCTTACTCTTACACTATTCTTTGTAACTTTTCTGTTTAATATATCTTTCTTACCTCTAACCCGTGTTCCGTGTTTTCCTTCCGTGGCCCCTACTTCGGGTCTACGTCACATATTTACCAAAATGTCACGTCAATTCACAGACAAAGAAATAGAATCTGTGGATAAATATAGATGCACGTGTTCTAGCTATTTTTTTTTTTCAATAATAAAAACCAAAATTTTAGCATGCTTCGCAGGAACATTTAATGACATTTCGCTTAGCGGTGCCCATCTCGTTTTTAATTTGATATACGACCGACCGTAATGCGTTGCAGGCAGTGGTGGCATCGTAGCGTCTTCGCACGAATCGATTCTGAAAATAAAAGCTTAGCGAACCGGTTGTTGGATTATCCGAAAATAATCTTGTATATTAATAGACGACGGTCGAGGTAAAATGTTAGTTACGCTACGCTCCCACGCGCGCCTAGTGAAACTGTAATGGACACACGCCACCCACCGTTTTGAAGTTAAAAATGTGGTAAATCTTTGATAAGTCTTCCATTGAATTGTTGGGACTGCGTTGATTCAGTTCGAATGTGGCTAAGAAACCATAACACAGTCGATGGCACAAGAGTAAATAAAAGCATCATATACTGAACAGATATATGATTAGAAGGGAATTTTAATCGGGAAATATCTTCATAAATAAATGTTTTCTGTTAAATTATCAAAATGGTGTAATTCTTTTTGATACTATAAAGTGATACGTTTTCATTCTGAGATCGAAAAGGAAATGAGCAGTATAGGTTCCTAAAGATTAATATAATGATATCATGTATGAATATAATGATATCATGTGTATGTGTATAAAGATATCATGTATGTATATATATATAAATGTCATGTAGGAACATAATGATATCATGAATGAATATAACGATGTCATGTATGAATATAACGATATCATGTCTGACTATAATCATATCATGTATGTGTATAATTATATCATGTACGTATATATAATGACTTCATGTATGAACATAATGATATCATGGATGAACATAATGATATCATGTATGAATATAACGATATCATGTCTGAATAAAATGATATCATGTATGTGTATAACGATATCATGTATGTATATATAATAATATCATGTAGGAACATAATGATATCATGTATGAATATAATGATATCATGTATGAATATAATATCATGTATGAATATAATGATATCATGTATGTATATAATGATATCATGTATGAATATGATATCATGTATGAATATAATGATATCATGTATGTATACATATCATGTATGAATATAATGATATGTATGTATGTATAATGATATCATGTATGAATATAATGATATCATATATGCATATATAATGATATCATGTATGGATATAATGATATCATGTATGAACATAATGATACCATGTATGAATATAATGATATCATGTATGTATATATAATGATATTATGTATGTATATATAATGGCATCATGTATGAACATAATGGTATAATGTCATGTGTATATAATGATATCATGTATAAATATAATGTCATGTGTTAATATAATATCATGTATGTATATATAATATCATGTATCGAATGGATATGATATCATGTATGTATATATAATATCATCTTGTATGAACATAATGATATAATGTATGAACATAATGATATCATGTATGAACATAATGATATCATGTATGAATAAATTAAAAAATGATATCATGTATGAACATAATGATATCATATATGAATAAAGTTAAATTAAAAATAATAAGTGTATATAATGTTATGAATAAAATGGTATAGTGTATATAATGATATCTAAGAATATAATGATATCATGTATGAATATAATAATATGTGTATATATATATATATTGTGATATGTATGAACATAATATCATGTATGAATAAAATGGTATAGTGTAAGTATATATATACTGATATATATGAATATAATGATATCATGTATGTATATAATGATGTAATATGTTTATAATGATATCATGCATGTATATATAATAATATGTATAAATATAATGATATGTATGAATATAATCATATCATGTATGTATAAATAATGATATCGTGTATGAATATAATGTTAACATATGTGAATATAATAATATGCATTAATTTAATGATATCATGCATGAATATAATAATATCATGTTCTGAAACTTGATAAGGATTTTGCAATATTTTTTTTATTTTGAAACGCTATAGATTCTGTTATCAACTGATTATACGGTAGTTAATAAAAGGACAAAGGAGTATATTTTCTTACCGTGTGGCAGGAATTATTACTTTAAAATGGTTTGAGTGGTACTTACCTAAAAAGAAAGAAAAGTATCTGGTTAGACAGGGGTTATCAACCAGGGTTTCAGTTGAAAAGGGAAGATCTATAACTTTATCTTGTTTTTTTTTTTGGTTTACAGAATTTTGTTTATTGAATTACAATATCTTGGTATTCTATTGTACCTGATTTTTTTATTTATTGAAGTACGCTTTAGTTTATTCATTTAATAATTAGTTATGAATCTCTATATATAAAAATATGTGAATTTCGTTCATCTGTCCGTCCGCCCGTCACACCCTCTAAAATAGTCATACATTGAGCGACCGGAAGAAAATTTTGGGGAGAAGTTCGAACAGGCAAGCGGCTACAAAATGCAATGGATTTTTTTTTCAGGTGCGTAGCTTCTTACAAAAATTTTTCATTAATTTGTTCGGAAATTGAAATTTTATTATTTAACATACAAAATACTCCCACTATTTTAAAAAACAATTTCATGGTTAAAATATCAAATACTTATTTCATAAAAATTAAATGTTATGTTTTTCATATCTTTTCTTTATTTTTTTTTATATACAAGAATCCAATTTCCAATTCGCGAGGACTATAAACAACTCACCAGGCCAAACTCTTCAAAAAGTTAGAATTTTGCTCCAGAAAGAAATATTTACGCACAGACAGTTGTATGTTGCATGCTCAAGAGTAAGAAATCGTAAGAATTTATTATTTGCAGTTAAAAAGGAAGAAAATTATTGTTTACCATGAACCCCTTAAAAATAAAGAATTTATTAACTCACGAATTAGGGGTTTTGTCAAAATATTTTCCCAAACAAAACAGGCTATTTAAAATTCATCGATTGGTTTGCGACATTGAACGAAATGTAGAGTTTGTAAATCTCGAGAAAAAAATGTTAGTGAGAACTTCAACAATACTAAATACTGTGTTGGAGTGTTGCAAAAACATTCTAGGCAAAAAACAAATTACTGTATATGTATCCAATTTAAAAAAAAAAAAACATCGACCTTGTCTATTGCTGGATTTGTAAAACTCATCTACAAAAAATAATCCACGTAATTATATATGCCAAAATATGGCAAAATATAAAGATATTCAATAAAGTGTCTATTTTATTTGGAATTAGTTGGACAATTTTCGAAAGCGGGGAATAACATTCTGCCTTATGGTGAAAAGGGTGAATTGAACAAAAAAGGTAGAGAACAACCGGGTCAGAATGTCAGAAACATATAAAATCGGCTAAAAGAAAAGGGAACAATTTCGACTGTTCAATCAGGAAGGAATTTTCAGTGGAAAGATCAGAAATAGCACGCCAATAATGTGCATATATAACTGGAACGAGTTATCTCCCTTGGTATAGACAGCAGAACGAGAAATGTCGACTCCCATTGATTTAACGTCCAGAATTACAATCAAGTTGTGGACAGCAGTTAGCTCACAGAAGCCTATTATAAAGGGAATCACACACACACACACACACACACACTCTCTCTCTCACACACACACACATATATATATATATATCGTGGCCCGACGATTGCGCCCATCATGAGACAGCCTGTCGCCTCTAAGTGTTGACTTCAATGTTCACGTTTATATTTACACACGGTCTATCTCTGATATTGTGCACTTTATCCCATAAATATAGCACACATTAAGAGTATATTTCTTCATATATATATATATATATATATATATATATATATATATATATATATATATATATATATATATACATTACAAAAGGAATCATATATATATATATATATTTATATGTACATTATAAAAGGAATCATATATATATATATATATATATATATATATATATGTATATGAAGAGATATAGTTTTAAGGTATGCTGTAGTCATTGAATAAAAGTGCTCAATATCAGAGATAGAGCGTATATAATTATAAAAGTGAACATTGAAGTCAACACTCAGAGGCGACAGACTGTTTCATGCTAAACGCAATCATCAGGTCACATGCGTTGTGTTTTTTCTCGATTATTTATATATACAGGTCAGTGGTGCATTGTGGGTAGTCTGTTATCACGGTTATTTTGGCGGGAGTGTTTTGTAATTCAAATACAGAAATAAAGTAAATAATAAACAAATTAACAAACCACTCCCGCCAAAATAATCGTTAGAATAGATTACCCACAATGCACCACTGGCCCGTAATTGTCGAGAAAAAACACAATGATTGCGCTTAACATGAAATAGTCTGCCGCCTCTGAGTGTTGATTTCAATGTTCACTTTTATATATACATACATTACCTAATATTATATATATATATATATATATATATATATATATATATATATATGTATGTGTGTGTGTGTGTGTGTGTGTGTGTGTGTGTGTGTTTATAAATAGGAAAACTGTAATATTAGCCTACGCGTTTTGTCCGATGTCAACATTCTCAAGGCAAAAACGAAATGTATTTATTAAAACAAAGTAACTAATAATAACAAAACAAAATGTCCTTAGCAACTGAAAGATTTTAGAAAACGCTATTATATTCATATTGTCAACTCAAATTTACGTCAAGTCCTGTCACATGTGGAAATATTTTTTTATTGTTGTGTTGACAGCTTCAACCATTTTCTTTTGATTTCTTGATAAACTGTAGTAATTCTGTTAGGAATGGTGATATAGAGAAAAGGCCTAGCCGTAAATTAAAATTCTATATTCTTCCAATTGCTAAGGACATTTTGTTTTGTTATTATTAGTTACTTTGTTTTAATAAATACATTTCCTTTTTGCCTTGAAAAAGTCCACATTGGACGAAACACGTCGGCTAATATTACAGTTTTCCTATTTTCTTTTATATTTATAAATATTGTCTTTTTCTACAGGTTAACTCTGAGAAATTTTTTATATATACATATATATATATATATATATATATATATATATATATATATATATATATATATATATATATATATATATACATATATATATATATTTATATATATATATATATATATATATATATATGTATATTTGTAGTGGATAGTTACAATCGAAAGGGAGATGGTGTGTGTTTATTTTATGACCATATGTAGCGAGTGTAACAGCAAAACTGTCCAAATCGTATTATAGCACAATGGCCCATCCCACAAAATGTTGAATATGTAAAAAAAAAACACTAAATTAATTTGAGTTTCCTTTTTCCAGGTTCGCAGATAACACGTTTAGTTATCTTGACGCCATTTGACATAAGAGTCGCTGAAAAACACTTTGATTTATTCAGCAACAAAGAGAACAGGCTAAAAGCATTTTATGTCAGCCCCACTATACTTTCCCCATTGAGCAATGGTGAGAGGAAATAATCATTCAGGCCTTCAGTAATGCTACCAACAGTCATACTCTGTCTTCCATCTTCAAAGACCATTCAAGATTCATCACGAGAACGGTGAATTAATTTAAAAATGAGGGAACAATAGAGAGGAAAACTGAATCTGGAGTTCAAAACAGCAAGAGGGATTATCATGTCAAATTAGAGCTAAATACAACCTTATTGTTCAAAGTAGATTCCAATTATGTTATAAAAACCTCGGAGAATTCCAGTAAGGTATCTTTAATCATTTCTAAGATACAACGGTTCACAGCTTAATCTAAGAATTGGCCAATTTTGCTGTTACACAATAAGGACAATTTTGCTGTTACACCCGGTATATATATATTCTTGAAGCTATATACATAAAACAGTTGAAACCTAACCCGAACAAAATAAACTATGAAATCTCCACAAATATTCTTAAATGCCTATAATTGGTAACAGAAGCCATTGGTTTATACCAACGGGTTTCCATACTCAATACCATCTCGCGTGGTCATGTGTGACATCTTGAGCTGTGGTGCGATTTTCGCTTTCAGCGTCTTATATGCACGTGTTTATCGTTGCTTGGAAATCATCCATGTAAACAAAAACAGACTATCATCAATTTCTCGTTCGTGTATTGCTTAATATATTGTGTAATTGTCATCTTTGATAATGGCTTATGTAAGCCGAAAGCTTAGATTGGATTAAAAATGTATCAATATTGTGATTTTCTTTCTTTGTTTAATGATAATGTTATTAAGCTTAACAGACGATATGAAAAGAATTTACATAAAATAAATAGACAACACTTGTCTATATTATTTAATGAAACATGTATGAATATATATATATATATATATATATATATATATATATATATATATATATATATATATATATATATATATATATATCTGCTTGAGTACAGTGAGAGTTTTTATCTTCAGATTTTACGCAAAAAGTTCGCACTCTACACAGGTAATTTTTTGAAGGGTTTAAATTTCCTGTATTTTCACTGACAGTAACCGACCTGAGTAGGTTTGTTTTCGTTTTGTTTTGTTTTACGGCATATCAACACCTCAATGGGTTATTTAATGCCGAAATTTTTTTTTTATTGCTGGTAATATGATTTTTCTTCAAAAATCTATTTCTGGGAATGTTTTTTCTTGAAGAAATCTATAGCTGGTCATATTTTTTTCAAAGAATGTGTAGCTGTTTGTATTACTGGTAATTTTTTAAAAAAGTATTGCTGATAATAATTTTTCCTTCAAAAATATTGCTGGTAATAATTTTTTTTATTACAAATTATTTCTGGAATTAAAACCTGTTTTTACACAAGTTTGGGTGTTAACTATTTTTCCATAGCTGGGACCCTAACAGCTGCTACCACCCCGGGTTAGGATGGACCTGGAAACACCAGCTATTAAGAGGTGGTTCCACGCTTCTCAAAATCTCCTGATCAGAGGCCTTGCTGTTGGATATAGTTTATCGTCTTACCCACGGTGGCTCCGGTTAACATTAGCGGTACGGGTAAGCTCATCTAGACTGTACCCCATAGCTTAGATTAATTTTTTGTAGTGACAAAAGGAAGAAACTTCAGCCACGTAGGGGCCAGATTCAGGATAAAAGACCTACCGTCGTCCAGCATGAACGAAAACTTAAGTACGGTATCTAAGTCTTTGTATAAGATATTTTACGGTGTTTTTCTCAGCATTGTTGGGGTAGCTTCGTACAAAAGAATGAAGACAGTTTACTTGCTATAATTTATGTCCAGGATATTGTATATACTGCCATATTTGTTAACGGTATGCATACTAGTATCACTTAGCGTTATATTCCGTGCTAATAGGAATATCACTAGAACAACACGTTGGGTAACTAAATAAAGGTTATTATAAAACCGGTAGTGTATGCTGCTCTTTGGAAGGTTGAATTGTTCTCGAGTAAGTCGGAGTCGTAATCAACAGATTCCAGCAAGTCTCTCATAGTCAGATGGCTTTATAGGTACTTACTACCTATAGTGGATACTTACTTGGCACAGGGATCCGTCCTTGTGCTGGTGGTATCACGACTACGACTAGCGTGGACCGGCTCTGACCAGCTTGGACCAACTATAACAAGCCAAGACCAGCTATGACTAGCATAGACCAGCTCTGACCAGCGATAGCAAGCCAAGACCAGCTTGGACCAGCGGCCTGAGTGAAAACACTCGGGTCCCCGCGTTAAAAACTGACCTTGTGTTACAATCTGACTCAGTGAGGGGGCGGGGCAATTAAATATCCTTACTGCCTATAGTGTAGTCACTCATGGAGGTTCCAGGTTATTCCATTACATCACATAGAAACTGTGTTGCATTATTCACAGGCTGTATGAAAAAAAATCAGGTTTTTCAGAAAAAAAAAAGGATTCGCGCTCGACATGAAGTAGGCTTCTACAGGAGTATATACCGCAATTAAGTTTTCACACGTAAAAAAAGTTTTGAAGGAAACTATTATTAGATAGAATATTTTAAAGACTATTGTATCTAATATCATGATCAATTTAGAGGTTTTCACTCAATGGATATAATTGATTTCAATATTTAATTTTCAAGATCAGTTTTTAAAGAATATTACATATTTTTTTTATTTTATTTCTGCTTTAGTCTTTTCTAATACCACCCATCATCTGACCTTTTCGGGAACGTCAACGTGGTGTAATGTTTAGCAAGCTTGTATCGATAGAACAATTAGAGTGAGTTGTGAGTTCGATCCTCACTGGGTACCACCTAATTTCGGCCTTGTGCCACATCTAAGCCACGCTTAGAAAACTCTCCATCATCAGGAACTTAATTAGTACATTCAAATATCGAGATTTGAAAGGCTGATTTAGAATTACTTGGACTCAATAAATTTTTATTTGAAGGTCACAATCACTTTACCTGTTAACCAATTAAATAAACAAAGGTAGCTGTAAAAAAATCGGCTATATCTTGAAATAGGTGCTTATTTGCTGAGGAGAAGAACAGAGTGGGTGTTCGTAAAAAAAAAGAAAAAGAAAAAGAAAAAAAAGAATCTCTCAGCAAAGCGGAAATAAAGCTCTCCCATCATGCACCTTGACTAAAGATTATTTCCATATTGGTTGTTTCAATTTAAATTTCTTTTTCCGCCTCCGAGGATCGGTTAGCGGGTGAGGGCGTTAATATCATTTTTATTTTCGGCAACAATGCGAGATATTTCCCTTTGTGTAGATATCGAAATTAGTGATAGCTTTTACAGGCAGGGGGCGTCCGCTGCTGATTTGTGCCATTCGCAGTTGTCTACGAACTTCGCGTCTGAGGGAATATATATTGGAGCGAATCGAAATAGGAAGGATTTATTATAGAGTATGTAAATGAATAGACACGTCTGTAATTGACATGTGTACGAATCAAAACTCAAAAGTAAAAAACACGTACGTGAGTGTGTGTGTGACAAAAACAAAAGGTATAAGGTTCATGTAAAAATTAGTAACCGGGGTGACGCCATTCAAAATATTTACTCAAAGTTAAGTCTTCATATATTTCGAGATGATCCATTGCACCTGCGCAGCAAAAGAAGAAGAGAAGGAGACAGTTAATAAACACCTTTCTTTCTATTTTTCTCAGTCTACTGATATCTAACTCAGTCACCTCATATCTATCTATCTATCTATCTATCTATCTATCTATCTATCTATCTATCTATCTATCTCAGTCCTTTTCATATCTATCTATCTATCTATCTATCTATCTATCTATCTATCTATCTATCTATCTATCTACAGTCTGTGTTTATCTATCTATCTATCTATCTATCTATCTATCTATCTATCTATCTATCTATCTATCTATCTATCTATCTATTGTGGGGACCTACCTACAAATGGACTCTTCCACACCTATATAATATGGCTACCAACTCTGAGCGGGTTCTAATGGGCATAGTTTTGGCCGAGCCTACGGGATCGGAGAACCCACATTGAACCGGCCTTGTGCCACATATGACCCACGTGGGTGGGGGTTGTTAAATATCCAGTCACCAAGTGAGGGTCACCGAGTAGTAGCCACAGAGTGAGTGAGTCGGGACACCAGTGAGAGAAAGTACTCTCCAGTCCACATTTACCTTTGTACTACGTATTCGAGAAGATACTATTTAACCCATATCCGAGTCCGTGTTATCTTTCTATCGTTCTACACCATAACAACTGGCGACGAAGAATATTCGAACCACAAAGAGAAACCTGTACCTAAAAGAAAAAAAAAAAGATCACGCCATAACTCTAAAGACGTCTAAAGATCCCAGTGTGTTAACCTCAAGTCGAGAAATTTTCACGAAAGAAAGCTACACATACAACAGTTGTATGTTAATATACAACTGATAAAAAAAAAAACGGACACCAACCGAATAACAGGCAACGTAAATATGAAAAAAAAGGCACAGATGCGGACGTCGGATATATTTAGGAAAAAGGGAAAAGTATAAAAGAAATATTAACTCAATCCATTTAAATCTAACAACTTGAAAACACTTGCTACTGAAAAATTGTAAGTAAGATTTTTTCCTTCCCCCTCGTTTCTATAATCTAAAGCATTGCATTGTTCTTCGCTTCTCTTGACCACACAGGGAAAAAAGGAAGAAAGAATATATTTTCTGTTGGCAGCGTGGTTGTTTAGGCAAATTATTTCTCCTCTTAGAGAAAAATAGAAGCTCTCTTATAGGAGAAAAAATGTCTAAATTCCGTTTTTTTTCTTTCTCTCTGAAAACACGTATTTGAAGTCATTATGGAGGACTTTAAAGCAATCATTTTTCAGATGATGTATACATACGTGTGCCTACCTGAATGACATTGTAATAGCAAGCAAATCTACCGAGGAACATCGCAAACATATCCACAAGGTTTTTGAGAGAATTCAGGATTTCGGTCTCAAGGTAAAAGAATTGAAATGTGATTTGTATATGAATGAAATAAGGTATCTCGGGCATATCATTGATAAGAAGGGAAGACGGCCTGACCCACGGCGGGCAGAAGCTATCAAAAATATGCCTGCTCCAAAAAATGTCTACGAGCTCCAAAGTTTTCTGGGACTTGCCAACTATTACCAAGTATTCATAAAAAATATGCACGAGCTACGCGCTCCTCTGAATGAATTGTTAAAAAAGAGAAAATATGGAACTGCACAACGCAGTGTCAGTCAGTTTTTGAAAAAATAAAAACATATATTAACATCAGAACTATTTCTGACTCACTTTAACCCTCAATTAGATATTGTGGCTTGCGATGCTAGTTCGTACGGTATCGGTGCGCGTATCCTACATATTATACCAGACGGTACACTGAAACCCATAGAACACGCATCAAGAACGTTGCTACCCGCAGAAAAAGTGTCAACAAATTGAAAAAGAAGTCCTCAGTATCATTTTCGCGGTAATAAAATTTCACAGATATCTGCATGGAAGGTATTTAAATCTACAGACCGATCATAAACCATTATTAACGATATTTAGCTCTAAAAAGGGTTTACCGGTTTATACGGCGAATAGACTTTTGAGATGGGGTTCCATCCTTCTCAACTATAATTTTAAATTAAATTATTTATCAACTAATAAAATTGGCCATGCAGACGGTCTATCCAGACTAATCGCTAATCAAAATCAACCACTTGAAGACTCAGTTATAGCAGCTCTTCGTTCAGACTGAAATAATATCAATAATAGCGAATACCGGCCGGGATCTACCTGTAACGTTGTCGGAAATCAAAAACGAAGCGCTAGAAGATGACTTTATTTGCGAGATAAAACGTAAAATCACAGCAAAAGATAATAGCGTGTCAGACGTTTACTCACTATGTGACAATGTCTTATTATACAGCGAAAGAGTTGTAATCCCGGAAAAATTACAGAAGCGAATTTTAAAAGACTTCCACGGTGGACACCCCGGTAGAA
>OZ038502.1:23710208-23730208 GCA_964036315.1 Acanthosepion esculentum | reverse complement strand
AACCGCGCTCCTCCACTTGGTTTTCATCTGCTTGCTCAGCCGCCATTGACCATAGGAACCACTTCTTTCACCTATTTCGTAGCGATATGTCCGACTGCAATAGAGGGCTATTTGCCTGCGCCCGTAACGAGTGTAAGCGTGTTCTCAACGAAGCTAAGTCACTATTTGCTGCTCGGATGAAGGAACGTATTGCATCTCGAAAATTCGGCTCCAAGGATTATTGGCGTCTCTGCAAGAGCGTTCTGAACAATAGCAAACCCTCCATTACTCCCCTGTTCAATCAGTTTGGGGTCCTGACCACCTCTGCCGACAAGGCTGAATGCTTTGCTCGGAAGTTTTCTTCCAATTCAACGCTTGACTCTTCCGGGGTACCCATGCCCGATTTCCCTCCCAGAACTTAGATCACCACAAGGCTACTGGTGGTGATGGGATACCAGCCAATGTCCTGAAGAAATGCGCGCCTGAATTGGCGCGTGCCCTCTCTAAATTATACAACTACTGCCTCAAGGAGTTTTGTTTTCCTGACTGCTGGAAGTCCTCATCCATTGTTCCCGTCTTTAAGAACTCTGGTGACACCTCCGACCCTTCTAATTACCGTCCTATCAGTCTTCTACCCCTCTCCGGCAACGTTTTCGAAGCTCTTATCAACACCGAAGTGATTAATCACCTTATATCCCATGATCTGCTCTCAGACAAGCAGGGGTTATGGTACTACAGGTCGATTGTTTGACCTAATACTATCATTCCTGTCAAACCGTGAATTGAAGGTCGTTCTCAATGGATTCATCTCCAGCTCCTATCCCACTAACGCAGGTGTTCATCAAGGCTCCATCCTAGGCCCTACTCTGTTCCTTATATTCATACATGATCTTCCTAACGCCATAGATTCCCAAGTCGGCATCTACGCGGATGACACCACACTTTACTCCTGCTTCAAAACAAATCTAGTGATGCTGACAAAGTTAACCTGGTAGTTCGACTCGAAAAGGACCTACAATCGGTTGTCAACTGGGGCATGAATTGGTTGGTTAACTTTAACGTCTCTAAAACAAAACTGCACTCTATTAAACAGCACAGGGATCCATCCCTGCATCCCATCAGAATGTCTGAAGCCCAACTTCTCGAGATCTCCTCTCTGCGGCTGCTCGGTCTCACGCTGTCCGCTGATCTGAGATGGAACAAATACATCGAGTCAATTGCTTCATCCACCGCAAGGAAAGTTGGCTCCCTGTGCCGGGCCAGGAAATTTTTCTCCCCGGAATCGATCCTCGAAATCTATACATCAACCATTCACCGTTGCATGGAGTATTGCTGCCATATATGGTCTAGAGCGCCTGCTGTTTGCCTCAGGGTTCTTGATAAGATCCAGGGACAGGTATTCAAAGTAAATGGCCCCGATCTGTCATCTCGTCTGCAGTCGCTCTCTCACAGACGCGCCGTTGCCTCGCTCTGTCTTTTTACAAATACTTTCACGGTAATTGCTCCGATGAGCTGCTTTGGCTGGTTCCCAGGCCTCATGAATTTAAGCGTCCTGCGAGGCTGGCATCCCGTTCCCAACCCTTCACCGTTGAAACTGTTAGATGTAGACGTCTCTTCTACTCCAATAGCTTCATGTCTCGCACATCACGCACATCTCGCCTGTGGAACCACAAAGAAAAGACCACAAAGAAAATTTCAAAACCAACTCTGCATGCAGTCTCATAAACCCAGGCAAAAGCGAACTATGTAAAATAATTAAAACGATACTAGAAAGAATTAATTCTGAACTTAGAAGAAGTTAGGAGTAAACCAGTGGAAAAATACAAAAGCTACTATTGACTGATTCCACAGCATAAATAACAAACAAAATTGCCACTTCCTACAATTAGATATAAAAGGATTTTACCCATCCATAACAGAACGCATGTTAGATAAGGCCATCAACTTAGCTCAGGAACAAATAATAATAAAACCAAACGAAATCGACATCATTAAGCACTCCCGTAAATAATTACTATTTCACCATGAAGAAGCATGGATAAAGAAAGATGGGATATTTGACACTACAATGGGAAGCTTTGACGGGGCTAGACATGCGAAATCGTAGGTATTTACTTACTACACGAACTAAGCAAAATAATAGACAGAAATGATACAGGACTCTACAGGGACGATGGTCTCATACTCTTAAGAAACTGCAACAAACAAAACACAGACAAAACTAGAAAAGCAATAATAAAGATTTTCAAAAATAACGGATTCGACATAGATATAAAAACTAACCAAAATGAAGTAGATTTTCTAGATGTTACCTTCAACCTAAGAAAAGGCACATACAAACCATATAGAAAACCCAATGATAAACCAATCTATATACACACATCTTCCAACCACCCGCCTTCTATAATCAAACAGATACCAACATCGATTAACCACAGGCTTTCCGACAATTCCTTCAATGAATCTATATTTAACAAAGCTAAAAAAGACTACGAAACAATCCTAAAAGATAGCGGATTCCCAGCAACACTCACATACTCACCACAGCACACAAAAAAGGCCAACAGGAAAAGAAATGTCATATGGTTCAACCCAGCGTACAGCAAAAACGTAAAAACAAACGTAGGAAAAATATTCTTCAAACTTTTACACAAATACTTCCCGGAATCAAGCACCCTACACAAAATATTAAACAAAAACACAGTAAAAACCAGCTACAGTTGCACCGAGAACATGGCACAAATAATAAAAATGCACAATAGGAAAATTATTAACAAACCACACGAACAAATTAAACCCACGTGCAACTGCAGAATAAAAAAACGAATGTCTCTTAAAAGGTAATTGTTTACAAAACAACGTAATCTACCAAGCCACGATAAAATCACCAGATAATGAAAAAAAAAGTATACATAGGAGCAACTGAAGGACCCTGGAAACAAAGAAATTACATAAAACATCTTTCACAAATAGTAAATATGCGAACAGCACAATGCTTTCTAAGTATATCTGGGAAATAAAAAACAAAACGCACACCACACCAAAAATATCTTGGAAAATAAGGAAAATATCATCACCCTACAACAACCTATCAAAAACTTGCAAACTTTGCTTGGAGTAAAAATAGCTATCATTACCTTCCCAGACCAAAATAAATTATTACATAAAAGATCCGAGCTAATTTCAAAATGCAGACATGAAAACAAATTTTTACTACGTAACTTAAAAATCGATAACTGAAAAAATAAATAAATACATAAACAAACAAAATGACAATAAAATAAGCAAAATAAATTAATCCAAACAAATTACCAAATCACACCTGTTAGAAGAGACGAAAAAAAAAGGAACAAAATCAATAAATAAAGTAAATAATAAACAAATTAGCAAACTATTATGACCAAAATATTAGACTATAAAAAATCAAAACAAAAAATCGGCGAAAAATAGTTATAACTGTTATATAACGATAAAAAAAATGAATGAAAAAAATAAATGAAATTTATATAAAAATCCGTTGAAATGTGGACATGCATCACGAAATGAAACGTGTAGTCAGGAGAAGAATTCAAAATAATTCAAGTACGGATATTAATTTATAGTAAGTACCTTTTTCAATTTAAAAAAAAAATAATATATATATTACCCGTGTAGGGTACAGGTTCGATTCCTGTCGGAGGACGCATATTTTCTATGAAAATTTCTCGGACATTCAGGCCGGTAAATATTATTAATACTGTTTATTATAAACAGAGCATTTACTTAAATATTTGTATCTATAAAAAAAACAACGTATAAACATAAAAAAAAGTGTTAAAATAATTGTCGGACCTAGTTCATTTCATAATATATATATATACTTTTGCTAGCCCAATACCTGGCCTAAGTGCTACTAAGTTCTTCCACAGGCCTTGTGTGAAACTGAGGCCTGCCTTTCAGGCGCAAAATTAAAGACGTATATACTTTCATTAAAAGTATAAATTGGCTTATGACCAAAGGAAAGAAAGATTCTCGTTCTCTTGCCAAATGGTTTTTGATTAAAACGCATGGGAAGAGAGACGAAGTACATCTCAAGATTGCTTATATCAAACGTAATCCAGATGCATCCATACGTGTGCTCCATCTTTGGCTCCATTTACAACTCGCGATCCAGTCTATATTGTCCAGTTCTACACTAGATTTTGCTGAGGCCATTAGACGCTGTAATTTCACAGGTATAACAACTGCTCAGGAAATTAAAATTCTGCTTCTTCAATGTGCCTGTCTTTTTTGCTAGCCATGCTAGTCGCTGTGTTATGTCGACCAGTTGCACAATCTCATTAGATATTCTCTGCCCCACCCCACAGTCACACTTCTCTTGATCCGTGGGTTTTCAAAGCACTCATTACACTCTCGAGAAATTTCTATTGTCTCTTTCCGATTCTGATTCTAAGCATTTTTCTTCCCTATTTTCCGTGAACCGACCTCGTTACTCGCATTGTCCGTCAGTATTGTTCTCAGCATCCTTCTGTACAACAAAATATCTAATGCCTGAATTTGATTCTACTTCTGTGAGAAGATTTTCAAGTATTCATTGCATTAGAGATGGACTGATATTGCTGTTCAGTGCTGAGCACACCATGGACCGAAATGCGAGTAACGAAAGGGTTTTAGAGAAAATGGAAACAAAAAGGAAACTTATACATAACACCAGGAAGAGACAGTTGAAATTTCTACAGAAGGATGCTGAGGATACCATGGACCGAATATGTGAGCAACGACGAAGCTTTAGAGAAAATGGAAACAAAAAGGAAACTTATACTTAACACCAGGAAGAGACAGTTGAAATTTCTACAGAAGGATGCTGAGGATACCATGGACCGAATATGTGAGCAACGGCGAAGTTTACAGAAAATGGAAACAAAAAGGAAACTTATAATTAACATAAGGAAGAGACAGTTGAAATTTCTGCAGAAGGATGCTGAGGATACCCTGGACCGAACATGTGAGCAACGACGAGGTTTTGGAGAAAATGGAAACAAAAAAGACACTTATACTTAACAGTTGAAATTTGTGGTGCAAATAATGAGGAAAGAAGGCTTAGAAAATCAGATACACACGAGGCAGATTAAAAGAAAGAGGAACGGAAGAAAGCTGCGCGTAACGTACTTGATGAGCTTGAATAAATGGATAGTAGAACAGGGTTTGGGAGAAATAACAAAACGACTAAACTTATTAAGAGCTACCAGGGACAGTAAGATGTGGAGGGCCACAATCGCGTACATTCTGAAGTGACACGGCACATAAAAGAAGAAGGTTTTCTTTACTTCTAATCTTTTACTGTTTCTTCATACTTTGCCTAGTTTTTGAAAAGCATCTTTCACTATTCCAATGCGTTTTCGGTCACATTTTCCGTCCTAAAACATTTCACAGATATTAAAATTATCGTATCTGCTTGAACTTGGTATCTCCGATTCATAGGTCACCTTGTGGGATATTTCTCTTGAGGGTAACCATACATTCTGCCTTGGTGGTTAGTCCTTTCTTCGCACTTTCCATTATTATAGGGGTTGGACAAAATAATTGAAACACTTGTTAAATTCAAAGAAAATTTATTTAATATGGAGCTGATCCTTCTGTAGCCTCCCATACAGCTTTCATACGTCTAGGAATGGAATCATACAGCGTTCTGACTTCGTCCAGAGGAATTTTCAGTCAGTCTTCCATTAATACCTTCTCCAGATCTTTAAGACACGACGGTGGAGGATAGCGGCTCCTAACTTGTCGCTCCAAAATGCAACACAAATGTTCAATGATATTGATATTTGGAGATTGGGGACGCCACTTGATGTGTTCTAGCTCACTTTCATGCTCTTCATACCAATTCTTAACCACTCGGGCGGTATGTATTAGAGCATTATCGTCTTGGAAGATGCAGTCACCATCAGGGAATAAAGTCTTGGCCATTGGATGAACATGATCTCCCAAAATGTTCAGGTAATCTTTGCTGTTGATTCTACCATGCAGGACGACTATTGGACCAAAACATTTCCATGATATGGCGGCCCAAACTATCATTGATCCACCACCATGCTTCACTGTTGGAAGAAGGCAGTCAGGGTTGTAAGCTTTTTTGATCTGCCTTCACACATAAACTCACTCTGAAGTTGGGAAAAGAGAAAAAGTGGACTTGTCTTAGAATATGACTTGCTTCCATTGGTTTGCGGACCAGGCACTGTGATCTCTACACCACTTCAACTTCTTGTGAATGTTGCGAGTGGGGAGAAGAAGTTTCCTCATGGTGGCTCTTACATGATATCCAGCCTTATGAAGCTCACGACGAACAGTTTTAGTAGAAACTGAACTATTCAGATGATTATTTAATTCAGCAGTCACTTTGGCCGCAGTAGTCCGATGATTTTTTGCCACATTGCGTTTCTATGCATGTCGTTCCCTGTCAGTAAGTTTGCAAGTCCGGCCCGGATTGCTACGGTTGCTGGAGGTTTTGCCCTGTTTCTCGACTTCCATCATTCTTGATATGGTAGCTCTCGAAAAACCAAACCGTTCAGCAACCTTAGTAATCGAGGCTCCTGCCATGCGAGCTCCAACAATTTGGCCTTTTTTCCGAACTCGGATAGGTCAGGTATTTAGCTTAAATTTTACTAAATTCTAAAAATAAATAAGACAAATACAGTAAATTAGATAAATAAACGTATTTGAAACAGATATAACCAGCAATTACGAAGTTTTAGTTAAAGTTTTTCATATAATAGGTCTTTGAAATATAGGTGTGGAATATAATAGTTCTTATATATAAAGTTCTTCATATAATAGGTCTTAGAAATATAGGTGTGGAATTTGCACCTGTTCCAATTATTTTGTTCAACCCCTGTATCTTCTATAGCAGTTCTTGCACTTTCGTTTCATTTTTTTGTCTGCTATCATGGTGCCATTTGCATATCTTGTAAAATGTCAGATAAGAGTATATCTGTAAAAGTACAATATGGATAGAGACAAAGGGAAAAATCTTAGCCGAGAGTTTCATCCACTGATGCATTTGCCTTGATAAAATCCTTCAGAGGAGGAAACGCGTCGCCGTTTTCCTTTTGTTTTTATTCATATCTTATGTTGTTAAGATTGTGCCCACAAAAAATGCAGTCTGACAGGACATCTATTAATTTCAAGATCTCCTCACTCTAATTATTGAATAAATCTGGTTTGAGGACACATGTATTTTTTGTATTCATGGAATTCATTTCAAATCGATTCAATATATCCTGCCTAGAATACTTATTCTGTCTTTCTCTAATATCCGGATAAATCTGTGTCGTGTTTGTACTGCATCTTCTTTTAAACGTCCCACTTGTTCATCACGTATCCAGTTTCTCTAGAGTAGCGGTCCTCAATAACCGGGCTGCCTACTCGTACTGAACCGTTGACAATTTGCTAGCGTGCTGTGAACTATTTGGTAGCGGGCCGTGGATAATTTGGTAGCTGACCGTGGACCATTTGGTAGAGGACCGTGGACTATTTGATAGTGGGTCGTGGACCATTTGGTAGTGGACCATGGACCATAGCAGACCGTGGACCATTTGGTAGCGGGCCGTGGACCATTTGTTAGTGGGCCGTGGACCATTTGATAGCGGGTCGTGGACCATTTGGTAGCGGGCCGTGGACCATTTGGTAGCGGACCGTGGACCATTTGGTAGCGGACCGTGGACCATTTGGTCGCGGAGCGTGGACCATTTGGTAGCGGACCGTGGACCATTTGGTAGCGGACCGTGGACCATTTGGCAGTGGGCCGTGGGGCATTTGGTAGAGGATCGTGGACCTTTTGATAGCGGGTCGCTTAGCATTTGGTAGCGTGCCGTAGACCATATGGTAGGTAGCAGACCGTGGACTATTTGGTAGTGGACTGTGGACTATTTAGTAGCGGGACGCGGACAATTTGTTAGCGGGCAGCGGACCATTTGATAACGTGTCGCAGACCATTCGGTAGCGGGTCGTGGATCATTTCGAAGCGGGCCGCACAGAAAGAATAAAAACATTTTAAACAGGAGTCTAAAATTTTAATATCTGTGAAATGTTTTAACCGAAGACGGAAAATGTGACATTGAATCTGAAAAGGCATTGGAATAGTGAAAGATGCCTTTCAAAAATTAAGGAAAGTATTAAGAAACAGTAAAAAATTAGAAGCCAAGAAAAGATTATTTTTCTTTTATGTGCCGTGTCCCTTCAGTACATACACGATTGTGGCCCTTCACATTACTAAGCTAATACTTGTCAATTCCTAGAATATTAATATATAAGGGCCGACTATCACAATGTTAACTATGATGAGGAGACTAACTAGAGTAGCGGCCCTCCATAACCGGGCTGCTCACTGGTACTGAACGGTGTATCATTTGCTAGCGGACTGTGGACTATTTGGTAGAGGGTCGTGGATCATTTGGTAGGGGTTCATGGACTATTTAGTATTGGGTCGTGGACTATTTGGTAGTGGGTTTTGGACCATTTGGTAGAGAGTCGTGGAACATTTGATATCGGGTCTCTGACCATTTGGTAGCAAGCAGCGGACTATTTGGTAGCAGACCGTGGACTAATTGGTAGCGGGACTCGGACAATTTGGTAACGACTATCACAATGTTTAGTATGATGAGGAGACTAACTTATTGCAAAATACTACAGGGCTAAACACATTTCTTACGATATCTAAGTTATTCTAAAATGGAGCTTTATATGCATGACACCAAGGGAGAACCGAAAGTAAACATGGTATTACTGGATATGGGAATAATTAGTTATACATTACTCTACGGCAAAACACCCTTACAGTACATACGTTAGTCTCTCTCTCTCTCTTTCTCGCTATATATATATATATATATATATATATATATATATATATATATATTATGCATTGTTACATTAAAACATGTACATACCCACTACAAAACTGTACATCTTCAACGTTAAATTTAACGTATCTTCAGGTAGGAAATCACGATGGTGCTCAAAAAACAAAACAAAATTGTTTTTTTAGTACTATCGTGATTTCCCACCAGAAGAAACGTTAATTTTTAACGTTGAAACGAGATGTACAGTTTTGTAGTGGGTATCTACATGTTCTTATGTAACAGTGCATAATAAATAAATATTTATTGCTCTACTTTTGCATTGAGCCCTGTTTTAAATTAAATCGCCACTGTTGAGATGTTGAGTGTTTCCACGTGAGTATATGGTAATAACGAACAAACACAGTCGTAGGGAAACACACAGTCGTAGGGAAAGTCGTAGGTATATTCAGAGAGGTATTTACATCAGAGAGATTAGTAGTAGAACGAACGTAGGTTAGTAGTAACAATAAGTAATAGTAATAAAGTCCAACGGTAACTTCCGGTCGAGAAACGGAAGTGTAACTGATCACTACAGAAGTCTCACTCTGCACTGCACTACACTGCTACACTGCTCTCAGTCTCTAGAACTACTGTTCTATTTATAATAATAGGATCAGTCTATCGTGGTTGTGAAGGTGGGTGCGCCCCAACAGGTTTTGAGAGCTGAAATTTTTCTCTTCGTTCTTTTACATTTGGATATAAAAATCTTTAATATATTATCCTATAATCCTTACAATTGTATTAATCAAGATTAATAATATTATTAATGTAATTTATTTTAATATTTATGTATTAACTAAATTATATTGATGGGTATTTCAAATTATGTGCCTTTCAAGTTTCACCGTGAGATGCCTACATATGAAAACGCACTCTTCCTCTCTTTCTCTCCCCTCTACTTAAACATTTCTCATCTTCTTCGCCTTTTCTCCCTCCTCTGCTTTATTATTTGTCTTCCTTTTTCTTCTTTTCTCTTCCTGTCTAAAAATTATTTAAGCGGTCAAATTGTCTGGCCTCTTGACTGAGTACACTTGAACCTTAGTAAATTATAAAAGATGATGTAAAAACATCCTATCCCTATTTAGATTTCCAAGATATACCTTTCCATAATCCTCCCATCAACTCTGTCATACTATATAAAATTTAAAACGATCCCTCAAAAATTGTATTAAAAATAAAAGAAACCTAATTCTTTTATAGCTAGAGTTTTGACCTGATGAACCAGGAAAATATATATTCTGAGGAAATAAATTATAGTCATGGAATTTCTTAATTATTTAATTAATATTTACTCTGGTTTTACATTGAGCTCTTTGGATGACATCATCTTTGGAATTATCCACATGGATTACCAAATCCTTCATTACCTTACTACAATATATATATATATATATATATATATATATATATATATATATATATATATATATATATATATATATATATATATATATTTATATATTGATTCATGTTTCATATATATATATATATATATATATATATATATATATATATGAAACATGAATCAATATATATATATATGTATATGAAACATGAATCAATATATAAATACATATATATATATATATATTTAATGAAACATGTACCAATATATATATATATATATATATATATATATATATATATATATATTTCTATTTATATATTGATTCATGTTTCATATATATATATATATATATATATATATATATGTATATGAAACATGAATCAATATATAAATACACACACACACACACACACAAATATATATATATATATGTATATATTGGTGCATGTTTCATTAAATAATATAGACAAGTTTTGTCTATTTATTTTAAGTAAATTCCTTTCATATTGTCTGATAAGCTTAATAACATTATCATTGAAACAGGATAGAAAGTCACCATATTGATACATCTTTTTTAATCCGATCTAAGCTTCTGGCTTACATAAGCCATTATCAAAGATGACAATTACATTTCAATATATTAAACAATACACGGACAAATCATTTATGATAGTCTGTTTTTGTTGCATGAAAGATTTCCAAGCAACGACAAACTCGTGTATATATATAAATATATATATATATATATATATATATATATATATATATATATATATATATGTATATATATATATATATATTGTGTGTATTTAGGCAGCATTTTTTCATTCATACATGTTTCATTAAATAATATATATAAGTGTTGTCTATATATTTTATGTAAGTTCTTTTCATATCGTCTTTTCCATACTCAATACTCATCGGATTCACTCTCTCGTGGTCATGTGTGACGTCATGAGCTGTTATGCGATTTTCGCTTTTTTAGCGTCTTATATGCACGTGTTTATCGTTGCTTGGAAATCTTTCATGCAACAAAAACAGACTATCATAAATTTCTTGTTCGTGTATTGCTTAAATATATTGTGTAATTGTCATCTTTGTTAATGGCTTATGTAAGCCGAAAGCTCAGATTGGATTAAAAAATATGTATCAATATTGTGATTTTCTTTCATTGTTTAATGATAATGTTATTAAGCTTATCAGACGATATGAAAAGAACTTACATAAAATATATAGACAACACTTATCTATATTATTTAAAGAAACATGTATGAATATATATATATGTATATATATATATATATATATATATATATATATATATATATATATATATATATGTATATATATATATGTGTGTGTGTGTGTGTGTGTGTGTGTGTGTGTATATATGGATGGAGTATCAATAACTACCACAGATCTTACATATTGCAAGCATATATATAGACCCATCACTAAAGATGCTGGAAATATAACGAAAAATATCATGGGGCAGACATATGAGCAACGTTGAGGTTTTAAAGAAACTGGTAACAGAAAGGTAACTTATACTTAACATTAGAAAGAGATAGCTGAAATTTCTGGGGCACCTAATGAGGATAGAGGGCTTGGAAAATCTGTTATACAAAGGATTGAGTGAAGGCAACGCGGACAGACGAAAACAACGCATAACACATCGAGCTTGAGGAAATGGATGGAGACATTTTTTTAGAGCAAAAAAAGGACAGGAAATTGTCGGAAACCATGATCGCCTACGTACTGAAAGGTCACGAGAAGAAGAAGAAAAAGAAGAAGAAGAATGAAGGAGGAGGAGGAGGAGAAGAAGAAGAAGGTGGAGGAGGAGGAGGTGGTGGACGTGGAGGAAGAAGGAAGGAGGAAGAGCAGAAGAAGAAAGAGTAGAAGAAGAAATAGAAGGAGAAGAAGAAGGAGGAGGAGGAGGATGAGAAGGAGAAGAAGGAGAAGAATGATGAGGGATGGAGGAGGAGGAGGAGGAGAAGAAGGTGGAGGACGAGGAGGTGGACGTAAAGGAAGAAGGAAGGAGGAACAGCAGAAGAAGAAAGAGTAGAAGAAGAAATAGAAGGAGAAGAAGAAGGAGGAGGAGGAGGATGAGAAGGATGAGAAGGAGAAGAATGATGAGGGATGGAGGAGGAGGAGAAGAAGAAGGTGGTGAACGAGGAGATGTACGTAAAGGAAGAAGGAAGGAGGAAGAGCAGATGAAGAAAGAGTAGAAGAAGAAATAGGAGGAGAAGAAGAAGGAGGAGTAAGTGGAGGCGGGGAGAGAGGAAGGAGAAGAAAGTGAAGAAGAAGAAGAAGAAGAAGAAGAAGAAGAAGAAGAAGAAGAAGAAGAAGAAGAAGAAGAAGAAGAAAGTGGAGGACGAGGATAAGAAGAAGGAGGAGGAGGAAGAAGAAGGTAAAGAAGAAGAAGAAGAAGAAGAAGAAGAAGAAGAAGAAGAAGAAGAAGAAGAAGAAGAAGAAGAAGAAGGAATAAGGGAGGAGTAGGAGGAGAAGACGACGAAGAAGAAGAAGAAGTAGACGACGACGACTACGACGAAATTGCTACCTAATCTCCATGGACAGGAGTCACCTATTGAATTTCTTACAATGTTACTCTGAAGATCCTTTACAAAAAAACAGAATATCTCCAACGGAAATTTCCCCGTTGAAAAAAAAAAACAAAACTTCCAAAGGATAAAAATCCAAGAAGGATGTTTCACTGCAAACCGCTTCCCGGTTATTTTTTTTTCAGTCGTCGATAAAACATTGATGAGATGTCCCCCCTCTCGCGCAATAGGAA
The DNA here is from genome assembly GCA_964036315.1 of Acanthosepion esculentum. NCBI lineage: Eukaryota > Metazoa > Mollusca > Cephalopoda > Sepiida > Sepiidae > Acanthosepion > Acanthosepion esculentum. The sequence continues at coordinate 23,717,211 of OZ038502.1, read as the reverse complement.
GAACGAATTGAATTCTGAAGGTGTCCCCATTTTTACTACAGCAAAAGCAAAAAAAAAAAAAACTCTTTTCAGCAAGAATTTTGCATGCAAGGATTCACTCGCCTTTTGGTTCCTTGAGAAAATTTTAAAAAAAAGAGTAGCTTGACTTGTTGATATTGACTTGTGTAATTTCTGATATTCTTTAAATGAAAAAAATAAAAAAATTCAATCCGATGCGACATTCTTACATGAACGGACCGGAAATAATCGGTTCATTTTTGCATAATTCATGTTCACTTTATATATTAATATGAAAATGCTTGTCTCCGTTATTTACATACGTTTACACGAATGGTACCTTTAAGCGGAATACTTCTTGTCATAAACTCCTCGAAATATTCATATCAGTTCAGTTTTTTATCCAAACGTAAACAAAGCAATTTTCTAAATTGGATATTTGTTTATTAATTCGACAGATTTTTATCGCTTTAAACATAATTTTTAGTGGATACTCATGTTTGGTATCTGTTTATATTTCTGAGATGAGGTATTATGTACACTATTTACAATATTTTTTCATTGCTCTGGTTAAAAAATATGCAATGATAACAGCAAAAAAATTTTTCAATATGAGCACTGTTAAAAATGATCGCTGAAGAAATTAGGCTATAATACCCAGAAATTCATACACAGATGTCCTCAACGACGTTAGTTAGATGCAGTGACAGGACCCAAAGAGTGTGAGTTCAATACCCAGTTAAGGCAGTGGATAAATTGGAGAGGGGAATTAACAGGAGATAACTGACATCCATTAAACATGGCACGTGAAACTAGAACAGTCTACCCCAGTGAGCGAAATAAAGGTTTCAGTTCGATATTCCAATCACCTGAAGAAGGCCGGAGATTACAACGGCCGAAATTGTAGTAAATATGGCGACAAAGGTGAGGATAATAGTCCGAATAATGAAAATAGTACTCATATTTGGGCAGGAGATTGGCTGAGTTATTATACAGTATTTTTTTTTCGTCTACTCGCCTGAATATTCGAGAAATATCAATCCTCCTATATTGCAGTGAATGATAGACACTTTTCTCGCAGATGACGAGGAGACTTGAGGCAAGAGAAACAAAGAAAAATATCCTTAAATGCTATATAATATCAAGCCTTTGATATGGCAGTGGATGATGGACAATTTCCTCATAGATGAACAGGAGACGTGACAAAAAAAAAAAAAGACTGCTGAAATGCGATGTAATATCAGTCATCCCATATAGCAGTGAATGATGGACAATTTCCTCGCTGATGAAGATGAGACTTGAGGCAAGAGAAACAAACAAAGAAAAGAGTGCTGAACAGCTTTGTGATATCAATCCGCCAATACATCAGAGAATGGTGGGCAATTTGGTCACAGGTGAAGAGAAAACTTGAGGCAATAGAAACAAAGAAAACGATTGCTGAAGTGCTATGTAATATCAATCCTCCTATATGGCAGTAAATGATGGACAATTTCCCCACAGATGAACAGGAGACTTGAGGCAACAGAAACAAAGAAAAGAGTGCTGAACTGTTATGTAATATCAATCCTCCTATATGGCAATGAATACTGCCCAATACCCTCATAGACGAACAACAGAACGGAGTCAACACTTCAGATTATCTCGAAAGCTATATCTGTTAATTTTCGGACCCAGAACACAAACGAAACAATTTCTATAGAATTAAGGAAATTTATTTTTTAATCCGATATATTTTTAATTTTTATTACTTCAAATGCTAGTGGGTACCCATATATAGTCCTGCTTTCGGTTGAAATTTATAAAATCATTCTCTTAAGCACATTTTTATTACTTTTTGGTGGGTGGGGTGGAAACAGGTTTCTCAAGTACAGAAGCTGTTATCGTTCTCTTCAGTACTAATAGGGATTTCCTTCTTAACCTTTTGTTTGAAGTGGTGTGGAATGTCAGAATCTTGATTATGTCATTATTTTGTCTTCTAGTCACATCTGCTACCTATTTTACATGTTACTGCTGTTGGTAATCCTTAAGTGATAGATTGATATACATATCATTGCTGATACACCCCGACGCGTGGACGGATAGCCTGTGTACGACACTCTGGAATCGGGATGCTGAAGATAACATTAATCTATCTGCTAAGTGACAAACTTCATATTTGTATTATATATATATATATATATATATATATATATATATATATATATATATATATATATATATATATATGTATATACGATCCGAATGGACAGGAACCCTGACCAAACACCTGAAGTCAGGGGAGGAGAAGCTAGCACAAGTCGCCAAGGAAAGGCGAGCCCCCAGAAAGCAAACTGACTACTCCAACAGTGCAGAGACAGAAAACACATGCGACCTCAGCAACAGAGATTGTCACACTGACATCGGCCTCTACAGTCACAGACGTCGGTACTTCATCCAAGCAGACAACTTGGATGTTACTCATGGTCAACCGTGACCTACGGACGCCTACACACACACACAAATATATATATATATATATATATATATATATATATATATATATATATATATATATATATATATAAAGTTTGTGGTGTAGGATTTTTGCCAATGGTTTGCGGGTAGATAGGACGCAGATTTGTGTTTGATATTTCAAAATGAATTAATCTAATATATCGACAATTATTTTAAGACATTTTTTATGCTTATACGTTCTTTTTATAGATACAAATATTTAAGTAAATGCTCTATTTATAATAATCAGTACAATTAATAAAAACAAGGAAAATTTAGTGCGTGGTCAGTGTGTTAATGCATTTTAAATCAGTTAGCGAAGTGAGTTGACCATTAATTACGTTAACTTTATTGATTTAATATTTGAATGACCATTTTACAATATATATATATATATATATATATATATATATATATATATATATATATATATATATGAAGAAATATAGTCTTAAAATGTGCTATATTTATGGGACAAAGTGCTCAATATCAGAGATAGAGCGTGTGTAAATATAAAAGTGAACACAGAAGTTCACTTTTATATATGTATATATATATGTGTGTGTGTGTGTGTGTGTGAGTGTATATATATATTATATATATATATATTATATTATATTATATATATATATATATATATACATATATATATATATATATAATATTATATTATGAGGGTGGTTTGTCCGTTGGAAGATTAATTAATTTCCAGTTCAAAAAACCCTTTTAAAATTTGAGGAAACTTGAAAGGGAAAAAATGTCTGTTGCTAATTTTTATCTTTTCTTTCCAAAGATTTTAGACCTAAAAGTTCTCAGGTTTTCTTTTTTCAGTCGTTAATAATAATAATAATAATAATAATAATAATAATAATAATAATCAAAACGACTGATGAGCCGTGGCCCGTTTCCTAACCGAAGAACGAATTTAATCCTGGAAGAACCCTCGCTGTTCTTGTAAGCTGAAGACAAAAATACATTATTTATCCGGCAAGCATTTTCCATAACGGGATTCATAGTAATGTTTCCGTTGCTGTGTTTTCTTTTCCAGAGAAACACAATAAATTGTAGCGCACGGATGATATTGCAAGACATAGAAACTATACGAAGGTGAAGATCGATAAGTTCTTACGGTAGAAATATCGATTAGATATTTTTTGAGAGGTTCCAGAGACTGCACTTTGAAATTAAGTTTGTCGAGGAGTGCACATAAACTGTAACGTAAAATTCGACATTTTAAGCTTGCGCCCCCGACAAAAATACGCGCACTGGCAAACCCACAGACACAAACACACACATACCCCACCCCCGTAAACAAAACGGAGTGACCTATCCACCCGGCATAAAATAAAATTGCCAGAGACTGGGAGACGTTTGAAATACAACACCAAAAAACATTGTGATATTTTCAGTTTGTTTGTTTGTTTTTTTTCTGTCCGTAACAATAGACTCACCCACTTTATAATGAATTGCGTTTTGTGGGGATTGGAAGTGATCAAGCGTTGATACGTTATTACAAGCGAATATTAAAAAAAAATACATAATTGTTTTCTTTAAACATTTCACTCCAATGAAGGGGAGAATGCTACTGAGGCGGTTACAGCGAGTTAAAGAGAATGACAAAACTTTGGTAATGTTAGAGGTCAATAAAAGAACAGAATCCAGGAAGACAGTAGATTGCGACAGGCGTTAGTATTTGAATTGGTATCTAATTTGGCAAGAAAGCAAGAAAGTTTACTGCTTGGAATCTTGGAACATTGAGTCAATGCCAGACAATTTTTGTTGCCAGAATCCATCTGTCACATTTATAAATCTACCATTCGTCCGTGCATTGTATTTTTTGTAAGCATATCACCCCAGGAAAGGCAGGAGTACCACTAGCACACAAGGTGTTACAGAAAGTGAGAGCAAGAGTAAAGAGTGGTGTTTGAGGAAAGGATATAAAGAAAGACGGGGATCAGGATCAAGCCATCAGAAGATGTCGATTGGCATTACATTTGAATATTTGAAGATTATAACTACCAGTGAAGCAAGTAAGAGGAAGGGAGTTCAACTGACGGGAAGTGCGAGTCAAGAAGCTGTTAGAAGATACGGCAACATTTAGTTGTTTCGACAGTTAAAGGGTGGGATTGAGATGCCAACCTTAAGCTTATGCAAGCTTAAATTCAGTTTGGAAACCAGTGAAAGTAGCTCGTCAGAGCAGTTGCCACGAATATTACTGACATATCTCGTTTTGATATTCTTGATAAAATCCAAAGAAGAGTCTGTAATGTTATCGGCTCTGACATTAGTCAATTTCACACCACCGTGATGTAGCGTTTCTCGTTGTCATTTTAAAAAATGTTTTCATGGCAACCTTTCTGATGAGGTCCTCCTTAGTGTTTCGACTGCATGAATTTAAGGATGATACTAAATTGGCAACTAGGTCTCACCGATTTACAATTGAACTAAAGAGATGCAACAGTCTGTTCTATTCTCGACTCTGGAAATCTCTTCCGAATAATTGCTTCAAAAATTTAAATACATCAATCGCCATCTTCTTTGTTCCTGAATTCTGTTCCTTTATTGTCCTCTCCTCACTTCTCACTAATGTCTACGCATTTTCCTTCCCTCCACTGTAACTCCCTGCGCCTTAGTGGCATTATCGCCTTCCTTGGACCGGAATGATTAAAAATAAATAAATGATGATAACATTTTTAGGCATTTAAAACATCATGCCTGGCTGCATACACAATTCCGGAAAATCCTTGTTGAAAACAAAACTATACTTAAACATGAAAACAATAAATAAAAACTAAAAAAATCTTGAAGCTATACACATAAAACAGTTGAAACCTAACCTGAACAAAATAAACTATGAAATCTCCACAAATATTCTTTTAATGCCTATAATTGATAACAGAAGGCATTGGTTTATACCAACGGCTTCCCATACTTAATACTTCCCGTTTTCACTCTCGCGTGGTCACGTGTAATGCCATGGGCCGTGGTGCGATTTTCGCTTCCAGCGTCTCGTATGCACGAGTTTGTCGTTGTATGGAAATCTTCCATGCAAACAAAACAGACTATCATTGGTGTTATGCCCGTGTATTGTTTAATTTATTGTAATGTAATTGTCATCTCTGATGATGGTTTATGTAAGCCGAAAGGTTAGATAGGATTAAAAATATGTATCAATGTGGTGATTTTCTTTCGTCTTTCAATGATAATGGTATTAAGCTTATCAGACGATATGAAAGGAATTTGTATAAAATAAATAGACACAACTTGTCTATATTATTTAATGAAACATGCATCAAATAACAATAAATATACATTTTCCCCTTCACCAGTAGCGCCCTCGCGCGAACACACACACACACACACACACACATATACACACACACACACACACACACACACATATATATATATATATATATATATATATATATATATATATATTAGTTTGTAACTCTACCGAGTGAAGATAGCTCTGGCTGACACCAAATTAGTTGTGTTTCAATCCTGGCTTGAGGCATTCGGAAGTCTAGTCGCACTGAGGAGCTGTGATACAGCGAAACAGTACTGTCTGTGAATGACATATATATATATATATATATATATATATATATATATATATATATATATCACAACCCAAATACCTACACCAGTATACCAGCTATGAAAAACATTAAATAACATAATTTCTCTATACATATAAATTATATATAAATCACATTAACGGAAATATCTCGCTGGAACAAAGGTTCTGTATATTAAACATCGCTCTACCACTATCAACCTCACCTTATTTAACAGTAGAATTGGTATGTTTATTTTTTTTTTAACCTTTGAGCCATGACCGCCGCTTTACCGGTGGTAGAAAAAATGACTTAATGCCCAGCCATCGGTTGAACGGTGAGTAAACACTTGCGTCGTGTTTCGCTTTTCTTGTGCATCAAGAGAGGCAGCACCTGCTGGGTAGACTGGCACACAAAGAAAGAATTCTGGCGATAATGTGAAGGCATGCAATCATAGTCTCTCCCTTTTAAGTGTAAAACTTATATTTTTGTAACTATTTTTATATCAACCGTGAAACATTACATACCAATTATTTGCGAATTTTGACACAGGAGCTCAGGTCGAACGGTTACAATTGTTCAAGAACGCAGGGCTCTAAGGGTTAAATAAACGCTCATTCGAAATCCAACCGCAATCAACAGGCGAGGACTCGGAATAAACCCAAAACAAACACAAAAACTAAATCAGCAAACAAACATGAGGAAAAAGGAGCGACATTAAAACAAACCACAGCCTTGAAAATGGCTAAAGAATTGGCTGAAACCGCTTGGGAAAATGGACAAGTTCTTCACCACTTCCGTATTCCCACCAAATGGAAAAAAATGTAAGAACACTGGAAAAATAAATTAAATGTTCCTTGTCTGTCATATTTAACGAAAGATGTTTAAAAGTATCGTAACCTAGGAAGGGTTACTGAATGACGAATAACCAAAACGGAAGTTAAAAATGAAAC
>OZ038502.1:23662708-23707708 GCA_964036315.1 Acanthosepion esculentum | reverse complement strand
TATGAAGCGCATCTGAATTGGTAGCCTAAGTGTCCTCGTTAAGCAGTACTCTATGCAGGCACACCTGTTTATTTATGTAGAGCAACAGATGGCAGACAATCCTGTACAAGATTATCATGTTTATCTCTAATCCTCAGTGAATCTGTATCGATTTGGTCGGTGATGCTAAAATCAAGCAGTTACAGAGATTTAACTATACTGGAAGTGTTCTAACAGAAAACGGAAAGAGCGATACTGAGATCCGAAGACGTATTGGAATGGCCAAAGATGATTGCAAAATCTAAGCAGAGTATTAAGAGACTGGAAAAATTCGTTAGAAAAAATTAGTGAACTGTTACGGGATATCTGTGCTCCTGTATGCCAGCGAATGCTGGAAAATCTCCTCAAAGATGAAGAAAAGGAATAAACAGAAATGTGATTCATTATTTACATTATTCGGACTATTGTCCTCATCTTTGTCGCCATATTTATTACAACGTTTCGGCCGTTGTACGCTCCGGCTTCCTTCAGTTGGTTGGAATGTCGAACTGAACCCTTTATTTCGCTCAAGGACACATGGCCCAGTGGATAAAGGCGTTGGTTAGATCCAGTGACAGGTCCCAAAGAGTGTGAGTTCAATACCCGGTTAAGGCAGTGGAGAACTTTCAGAGGGAAAAATGAACAGAAGATAACGGATAACTGACATCCATTAAACATGGCATGTGGAACTAGAACAGTCTACCCCAGTGAGAGAAATAAAGGGTTCAGTTCGACATTCCAACCATCTGAAGAAGGCCGGAGCGTACAACAGCCGAAACGTTGTAAATAATGTACATAATACCTCATCTCAGAAATACAGACAGAAATGTGTTTCTACAGAAAGATACTGAGTATACAATGGAGAGAACACGTGAGCAACATGAGGTTTGGTGAGAATAGAAACGAAGTGGAATCTTGTACTGAAGATCAGGAAGAAACAGTTGAAATATCTGGAGCACGTAATGGGGAAAGGGGGCTTGGAAAATCTGATACACACAGGACAGATTGAGGGAAAGAAGGATAGAGAAAAGCAGCGCGTAAAATACTTGATGAGCTTGAATAAATGGATGGCAGAAGAGTGTTTGGGAGAAAGAACAAGAAGAGACAACTTATTAAGAACTACAAGGTACAGGATGATGTGGGGAGCCATGATCACCGATGTCCTGACGGGAGAAGGCACATAAAAGAAGAAAGTCTCTCGAAATTCTTGGGGTTATATATTAAGACAAAAATGATGTTAAGCCGGGCCGGGTAGTACCCGTTAACCATGCTAAGACGCCTTCAGAATCCATTGTTCTCTTTCTTCTCTTTCTGTACGTTGTGTATGTGTGGTTATTTTCTAATTGGCGAAATAAATTCATTGTGAGTCGGGTTTTTAAAAAAATGGTGGGTGCGAGGAGTACTACAGGAATTGAAAGAGCAAAAAAAAAAAAAATTAAATAAAATAAAAAAGCTAGCTGAAATTGCAACAAAGATCTACATATAAATTTAAAAAAAAAAGAAGAGTGATTTTAATTGCTTGTCGTTAATTAATTGGATTAGATTAATTAATTTGATCGACAGAAGATATGCACATGATTTTGGTTGGCTAGTGTGACCACCGAATGTCAGAAAGAAAGCACGCACATGCGCAAAGAGGAGCGTAGACAGCAGCACATGCGCAAAAAGGAGCGTAGCTATCCGCACATGCGCAGAATTGTACACAAACAGCATTTGGAATAAACACGGGCTTGTTTATTCCCTTTCAGATAGGTACGATGTTCAATCGAAAATTATAATTTCACAATTCTACTTCCAAGAACGATAGAACTAATAAACAACTTAAATAATCAAATTATTATTACTAAACTTACTTCAACAACAACAACAAAAACAACAACAACAACAACAACAATAATAATATTAACAACAATGTTAATAGTAATAATAATAATGATGTTATGAATATTCAAGAGTGGTCTCCCTTTCTTTTGTTAATCTCCTCTTTGAGAGAGCTATTTCTGTTTACTGGGACTATAAAAGGACACTATAAGCGAATCTTTTTATTCTCAGTTCAATAAAATTTCTTAAAACCTACACCTGTGTACTTTTGTCATTACAAATGTTAATAATAATAATAATGAAATTTAACGTAAATATTTTTTGATTAATTTTATTTAATTAGTTATTTCCATTTTGATATTATTTTAATTATTGTGGTAATTTTGTATTTATTTTGCTTTATTTTATTTCATGTTTTGGAATATATACTTCAACGTAAATATAACTCTCAACGTAAATATCCAACTGATTTTAATTTAAATCTCTGTGACTATAAATCCTAATTTATTTAAATTCTTACTTTCGCTAAAAAAGAAAAAAAATATATAATGAAAGGGATTATATTTCTTTAAAAAAGTATTTGACGTAATTTTCAGTTGGAAATATGAATAAAATAGTGTTTTCTAAATTCTTCTATTTGCTAAGGACATTTTGTTTCTTGTTATTAGTTACTTTGTTTTCAATAAATTCATTTCGTTTTTGCATGGAAAAAGTCCACATTGGACGAAACGCGTCGGCTAATAAAACAAGTTTCCTATTGTCTTTTGCCTTTATACATATTATCTTTTTGTACAGGTTTTATATATATATATATATATATATATATATATATATATATATATATATATGTATATATATATATATATATATATATATATATATATATATATATATATATATATATATATATAAAGACATTTTTATGTTTAACATTCTTTTTATAGATACAAATACTTAAGTAAATGCTCTGTTTATAATAAACAGTATTAAATAACATTTACTGACCTGAATGTCCGAGAAATGTTCATAGAAAATATTCAGGCTGGTAAATGTTATTTAATACTGTTTATTATAAACAGAGCATTTACTTAAATACTTGTATCTATAAAAAGAATGTTAAACATAAAAATGTCTTTAAATAATTGTCGGACGTTTTCCATTTCATAATGTGTGACGTCATTTGTTTACATTTGATACGCCATGAGCAGTTATGAATGTACGTGAGGGATTCATGGAAGATTGAAGTTTATAAGCAGTATTATTATTATTATCATTGTAACCTAGAGAAAGTTACTAAACATAATAATCATACGAAGGATGCTAATGAACGATAATACTTAGGACAAGGACAACACATATAAGATTTGCCACTGGCGCGTAGAAGGATTAGTCAACTGCTAGAACTGAGTCAAATGAATTCCACAATGAATCTCCAACTGCAGGATATCTGCCAAGCGCCCCACGCAGTCAGATGTGGCACAAGGCCAAATTTAATGTGGGGGGTATTCTAACCCGTAGGCTCTGCAAAAAATTCCCCGTAGACCCCGTATAAAACAAGGACGGTAAGCTGCTTCCCGAGAAGAGAATCTGCCCTTCGGCATAGACTCGCCTGGGGATCCTCTCTGCTCGGAGGCAGAGAGTTTGAACAACAGAGCTAGAGAAGAATCTCCAACTGTAGGATATCTACCAACCGCCCCACGTGGTCAGATGCGATACAATGCCTAATTTAATGTGGGATATCCGAGTCCATAGGCTCGGCCAATAATTCCCCGTAGATCCAGTATAAAATGGGGTCGGGTAGCTGTTTCCCGAGACGAGACTCTGTCCTCTGACATAGACTCGTTTGGGGATCCTCTCTTCCCGGAGGCAGAGAGTTTGACCAGCACAGCAGGAGACGAATCTCCAACTGCCGACCAACATACAGTATTTACTACTGTATTTATGTGAATGGGGACATACCTATTTTCGTCCTTAGGTATGTTAAAACAACAACAACAACAACAACAATAACAATAATAATAATAATAATAATAATAATAATAATAATAATAAAGATATTGGTACATGGCTACTGGCAATAGTGAGGATACTGTACTTAATGTGGTCGACAAAGAATGAAAATATATCGATGGATCGGGCGAATATGAAACACAATATTTTCTATGAATATTTTACACGAAGTAATATTTCATAACAGGGATATCCTCAAATGATGAGATTTATTTTCGTTGTTATTGTTGGCAAGATTCAACAAATATACCATCCACTTTTCTGTCAAGAATTTGCTTCAGACCATCTTAGACGAGCTCTGACCAGCTTAAAGAAGATATGACCAGATTAGATGAGCTCTGACCAGCTTAGACGAGCTCTGACCAGCTTAAACAAGATATGACCAGCTTAGACGAGCTCTGACCAGCTTAAACAAGATATGACCAGCTTAGACGAGCTCTGACCAGCTTAAACAAGATATGACCAGCTTAGACGAGCTCTGACCAACTTAGACGAGCTCTGACCAACTTAGACGAGCACTGACCAGCTTAGACGAGCTCTGACCTGCTTAGACGAGCTCTCACCAGCTTAAACAAGATATGACCAGCTTAGACGAGCTCTGACCAGCTTAGACGAGCTATGACCAGCTAAGACGAGCTATGACCAGCTAAGACGAGCTCTGACTAGCTTAGACAACCTATGACCAGCTTGGACAAACTATGACCAGCTTAGACAAGCTTAGACCAGGAGCTCCTGTGGAAACACTGTTTCCCATGTTAAAAACAGACCTTGTGTCACAACCTGACTCAGTGGAGGTCAAGGAAATCTGTAGATTTTTATCACGTTATTTTGGGAATATTCAGACACTGAAATCATCGGTGGTAAAAATAATAATTAAAAAAAAATAAATAAATAAAAATCGTCTTACCGAACGGCAGAAAAGATTTCTTTAAAACAAGATTGACTGGTACTTACCTAAAAAGAAGAAAGAAAAAATTGGTTAGGGAGTCAGAAGTATATAAAAAATGTCAAAAAAGGGTAGACAGTAGTTTCGGTTTTTCTATATCAACTGGGAAGGAATTTTGAATGATCTGAGCAAAAGAATGAGCAAGAATTAACACGAGTTATCTCCCTTAGTTATCGGCTGCCGAACGAGAAATGACGACTTTCGTTGATTTTACGTTGAGACAATAACAAATAAATTTTGGACAGTAATTCGCACAAATCAATCCATAATAAATGTAAGTGTATTTCCAACAAATAACATGAAAAAAAGACAAAACAAACAAAAGACAAATAAAAGCAACAACATAAAAACAAAGTGAAAATATAGAAAAAAGATGTTGCAACTGGTATATGTAATTATCAACCAGTTTTGGTTTGGTTTGTTTTATGGCACGTGAACCTTAATGGGTTATTTAATGCCGTCACGATTTTTATTACTGATAATTTTTTTTTCTTCAAAAGTATTTTTGGTAATATTTTTTCCAAAAATGTATTGCTGGTAATAATGCTTTGCTGGTAATAATTTTGACAAAAATGTTTCGCTTGTATTAAAACCTATTTTTACACATTTCGACGCCAGTTTGGGGATAAATATTTGCCCAATAGCTGGGATCATAACAGATGCTACCACCCCTGTTCAGGGTGGACCTGAGAACACCAGCAATTCGATCCACGCTCCTCAAAACCTCCTGATCAGAGGCCTTGCTGTCGGATGTAGTTTTATCGTCTTACCCAGGACGCGGATGTAGATTATCGTCATACCCAGGACGCGGATGTAGTTTATCGTCATACCCAGTACGCGGATGTAGTTTATCGTCATACCCAGGACAGTATCAACTGGTGTAATTCATATTAGTTTTTTCCATGTAACACGCATATTTTATTTCAAAAATTTTGTTAGAAACCTAAAACGTAGAGAGTGCGTTTTATACACAAGAATTAAATATTACATTTACATTGCATCGCCTTTCGGAACATTTTGACAGAATGATAATGGTAATATTATTCCATTCGGACTTCTTTAACTAAGCAGCCATTGCTACTTTTAAATTTTATAAAATGTTTCTTTTTTCATAAAAATGGGTTTCTAAAATCAAGTATCCAGTATTGATAGGGGTTTCCTTCCTATCCTTTTGTTCGAAGTTGTGTGGAACGTGAACATTGTGATTATGTCGTTATTTTCTCTTCGTTCTACATGTGTTATCCTTTGTGGTTGTTGCTGCATTTCTTCAAGTAAGGTGGTTTCTGTTACTCGATTACAGTTCTTTGTGATGCAAAAGTTCAAAGAAGGATGGTCCTCACGAAGACCTACTGATTTCATTCGCACTAACCAATTTAAAAAAAATAAAGATATTGATGAACGGTTTTTTCTGTAACGTATGACTTCCACATGAAACATGACTTAATTATTTATGTTAATATTATGACTTCATAATCTTATAACATAGGTGCGATGTTGGGTAAAACTAAAGGCATCTCAGCCTTTTCTAGGTTCAGTTTCCTTATCTCTTATTTTAAATAAATTTTAAGTGATCCATCACTCAGTTATGTGCCATGATACACGCTTAGGCGATCATGTATCTTTCGATACATGACTGACGAGGCAGATTTTTTTTCCCCGCATTAGTTTGCCATTTCTTTCTGCGGTAGACCAGTTGGCATTCAAAGCTATAGAACGCGGTCTGCTGGGGGAGAAGAAGAGGATTTATACATTTCCCGAAGTAAGAATCCTCTTCGTAAGTGAATGTAATGGAATTCGAAATCGTCTCTCCGATTCCTCCACCCGAGCCGCTATCCATTACTCCACCGTGCCACCTGATCCAATTGAATTCTTTAGTCATTCCATGTCCTGAAGTTTTATGATAGATTCAGATGAGGTAACATCAAAAGTGAGCTTTATTCCATGCCCTAAAACAGTGGTTTCTAAGCGATTTGGGGCTAGGCCCCACTTTGGTATTTCTAAAATTCTGGTACCCCACTTTAATATTTACATATTCTTACATATTCAAAGTTTTATTGCAATTCACGTGAAGGAAGCTTGAAAGGCCATTAACTTCGTCGCCAAACAAACCTCCAAAACCATGGCGTCCATGAAAGAGAAAAATAAAAACAAAACAAAACAAAGATAGTTCAATATATATAGTTTCAAAACATATAATAGAGAACTGATAGGCAGAAATATGTAAATATATGAATGAAAGCTTATTCTGTAATATACTTCATTTTAATCATCCAGAGTGAAATTTGAGCTCACGTTGGCATTGTAAGCCGAAGGGTGCAAATCCTACGCATGCCTCATCAAAATATTACCATGTTCCACAGGTGGGGCATGCAGCTCAATCGTTGAGATAGATAGATAGATAGATAGATAGATAGATAGATAGATAGATAGATAGATAATGAATGAACTGCGATAGATAGATAGATAGATAATGAACGAACTGCGATAGATAGATAGATAGATAGACAGACAGACAGACAGATAGATAGATAGATAGATAGATAGATAATGAACGAACTGCGATAGATAGATAGATAGATAGATAGATAGATAGATAGATAGATAGGTAGATAGATAATAAACGAACTGTGATAGATAGATAGATAGATAATGAACGAACTGCGATATATATATATATATATATATATATATATATATATATATATATAGATAGATAGATAGATAGATAGATAGATAGATAGATAGATGGATAGATAGATAGATAGATCAGTGCTTCAAAACCGATTTGGGGTCATGCCCCACTTTGGTATTTCTATAATTCTGGTGCACACCCCCTGTAATATTTAATACTGACATATTCTAAATTTTACTGCAGTTCACGTGGATGAAGTAAACGCGCTGATTGGCCGACCAAACATGGGCTCTTCCAGCAATATGCATTACACCCTCTCCTTTGTTGAGCGAGACATGCAAGTGTGGTCGAGACGGGAAATACCCTGAATGCCAATTACTCATATACGTATATACACACAAACTCTTTTTATATAGGCATACTGTATATTCATCGTATGTATTAACACGCATTAACATTAACGCTCTCTTCAGACTCACTAGAATACAATTCACTGTTAATAACTCATTCTCGAATTGATACCTTATTCTGTTGGTAGAGTAAGACGGAGGGTGCACATCCAACGCATGCCCCACAAAAATTTCAAAGCCCTCTTTGCTCATTAGGCGTCATAGAAATTTCAACTGTCTCTTCCTGATGTTAAGTATAAGTTTCCTTTTTGTTTCCATTTTCTCTAAAACTTCGTCGTTGCTCACATATTCGGTCAATGGTATCCTCAGGATCTTTCTATAGAAATTTCAACTGTCTCTTCCTGATGTTAAGTATAAGTTTCCTTTTTGTTTCCATTTTCTCTAAAACTTCGTCGTTGCTCACATATTCGGTCCATGGTATCCTCAGCATCCTTCTGTAGAAATTTCAACTGTCTCTTCCTGATGTTAAGTATAAGTTTCCTTTTTGTTTCCATTTTCTCTAAAACTTCGTCGTTGCTCACATATTCGGTCCATGGTGTCCTCAGCATCCTTCTGTAGAAATTTCAACTGTCTCTTCCTGATCTTAAGTATAAGTTTCCTTTTTGTTTCCATTTTCTCTAAAACTTCGTCGTTGCTCACATATTCGGTCCATGGTGTCCTCAGCATCCTTCTGTAGAAATTTCAACTGTCTCTTCCTGATGTTAAGTATAAGTTTCCTTTTTGTTTCCATTTTCTCTAAAACTTCGTCGTTGCTCACATATTCGGTCCATGGTGTCCTCAGCATCCTTCTGTAGAAATTTCAACTGTCTCTTCCTGATCTTAAGTATAAGTTTCCTTTTTGTTTCCATTTTCTCTAAAACTTCGTCGTTGCTCACATATTCGGTCCATGGTGTCCTCAGCATCCTTCTGTAGAAATTTCAACTGTCTCTTCCTGATGTTAAGTATAAGTTTCCTTTTTGTTTCCATTTTCTCTAAAACTTCGTCGTTGCTCACATATTCGGTCCATGGTGTCCTCAGCATCCTTCTGTAGAAATTTCAACTGTCTCTTCCTGATGTTAAGTATAAGTTTCCTTTTTGTTTCCATTTTCTCTAAAACTTTGTCGTTGCTCACATATTCGGTCCATGGTGTCCTCAGCATCCTTCTGTAGAAATTTCAACTGTCTCTTCCTGATGTTAAGTATAATTTTTCTATTTGTTTCCATTTTCTCTAAAACTTCGTCGTTGCTCACATATTCGGTCCATGGTATCCTCAGCATCCTTCTGTAGAAATTTCAACTGTCTCTTCCTGGTGTTAAGTATAAGTTTCCTTTTTGTTTCCATTTTCTCTAAAACTTCGTCGTTGCTCACATATTCGGTCCATGGTATCCTCAGCATCCTTCTGTAGAAATTTCAACTGTCTCTTCCTGATCTTAAGTATAAGTTTCCTTTTTGCTGCTATTTTCTCTAAAACTTCGTCGTTGCTCACATATTCGGTCCATGGTGTCCTCAGCATCCTTCTGTAGAAATTTCAACTGTCTCTTCCTGATGTTAAGTATAAGTTTCCTTTTTGTTTCCATTTTCTCTAAAACTTCGTCGTTGCTCACATATTCGGTCCATGGTATCCTCAGCATCCTTCTGTAGACATTTCAACTGTCTCTGCCTGATGTTAAGTATAAGTTTCCTTTTTGTTTGCATTTTCTCTAAAACTTCGTCGTCACTCACATATTCGGTCCATGGTATCCTCAGCATCCTTCTGTAGAAATGTAAACTGTCTCTTCCTGATGTTAAGTATAAGTTTCCTTTTTGTTTCCATTTTCTCTAAAACTTCTTCCTTGCTCACATATTCGGCCCATGGTATCCTCAGCATCCTTCTGTAGAAATGTAAACTGTCTCTTCCTGATGTTAAGTATAAGTTTCCTTTTTGTTTCCATTTTCTCTAAAACTTCTTCGTTGCTCACATATTCGGTCCATGGTATCCTCAGCATCCTTCTGTAGAAATTTCAACTGTCTCTTCCTGATCTTAAGTATAAGTTTCCTTTTTGTTTTCATTTTCTCTAAAACTTCATCGTTGCTCACATATTCGGTCCATGGTATCCTCAGCATCCTTCTGTAAAAATTTCAACTGTCTCTTCCTGATCTTAAGTATAAGTTTCCTTTTTGTTTTCATTTTCTCTAAAACTTCATCGTTGCTCACATATTCGGTCCATGGTATCCTCAGCATCCTTCTGTAGAAATTTCAACTGTCTCTTCCTGATCTTAAGTATAAGTTTCCTTTTTGTTTTCATTTTCTCTAAAACTTCATCGTTGCTCACATATTCGGTCCATGGTATCCTCAGCATCCTTCTGTAGAAATTTCAACTGTCTCTTCCTGATCTTAAGTATAAGTTTCCTTTTTGTTTTCATTTTCTCTAAAACTTCATCGTTGCTCACATATTCGGTCCATGGTATCCTCAGCATCCTTCTGTAGAAATTTCAACTGTCTCTTTCTGATCTTAAGTATAAGTTTCCTTTTTGTTTTCATTTTCTCTAAAACTTCATCGTTGCTCACATATTCGGTCCATGGTATCCTCAGCATCCTTCTGTAGAAATTTCAACTGTCTCTTCCTGATCTTAAGTATAAGTTTCCTTTTTGTTTTCATTTTCTCTAAAACTTCATCGTTGCTCACATATTCGGTCCATGGTATCCTCAGCATCCTTCTGTAGAAATTTCAACTGTCTCTTCCTGATCTTAAGTATAAGTTTCCTTTTTGTTTCCATCTTCTCTAAAACTTCGTCGTTGCTCACATATTCGGTCCATGGTATCCTCAGCATCCTTCTGTAGAAATTTCAACTGTTTCTTCCTGATCTTAAGTATAAGTTTCCTTTTTGTTTTCATTTTCTCTAAAACTTCATCGTTGCTCACATATTCGGTCCATGGTATCCTCAGCATCCTTCTGTAGAAATTTCAACTGTCTCTTCCTGATCTTAAGTATAAGTTTCCTTTTTGTTTTCATTTTCTCTAAAACTTCATCGTTGCTCACATATTCGGTCCATGGTATCCTCAGCATCCTTCTGTAGAAATTTCAACTGTCTCTTCCTGATCTTAAGTATAAGTTTCCTTTTTGTTTCCATCTTCTCTAAAACTTCGTCGATGCTCACATATTCGGTCCATGGTATCCTCAGCATCCTTCTGTAGAAATTTCAACTGTCTCTTCCTGATCTTAAGTATAAGTTTCCTTTTTGTTTTCATTTTCTCTAAAACTTCATCGTTGCTCACATATTCGGTCCATGGTATCCTCAGCATCCTTCTGTAGAAATTTCAACTGTCTCTTCCTGATCTTAAGTATAAGTTTCCTTTTTGTTTTCATTTTCTCTAAAACTTCATCGTTGCTCACATATTCGGTCCATGGTATCCTCAGCATCCTTCTGTAGAAATTTCAACTGTCTCTTCCTGATCTTAAGTATAAGTTTCCTTTTTGTTTCCATCTTCTCTAAAACTTCGTCGTTGCTCACATATTCGGTCCATGGTATCCTCAGCATCCTTCTGTAGAAATTTCAACTGTCTCTTCCTGATCTTAAGTATAAGTTTCCTTTTTGTTTTCATTTTCTCTAAAACTTCATCGTTGATCACATATTCGGTCCATGGTATCCTCAGCATCCTTCTGTAGAAATTTCAACTGTCTCTTCCTGATCTTAAGTATAAGTTTCCTTTTTGTTTCCATCTTCTCTAAAACTTCGTCGTTGCTCACATATTCGGTCCATGGTATCCTCAGCATCCTTCTGTAGAAATTTCAACTGTCTCTTCCTGATCTTAAGTATAAGTTTCCTTTTTGTTTTCATTTTCTCTAAAACTTCATCGTTGCTCACATATTCGGTCCATGGTATCCTCAGCATCCTTCTGTAGAAATTTCAACTGTCTCTTCCTGATCTTAAGTATAAGTTTCCTTTTTGTTTTCATTTTCTCTAAAACTTCATCGTTGCTCACATATTCGGTCCATGGTATCCTCAGCATCCTTCTGTAGAAATTTCAACTGTCTCTTCCTGATCTTAAGTATAAGTTTCCTTTTTGTTTCCATCTTCTCTAAAACTTCGTCGTTGCTCACATATTCGGTCCATGGTATCCTCAGCATCCTTCTGTAGAAATTTCAACTGTCTCTTCCTGATGTTAAGTATAAGTTTCCTTTTTGTTTTCATTTTCTCTAAAACTTCATCGTTGCTCACATATTCGGTCCATGGTATCCTCAGCATCCTTCTGTAGAAATTTCAACTGTCTCTTCCTGATCTTAAGTATAAGTTTCCTTTTTGTTTTCATTTTCTCTAAAACTTCATCGTTGCTCACATATTCGGTCCATGGTATCCTCAGCATCCTTCTGTAGAAATTTCAACTGTCTCTTCCTGATCTTAAGTATAAGTTTCCTTTTTGTTTTCATTTTCTCTAAAACTTCATCGTTGCTGACATATTCGGTCCATGGTATCCTCAGCATCCTTCTGTAGAAATTTCAACTGTCTCTTCCTGATCTTAAGTATAAGTTTCCTTTTTGTTTTCATTTTCTCTAAAACTTCATCGTTGCTCACATATTCGGTCCATGGTATCCTCAGCATCCTTCTGTAGAAATTTCAACTGTCTCTTCCTGATCTTAAGTATAAGTTTCCTTTTTGTTTCCATCTTCTCTAAAACTTCGTCGTTGCTCACATATTCGGTCCATGGTATCCTCAGCATCCTTCTGTAGAAATTTCAACTGTCTCTTCCTGATCTTAAGTATAAGTTTCCTTTTTGTTTTCATTTTCTCTAAAACTTCATCGTTGCTCACATATTCGGTCCATGGTATCCTCAGCATCCTTCTGTAGAAATTTCAACTGTCTCTTCCTGATGTTAAGTATAAGTTTCCTTTTTGTTTCCATTTTCTCTAAAACCTCGTCGTTGTCCACATATTCGGTCCATGGTATCCTCAGCATCCTTCTGTAGAAATTTCAACTGTCTCTTCCTGATGTTAAGTATAAGTTTCCTTTTTGTTTTCATTTTCTCTAAAACTTCGCCGTTACTCACATATTCGGTCCATGGTATCCTCAGCATCCTTCTGTAGAAATTTCAACTGTCTCTTCCTGATGTTAAGTATAAGTTTCCTTTTTGTTTTCATTTTCTCTAAAACTTCGTCGTTGCTCACATATTCGGTCCATGGTATCCTCAGCATCCTTCTGTAGAAATTTCAACTGTCTCTTCCAGATCTTAAGTATAAGTTTCCTTTTTGTTTCCATTTTCTCTAAAACTTCGTCGTTGTTCACATATTCGGTCCATGGTATCCTCAGCATCCTTCTGTAGAAATTTCAACTGTCTCTTCCTGATCTTAAGTATAAGTTTCCTTTTTGTTTCCATTTTCTCTAAAACTTCGCCGTTACTCACATATTCGGTCCATGGTATCCTCAGCATCCTTCTGTAGAAATTTCAACTGTCTCTTCCTGATCTTAAGTATAAGTTTCCTTTTTGTTTCCATTTTCTCTAAAACGTTGTCGTTGCTCACATATTCGGTCCATGGTGTCCTCAGCATCCGTCTGTAGAAATTTCAACTGTCTCTTCCTGATGTTAAGTATAAGTTTCCTTTTTGTTTCCATTTTCTCTAAAACTTTGTCGTTGCTCACATATTCGGTCCATGGTATCCTCAGCATCCTTCTGTAGAAATTTCAACTGTCTCTTCCTGATCTTAAGTATAAGTTTCCTTTTTGTTTCCATTTTCTCTAAAACTTTGTCGTTGCTCACATATTCGGTCCATGGTGTCCTCAGCATCCTTCTGTAGAAATTTCAACTGTCTCTTCCTGATGTTAAGTATAAGTTTCCTTTTTTGTTTCCATTTTCTCTAAATCTTCATCGTTGCTCGCATATTCGGTCCATGGTATCCTCAGTATCCTTCTGTAGAAATTTCAACTGTCTCTTCCTGATGTTAAGTATAAGTTTCCTTTTTGTTTCCATTTTCTCTAAAACCTCGTCGTTGTCCACATATTCGGTCCATGGTATCTCAGCATCCTTCTGTAGAAATTTCAACTGTCTCTTCCTGATGTTAAGTATAAGTTTCCTTTTTGTTTCCATTTTCTCTAAAACTTCTTCCTTGCTCACATATTCGGCCCATGGTATCCTCAGCATCCTTCTGTAGAAATGTAAACTGTCTCTTCCTGATGTTAAGTATAAGTTTCCTTTTTGTTTCCATTTTCTCTAAAACTTCGTCGTTGCTCACATATTCGGTCCATGGTGTCCTCAGCATCCTTCTGTAGAAATTTCAACTGTCTCTTCCTGATGTTAAGTATAAGTTTCCTTTTTGTTTTCATTTTCTCTAAAACTTCGCCGTTACTCACATATTCGGTCCATGGTATCCTCAGCATCCTTCTGTAGAAATTTCAACTGTCTCTTCCTGATCTTAAGTATAAGTTTCCTTTTTGTTTTCATTTTCTCTAAAACTTCGTCGTTGCTCACATATTCGGTCCATGGTATCCTCAGCATCCTTCTGTAGAAATTTCAACTGTCTCTTCCTGATCTTAAGTATAAATTTCCTTTTTGTTTCCATTTTCTCTAAAACTTCGTCGTTGTTCACATATTCGGTCCATGGTATCCTCAGCATCCTTCTGTAGAAATTTCAACTGTCTCTTCCTGATCTTAAGTATAAGTTTCCTTTTTGTTTCCATTTTCTCTAAAACTTCGCCGTTACTCACATATTCGGTCCATGGTATCCTCAGCATCCTTCTGTAGAAATTTCAACTGTCTCTTCCTGATGTTAAGTATAAGTTTCCTTTTTGTTTCCATTTTCTCTAAAACTTCGTCGTTGCTCACATATTCGGTCCATGGTATCCTCAGCATCCTTCTGTAGAAATTTCAACTGTCTCTTCCTGATGTTAAGTATAAGTTTCCTTTTTGTTTCCATTTTCTCTAAAACCTCGTCGTTGTCCACATATTCGGTCCATGGTATCCTCAGCATCCTTCTGTAGAAATTTCAACTGTCTCTTCCTGATGTTAAGTATAAGTTTCCTTTTTGTTTCCATTTTCTCTAAAACTTCTTCCTTGCTCACATATTCGGCCCATGGTATCCTCAGCATCCTTCTGTAGAAATGTAAACTGTCTCTTCCTGATGTTAAGTATAAGTTTCCTTTTTGTTTCCATTTTCTCTAAAACTTCGCCGTTACTCACATATTCGGTCCATGGTATCCTCAGCATCCTTCTGTAGAAATTTCAACTGTCTCTTCCTGATCTTAAGTATAAGTTTCCGTTTTGTTTCCATTTTCTCTAAAACTTTGTCGTTGCTCACATATTCGGTCCATGGTGTCCTCAGCATCCTTCTGTAGAAATTTCAACTGTCTCTTCCTGATGTTAAGTATAAGTTTCCTTTTTGTTTCCATTTTCTCTAAAACTTTGTCGTTGCTCACATATTCGGTCCATGGTGTCCTCAGCATCCTTCTGTAGAAATTTCAACTGTCTCTTCCTGATGTTAAGTATAAGTTTCCTTTTTGTTTCCATTTTCTCTAAAACTTCGTCGTTGCTCACATATTCGGTCCATGGTATCCTCAGCATCCTTCTGTAGAAATTTCAACTGTCTCTTCCTGATGTTAAGTATAAGTTTCCTTTTTGTTTCCATTTTCTCTAAAACCTCGTCGTTGTCCACATATTCGGTCCATGGTATCCTCAGCATCCTTCTGTAGAAATTTCAACTGTCTCTTCCTGATGTTAAGTATAAGTTTCCTTTTTGTTTCCATTTTCTCTAAAACTTCTTCCTTGCTCACATATTCGGCCCATGGTATCCTCAGCATCCTTCTGTAGAAATGTAAACTGTCTCTTCCTGATGTTAAGTATAAGTTTCCTTTTTGTTTCCATTTTCTCTAAAACTTCGTCGTTGCTCACATATTCGGTCCATGGTATCCTCAGCATCCTTCTGTAGAAATTTCAACTGTCTCTTCCTGATGTTAAGTATAAGTTTCCTTTTTGTTTTCATTTTCTCTAAAACTTCGCCGTTACTCACATATTCGGTCCATGGTATCCTCAGCATCCTTCTGTAGAAATTTCAACTGTCTCTTCCTGATCTTAAGTATAAGTTTCCTTTTTGTTTTCATTTTCTCTAAAACTTCGTCGTTGCTCACATATTCGGTCCATGGTATCCTCAGCATCCTTCTGTAGAAATTTCAACTGTCTCTTCCTGATCTTAAGTATAAGTTTCCTTTTTGTTTCCATTTTCTCTAAAACTTCGTCGTTGTTCACATATTCGGTCCATGGTATCCTCAGCATCCTTCTGTAGAAATTTCAACTGTCTCTTCCTGATCTTAAGTATAAGTTTCCTTTTTGTTTCCATTTTCTCTAAAACTTCGCCGTTACTCACATATTCGGTCCATGGTATCCTCAGCATCCTTCTGTAGAAATTTCAACTGTCTCTTCCTGATCTTAAGTATAAGTTTCCTTTTTGTTTCCATTTTCTCTAAAACTTTGTCGTTGCTCACATATTCGGTCCATGGTGTCCTCAGCATCCTTCTGTAGAAATTTCAACTGTCTCTTCCTGATGTTAAGTATAAGTTTCCTTTTTGTTTCCATTTTCTCTAAAACTTTGTCGTTGCTCACATATTCGGTCCATGGTATCCTCAGCATCCTTCTGTAGAAATTTCAACTGTCTCTTCCTGATCTTAAGTATAAGTTTCCTTTTTGTTTCCATTTTCTCTAAAACTTCGCCGTTACTCACATATTCGGTCCATGGTATCCTCAGCATCCTTCTGTAGAAATTTCAACTGTCTCTTCCTGATCTTAAGTATAAGTTTCCTTTTTGTTTCCATTTTCTCTAAAACTTTGTCGTTGCTCACATATTCGGTCCATGGTGTCCTCAGCATCCTTCTGTAGAAATTTCAACTGTCTCTTCCTGATGTTAAGTATAAGTTTCCTTTTTGTTTCCATTTTCTCTAAAACTTTGTCGTTGCTCACATATTCGGTCCATGGTATCCTCAGCATCCTTCTGTAGAAATTTCAACTGTCTCTTCCTGATCTTAAGTATAAGTTTCCTTTTTGTTTCCATTTTCTCTAAAACTTCGCCGTTACTCACATATTCGGTCCATGGTATCCTCAGCATCCTTCTGTAGAAATTTCAACTGTCTCTTCCTGATCTTAAGTATAAGTTTCCTTTTTGTTTCCATTTTCTCTAAAACTTTGTCGTTGCTCACATATTCGGTCCATGGTGTCCTCAGCATCCTTCTGTAGAAATTTCAACTGTCTCTTCCTGATGTTAAGTATAAGTTTCCTTTTTGTTTCCATTTTCTCTAAAACTTTGTCGTTGCTCACATATTCGGTCCATGGTATCCTCAGCATCCTTCTGTAGAAATTTCAACTGTCTCTTCCTGATCTTAAGTATAAGTTTCCTTTTTGTTTCCATTTTCTCTAAAACTTCGCCGTTACTCACATATTCGGTCCATGGTATCCTCAGCATCCTTCTGTAGAAATTTCAACTGTCTCTTCCTGATCTTAAGTATAAGTTTCCTTTTTGTTTCCATTTTCTCTAAAACTTTGTCGTTGCTCACATATTCGGTCCATGGTGTCCTCAGCATCCTTCTGTAGAAATTTCAACTGTCTCTTCCTGATGTTAAGTATAAGTTTCCTTTTTGTTTCCATTTTCTCTAAAACTTTGTCGTTGCTCACATATTCGGTCCATGGTGTCCTCAGCATCCTTCTGTAGAAATTTCAACTGTCTCTTCCTGATGTTAAGTATAAGTTTCCTTTTTGTTTCCATTTTCTCTAAAACTTCGTCGTTGCTCACATATTCGGTCCATGGTATCCTCAGCATCCTTCTGTAGAAATTTCAACTGTCTCTTCCTGATGTTAAGTATAAGTTTCCTTTTTTGTTTCCATTTTCTCTAAAACTTCATCGTTGCTCGCATATTCGGTCCATGGTATCCTCAGCATCCTTCTGTAGAAATTTCAACTGTCTCTTCCTGATGTTAAGTATAAGTTTCCTTTTTGTTTCCATTTTCTCTAAAACTTTGTCTTTGCTCACATATTCGGTCCATGGTATCCTCAGCATCCTTCTGTAGAAATTTCAACTGTCTCTTCCTGATGTTAAGTATAAGTTTCCTTTTTGTTTCCATTTTCTCTAAAACTTCGTCGTTGCTCACATATTCGGTCCATGGTATCCTCAGCATCCTTCTGTAGAAATTTCAACTGTCTCTTCCTGATGTTAAGTATAAGTTTCCTTTTTGTTTCCATTTTCTCTAAAACTTTGTCTTTGCTCACATATTCGGTCCATGGTATCCTCAGCAACCTTCTGTAGAAATTTCAACTGTCTCTTCCTGATGTTAAGTATAAGTTTCCTTTTTGTTTCCATTTTCTCTAAAACTTCGTCGTTGCTCACATATTCGGTCCATGGTATCCTCAGCATCCTTCTGTAGAAATTTCAACTGTCTCTTCCTGATGTTAAGTATAAGTTTCCTTTTTGTTTCCATTTTCTCTAAAACTTTGTCTTTGCTCACATATTCGGTCCATGGTATCCTCAGCATCCTTCTGTAGAAATTTCAACTGTCTCTTCCTGATGTTAAGTATAAGTTTCCTTTTTGTTTCCATTTTCTCTAAAACTTCGTCGTTGCTCACATATTCGGTCCATGGTATCCTCAGCATCCTTCTGTAGAAATTTCAACTGTCTCTTCCTGATGTTAAGTATAAGTTTCCTTTTTGTTTCCATTTTCTCTAAAACTTCTTCGTTGCTCACATATTCGGTCCATGGTATCCTCAGCATCCTTCTGTAGAAATTTCAACTCTCTCTTCCTGATGTTAAGTATAAGTTTCCTTTTTGTTTCCATTTTCTCTAAAACTTCTTCGTTGCTCACATATTCGGTCCATGGTATCCTCAGCATCCTTCTGTAGAAATTTCAACTCTCTCTTCCTGATGTTAAGTATAAGTTTCCTTTTTGTTTCCATTTTCTCTAAAACTTCTTCGTTGCTCACATATTCGGTCCATGGTATCCTCAGCATCCTTCTGTAGAAATTTCAACTCTCTCTTCCTGATGTTAAGTATAAGTTTCCTTTTTGTTTCCATTTTCTCTAAAACTTCTTCGTTGCTCACATATTCGGTCCATGGTATCCTCAGCATCCTTCTGTAGAAATTTCAACTCTCTCTTCCTGATGTTAAGTATAAGTTTCCTTTTTGTTTCCATTTTCTCTAAAACTTCTTCGTTGCTCACATATTCGGTCCATGGTATCCTCAGCATCCTTCTGTAGAAATTTCAACTCTCTCTTCCTGATGTTAAGTATAAGTTTCCTTATTGTTTCCATTTTCTCTAAAACTTCTTCGTTGCTCACATATTCGGTCCATGGTATCCTCAGCATCCTTCTGTAGAAATTTCAACTCTCTCTTCCTGATGTTAAGTATAAGTTTCCTTTTTGTTTCCATTTTCTCTAAAACTTCTTCGTTGCTCACATATTCGGTCCATGGTATCCTCAGCATCCTTCTGTAGAAATTTCAACTCTCTCTTCCTGATGTTAAGTATAAGTTTCCTTATTGTTTCCATTTTCTCTAAAACTTCTTCGTTGCTCACATATTCGGTCCATGGTATCCTCAGCATCCTTCTGTAGAAATTTCAACTCTCTCTTCCTGATGTTAAGTATAAGTTTCCTTTTTGTTTCCATTTTCTCTAAAACTTCTTCGTTGCTCACATATTCGGTCCATGGTATCCTCAGCATCCTTCTGTAGAAATTTCAACTCTCTCTTCCTGATGTTAAGTATAAGTTTCCTTTTTGTTTCCATTTTCTCTAAAACTTCTTCGTTGCTCACATATTCGGTCCATGGTATCCTCAGCATCCTTCTGTAGAAATTTCAACTCTCTCTTCCTGATGTTAAGTATAAGTTTCCTTTTTGTTTCCATTTTCTCTAAAACTTCTTCGTTGCTCACATATTCGGTCCATGGTATCCTCAGCATCCTTCTGTAGAAATTTCAACTCTCTCTTCCTGATGTTAAGTATAAGTTTCCTTTTTGTTTCCATTTTCTCTAAAACTTCTTCGTTGCTCACATATTCGGTCCATGGTATCCTCAGCATCCTTCTGTAGAAATTTCAACTCTCTCTTCCTGATGTTAAGTATAAGTTTCCTTATTGTTTCCATTTTCTCTAAAACTTCTTCGTTGCTCACATATTCGGTCCATGGTATCCTCAGCATCCTTCTGTAGAAATTTCAACTCTCTCTTCCTGATGTTAAGTATAAGTTTCCTTTTTGTTTCCATTTTCTCTAAAACTTCTTCGTTGCTCACATATTCGGTCCATGGTATCCTCAGCATCCTTCTGTAGAAATTTCAACTCTCTCTTCCTGATGTTAAGTATAAGTTTCCTTATTGTTTCCATTTTCTCTAAAACTTCTTCGTTGCTCACATATTCGGTCCATGGTATCCTCAGCATCCTTCTGTAGAAATTTCAACTGTCTCTTCCTGATGTTAAGTATAAGTTTCCTTTTTGTTTCCATTTTCTCTAAAACTTCTTCGTTGCTCACATATTCGGTCCATGGTATCCTCAGCATCCTTCTGTAGAAATTTCAACTCTCTCTTCCTGATGTTAAGTATAAGTTTCCTTTTTGTTTCCATTTTCTCTAAAACTTCTTCGTTGCTCACATATTCGGTCCATGGTATCCTCAGCATCCTTCTGTAGAAATTTCAACTCTCTCTTCCTGATGTTAAGTATAAGTTTCCTTTTTGTTTCCATTTTCTCTAAAACTTCTTCGTTGCTCACATATTCGGTCCATGGTATCCTCAGCATCCTTCTGTAAAACCACATTTTTGTTCCTTCAAGTCTATTCTCCATTTTCGAGAAGATTTTCTAGTACTTACTGCCATATAGGAGAACATATATCACGTAACAGTTTATTACTCTTTTCCTTGTTTCTAGTGAAGTTTTATTGTCTTAGTATAATGCTTGACCATAGGGTGGCATCTTTGACTTTACAAATACGCCCTAAAAAATATATTGTCTCAGACAGCAGAGTTTTGCTTTTACCCAGAGTTTGCTAAACCAATACTAAGAGTGCTATATGAGGGCGTGCTATACCCTAATAAGCAACAATACGAATAAGTGAAGAAGAATTAACTTGTACGAGTTATCTGCATTTGGCATGGACGGCGGCATGAAAATAGTTTACTCTCGTAGAGTGAATAAAATGTTCAGTTCGACGTTTCAAAATGCATTATATAACACAGCAACCGTTTTTATGACGCCCAGACGGTCAATGCAGGTTTCGTACTATATTTTATGTCAGGTGACATTTTTCTAAGACCACTGCTCTTCTTCTCCAAACTCTAACAAGGAATAAAATGTAAGATACTGGTGGGAAAGTTGAACCTCATCTGTCATTAGGTCTTTTGAACAGGAGTAGAGGTTAATCCCTTGTTTTCTGATTAGGATTGGGTTTGTGGTCCTTCCTAATTTCTTCTCATTCCATTTAATTCTCATTAACCACTTGCGTCTTAGTGGCATTATTGCCTTGCTTGAAATTAAATGATTTAAATACAGAAATAAAAAATAACCCCACAGTTCGAGAAGGAAGGAAAAAAGAAAGAAAAAAGAAACATGGCAGGAGGAAGAAAGGAGAGTAAGGAAGAAGTAAAAGAAAGAAAGAAGGAAAGAATGAGAATAAGAAAGAAAGAAAGAAAGACAGACGGAAGAAAGAAAGAAAGAAAGAAAGAATGGAAAAGAGAGAAAGGAAGGGAGGAAGGAAAGAAAGAAAGAAAGGAAAGAAAGAGAGAAGGAAGAAAAGAAAGGAAAGAAAGAAATAGAAAGAGAGAAAGAAAGACAAAGAAAGAAGTAAGGAAGGAAGGAAAAAGAGAAAAAAGATGGGAGGAAGGAAAGAGAGAAAGAAAGAAAGAAAGAAAGAGAGAGATAAGGAAGCAAGGAAGGAAAAAGAAAGAAAAAAGAAGTAAAGAAGGAAGAAAAGAGACGAAGGAATGAAAGAAAGGAAGAAAGCAAGAAAGACGAGAGGAAGGAAGAAGGAAGCAAGGAAGAAAAAAGCCAGAAAGAAAGAAAGAAGAGAGGAAGAAAAGAAAGAAAGAAAGCCCCCCCCCCCAAAAACAAAACAGAAGAAATAAAAGAATAAAAAATATACGCCCTCATTTCAGTCCATAGATTAAAAAGTGCCATATCGGGCGTATGGTTTAAGTCAGAACAACGGTATTTGTGTGATACTATTTTTAACATGGATATACATAATTTGAAAGGAAATCTCGCAAGATATTGCCCCTTGGGGGTCAGGTTAATTTATACGCCTATGTTTAGCAGAGATCAGTAATTGGAGAAGGACACTTTACTTTGGGTTCACACGGATGTTTTGATTTTGAAGTTTGACAGAATATTGCTGTAACGATGAAAACTGTTCCGACTTACTACATTCTTCAGTATCAACAATTCTAACCTTCACAGATAACATCAGCCAAGTCAGGCACATTCTTTTCGTATACCATTGCTGAGATATAAGTTCCACTGGAGCAGCTTATTCAAACGAACAGCTACTTTGTGGAACCGACTCCCAGGAGGGCGCTTCTTCGATCACTATAACCTGTTCAAGTCTAGGATTAATCGTTATCGTCCCCATACAAACTGTGAAACATGTAAACCTCGACATCGAATGTTTTTTGTCCTCGTACAAAGTGAACATTATTGCCAAATATTAAAATAAAAAGTAAACAGACAATTTAGTTCATGGGACATATAATCACATATAATTTTTTTTTAATATGATTATAAATAAAAATCTCCAAATCAGTAATATTTTTAAAGAATTATTAAATTTTATAGAAGTTAATAGGCTTTAACGATGTGATTTCTTAAAATGTAAAATAAATAATTTTTCTTTTTTCAAATTTGTAACCTGGAAAGCAAAAATGCTAAACATATTCCAGATTATAAATTTCAAATTATTTTACATTTGAAAAAATCATCTTGTATAAGCATATTTTGTTTTGGTTTCCGTATGGTGATCAGTTTACAATAATTTTTCATAATGAAACCAAACCAAAGATTAACTTTTATGAAATTTAATATTTTTTATATTCGCGATCTGGAATGTTTAATCTAGAGTAACATTAAAAAAAACACAATATATCATATATATATATATAAAACACAATATTTCGGTTCGCAGTGTTTATTGTACAACTCCGCCAGGGAAAGATACAAATCTACAGCTTAAAATACAATGTGCCAAATATGAAATATATATATATATATATATATATATATATATATATATATATATATATATATATATATATATACATACAGATAGATAGATATGTGTGTGTGTGAAATGTATATATATATATATATATATATATATATATATATATGCAATTTATTATATATATTAATTATATGTTATAAATGCGCGGTACTTATTGGAAACATATTTAGTCGGATCCAACTAATTCTGATTTCTTTTTTAATTTGTAGGTCTGATGAATTGGATCGTGATTACGATTCCAATGTAATAAATTATAACCGTGGAATATTAGTGTTTGAGACTTTTACATTATATTCTTACTCTGTCCTGGACATTGAGTTCTACCTGGATTCTATGCTCTTGGAATATATATATATATATATATATATATATATATATATATATATATATATATATATATATATGTGTGTGTGTGTGTGTATGTCTATATATTTATATATATATATATGTGTATATATATATATATATATGTGAGTGTGTGTGTATTTGTGTGTGTGTTTATTAACCGTTAATATTATCTCTCTCTCTCTCTCTCTCTCTCTCACTATATATATATATATATATATATATATATATATATATATATATATATATATACAAGGATTGGACAAAATAACTGGAACAGGTGCAAATTCTACTCCTATATTTCAAAGACTCAAGAACCTTAACTAAAACTTCTAATTTACTGTCTTTGTCTTATCTATTTTTAGAATTTAGTAAAATTTAAGCTAAATGCGTTACCGCTCCGAGTTCGAAAAAGGGCAAATTGTTGGAGCTCGCATGGCAGGAGCCTTGATCACTAAGGTTGCTCAACTGTTTGATTGACCAAGAGCTACCATATCAAGAAATATGACGCAATTCGAGAAACAGGGCAAAACCTCTAGCAACCGTAGCAATTTGGGCCAGACTTGCAAACTTACTGACAAGGACCGACGTGTATTGAAATGCAATGTGGCAAAAAAATCATCGGACTACTGCGGCCAAAGTGACTGCTGAGTTGAATAATCATC
This sequence comes from Acanthosepion esculentum, assembly GCA_964036315.1. Classification (NCBI taxonomy): domain Eukaryota; kingdom Metazoa; phylum Mollusca; class Cephalopoda; order Sepiida; family Sepiidae; genus Acanthosepion; species Acanthosepion esculentum. The sequence goes on along the minus strand of OZ038502.1, from coordinate 23,683,685 downwards.
TGAATAGTCCAGTTTCTACTAAAACTGTTCGTCGTGAGCTCAATAAGGCTGGATATCATGGAAGAGTCGCCATAAGGAAACCTCTTCTCTCCACTCACAACATTCAGAAATGGTTGAAGTGGTGCAGAGATCACAATGCCTGGTCTGCAGACCAATGGAAGCAAGTCATATTCTCAAGCGAGTCCAGTCTTTCTCTTTTCCAACTTCAGGGCGAGTTTATGTGTCGAGGCAGCCCAAAGAAGCTTACAACCCTGACTGCCTTCTTCTAACAGGGAAGTATGGAGGTGGATCAATGATAGTTTGGGCCACCATATCATGGAAATGTTTTGGTCCAATAGTTGTCCTGCATGGTAGAATCAACAGCAAAGATTACCGGAACATTTTGGGAGATCATGTTCATCCAATGGCCAAGACTTTATTCCCTGATGGTGACTGCATCTTCCAAGACGATAATGCTCCAATACATACCGCTTGAATGGTTAAGAATTGGTATGAAGAGCATGAAAGTGAGCTGGAACATATGGAGTGGCCTCCCCAATCTCCAGATATCAATATTATTGAACATTCGTGGTGCATTTTGGAGAGACAAGTTAGGAGCCGCTATCATCCACCGTCGTGTCGTAAAGAGCTAGAGCAGGCGTTAATGGAAGAATGGCTGAAAATTCCTCTGGATGAAGTCAGGAAGCTGTATGATTCCATTCCTAGACATATTAAAGCTGTATGTGAGGCTAAAGGAGGACCAACTCCATATTAAATACATTTTCTTTGAATTTAACAAGAGGTTCAATTATTTTCTCCAACCCCTGTATGTATAAACATTTTTTTAAATAAATACACTTGGAACGATTCACCCCAAAATAAGAAGAATCTATATTTATTAAAATTCGCACCAAATTTTCTCAGAACGATGCCCTTCCATTATATTTGGATTGACATTTGCAATCGCCACAGATGTGGTGCGCTATTTCTAATTGTGGAGTCTACGTTCGCACTAAACCCGATAGACAATCCCAAAACATATTTAAAAAAAAATTTTTTTTTAAATTGTAAAAAAATATATATATATCACTGTAAGTATCTCGAATATCATCCAAACTTGTAAAATGTTAATAATTCCCTGGTTTTTGGTCATTTTTCATTCTGAGGGTTGGAGTTGTTGCTGGGCAAGCTAAACAAATTTTGAATTAGACTTATAATTTCAAAAGAGTATCAAAAGTTAATTACCCCCCCCCCCCCAAAAAAAAACAACTTTAATTTACAATTTATAATGTCTTGGGGCGAATTATTATTTGCGATAAGTAGCTTTATATTATTTGGACCGAATTAACAGAAAAGATGTAATATATTTACATGGCAGTCAAAAGCCACGTGTCTAAATGGTTCAATCACGCGCTCATCTCCAATACATTTCGATTTTATTTAAGTATATTTCCATACGAATGCGTTTACTTAGTCTAGAAATGTTGTTATTAAATTACATTCGTCCGGAAAGATTGTATAATTTTTGTTCTATGGGAAAATATTAAAGACTGAATTAATGGCAAAGCCAATGAAGAAGACGAAATTGAAAAAATAAAATTTTTTTAGGGGAAAATTTTTTTTACCATTCTCACCTGCGGAATATTTTCGTAACGACATTAAGGCTTCACGTTATGCTTTGTAATCAATAAACCAGTCAATCATTCTATCTATCTATCTATCTATCTATCTATCTATCTATCTGAACGCATGATCATCTATCTATCTAAGGTTTTTTCATTATCTATCTATCTATCTATCTATCTATCTATCTATCTATCTATCTATCTATCTGAGCATGTTCATCTATCTATCTATCTATCTATCTATCTATCTATCTATCTATCTATCTATCCGAGTCTATTCATATCAATTTACCTCAGTCTTTGCACACACACACACACACACACACACAGACACACACACACACACACACACACACACACACACACATACACACACACACACAGACACACACACACACACTTTTATGTATGTATGTATCTATTTATCGATCTGCGTATATTCATTGCTATATTCATATCTTAGAATCTACCTCGCTTTGTCTGTCACTCATAACACACACACATATATATATACATGCATACATACATACATATATATACATATATATACACACACACACACACACACATATATATATATATATATATATATATATATATATATATATATATATATATATACATACATACATACATACATACATACATGCATACATACACATAGGTCTCTCTCTGTTTATCCTTCTATGAAAAATCCGTCATTGTTGTTATCTTTTTCGTCCCCTATGGCCATGAAAGAGAAATAACTTGCCGATACTTACACCTGTTTTATTTAAAGTAAATATATTACGACGGTAAATGCTATTTAAAAAAAAAATGGCCACAAAGAAAAAAGGCAATTTAACGGACAAGTAGTCTAGAATATCAAAAGGCCAATGTAACTCATCTTTCAAACATAAATCTACCAAGAAAGTCGAACTGCCAAATCGTTATGATCGTGTCACTGATATATATATATATATATATATATATATTTGTCATCCACAGACAGACTGTTTCGCTGTTTCACAGCTCATCATGAAGAAATATAGTCTTAAAGTGTGGTATATTTATGGGATAAAGTGCTCAATATCAGAGATAGAGCGTGTGTAAATATAAAAGTGAACATAGAAATCAACACTTAGAGGCGACAGTCTGTTTCATGCTAGATGCAATCGTCAGGCCCCTGACGATCGCATCTAGCATGAAACAGACTGTCGCCTCTAAGTGTTGACTTGTATATATATATATATATATATATATATATATATATATATATATATATATATATATATATATATTAGGAAATAGTTATAATTAGCGTCTCAGTACAACACAAATTACTAAATAAACGATCAGATCAAATCTCAAATTACGGACTCGAAAATTTATGTTTTCTACGTTACTTATGTTCGAAAACTAAAAACAGATACCTTGTTAAATATCGCCATGAATAATGAAAATATATACACAATATACAACGGACAAAATGTCACATACTTGAGAAAAAGTCAACATTTTAAACTAAACAAATAAGATAACGAAACACCGAAAAAAAATAAACAAGGAACCTGAACAAATTAATTAACATAAATAATAAACAAATTAAGAAACTATTATTGCACACGTAAACGCAAGTAAATATAATAATAATAATAATAACAATAATAATAATAATAATTATAACAGTAATAATAATAATAATAATAATAATAATAATAATGACAACAACAACAACAATAATAATAATAATAATAATAATAATAATAATAATAATAATAATAATAATAATAATAATAATAATAATAAAACAACAAGAACACCTCTATAAAAATTATCAAGAAATTGTCCAAATGCAAGGACCTGGAGATCGAGATTAACAGGATGTGGGGAATGAAGGCTGTGACTGTACCAATAGTAATAGGAGCTCTGGGCCTTTTGACAAAAGGAATGGGCAATTCTACTAAGAGTGTCCCAGGTAACATCAACATATAAGTTGCCCAGAGGATCTAGGAACCTCCCAAATGCTAAGAAAATCAATTAAACGACCATTCTTCTATAGGGTCTGAGGAACATAATTTGGACCCAGCTTTTCAGGATACAAAGCAGAAAACATATTTTCATAATTATTATTATTATTATTATTATTATTATTATTAATAATAATAATAATAATAATAATAATAATAATGTAACTATGCTCTGGGACTGTCAATTCAATCTGATAGAGAAATAAAAGCCGACAAACCTGATATTGTCATAAAAGACAAGATATTCAGGAAGTGTGCGCTTATTGACGTAGCAGTAACATCTGAGGAAACACCTTGACAAAAATTATCGAGAAATTGTCCAAATACAAGGACCTGGAGATCGAGATTAACAGGCTATTGGGAATGAAGACTGAAACTGTACCAATAGTATTCGGAGCTCTGGGGCTCGTGACAAAAAGGGATGGACAATTTTACTAACAGTGTCCCAGGTAAAATCAACATATAACTTGTCCAGAATATCTCCCTAATAGGAACATCCCATATACAAAGTAAAGTGCTATCAGTTAAATGGCAATTCTCCACTAGTGCCTAAGGACCATAGTTTGGACCCGGCTCTGCAGGATACAAAGCAGGAAACATAATAATAATCAAAAGAATAATAATAATCAAAAACAAATGATTAAGTAATCTATAATAATTAATAAGTAAACTATAAACAAAAAACACCATACAATTGCGACAAATAACCACAATGTTAATTAATATAGTTTAGAGTCATTTGAAGTAAAATCCTTAAACCAATAACCGTTACGATAATAAAATAGACGTGGTTACTAACAATGAACCTTTGACCAGTATATATATAGAGTCAAGCCAACCCACAATACACCTAATCTGAATATTCTATCCAATCATGAGACACAATATCGCTGCTCTCTCTCTATATACTAACCGAATTACCCGTGCATTGCTGCGTGTCGAAGACTTTTTGTAAGAAAAAGATGACTGGTTTTAAAATCATTGTTATAATTTGTGAAAAAAAAAGAAGAAAAAACGATGCATTTCCATATTACTCAATGATCATGCCGATGCGACCTCCATCTTCTGGCTTTCTCCTTCTATATTTTAGAGAAGAGTCATTCTCTTGTTCAAATTTAAATTTAAAACAAAAGAAAAAGCAGCTTGATCTGACCTTTTTGATATTTCAACGTTGATATGACAGTTGAATTGTTGCAACAAATATGCACTGTAAGGCATTACACACTGATTCGTGATTTCCTGCTCAACTTGACGTCCATATTGTCTCAGTTTGATCTTGCCGATGTGACCTCCATCTTCTGGCTTTCTCCTTCTATATTTTGGATAGTAGTCATTCCCTTGGCTTATTTAAACCAAAGGGAAACATCAGTGTGGGGTTTGTGCTCCTTGGGACCCCCTTTGATCAAAATGAAATATACTTATTCAAGTACCGTTGGTAATGTATTTTCAGAATATATATGCTTATGGAGGTTTATCTTCAAAACACTAGAAGTTCGATAGCAAACAATTAGAGAGACAGAGGATATATATATATATATATATATATATATATATTTTTTTTTTCTGTGTATTTAGGCAGTAAATATTCTTTAAGTCAAATGCTATTAATACGACAGACATTTTATATCGATTAATTTTAATGATCGACCGTTCCAAATTATGAATAACTAGCAGCATGGCCCGGCGTTGCCCGTTCTTGATTAAAAAATCGTACAACTCATACAGCTATCGCTATCACTTGACTTAAATTATTTTTGCCCTTCCTTGCCTTTATAAGAGTGTCCTTTGCTGTGCTGATGTTGCTACATGCCTTACTTCTTGCCTATCTCACACTGCGAATTTTTTTCTAAGCTCTATACTAAACATTAAATCTGTTATGAAAAAAGAACTGAACAAAATGAACACAAAACGATCAGTTTAAAAAGGACTCGTAACTGGAAAATATTTTTTCACACCCAACCCAGTTCTGCGGAATCAGAATCAACGTTGAGTTTAAACAAGCGAATGAGCCAATTGGAGTAAAGTGCCATGCAGATTTAAATTTTTCCCACTTGTGACGAATGAAGATATCGATTTTTTTGCATGCTAGTTAACATTCGTGTCAGTTGGCTCTCACGCTAGCCAATAGAATCTTCCTATCTATTCGTGGCAGCCAGTTATAGGCTCTCACTCTGGCCAGTAGAAAATGGCCGCAAACTACATGAAAACTGCCGTAGAAGCATGAAAAAATCGATTATTTCCACTATCGATGGGAGTTGGGAAATGCAAAGTCGGTCTTGGCCTACTCACTAACTTGGAGCATGTGCATGTAAATTTTGTTGCAAATCCGTCGAAAATTGCGGCCGTGCATTTGTTACACACGCACGTACGCACGCACGCACGCACATCCTGCCTTTTATATATATAGATACTTCTCAAGCAAGGAGGAAATTCCGTCGTCAATTCTCCGATGTTCATTTCGGAACAAATATATAAGACATATTGATCAAACTTGCGATTTTCTCAAGTCATAGTAGCTAGAGACAATTAGTGAGTCCTGTAGAACTAATGATTGTTGTGACATAAGCAAAGTGTGTTGTAACGTATGCGAGGTGTGATATCTTACATGGAATATACCACAACCACATTTTCCCGGAGACTCACTTGCCATCTATTGGGCCAGGAGCCCATCAGGCAAAGCAGTAAAAAGCAGCGTAAGAATCATATTTACATTAAACACTTACTCACAAAAAAAAATATACTTAAAATACTAGCAAGATCAAATAGTCAGAACTGATTCATCATCCCTAGAGGACTGCACATTCAACAAAAACAACCATATATAAATTTAAAAAATTATAACATAAGCGCATTTTAGGATTTAAAGTTGTAGAACTAAGAGTGTTGTAACGGAGGTAGCTAGTGTGTTTTGATGTGAGGTGTGGCGTATGTTTTTTTTTTTTTCATATACATCGGAGGGATGCGGATACGTAAGTTTTAATTGTTTTTAATTATTGTTTTTTTTTTTTAAGCATTTCACCCCAAGCAAGGCGGGAAGCCACTAGCACGCAAGGGGTTACAGAGGATTTGGAGCAAGAGCAGATAGGAATGTTAGAGGAAAGGATGTAGAGAAGGATAGTGGATAGATCAAGGCAACTAGAGATGTCGATTGACATTACATTTGAATAGTTGGAGATTATAGTTGTCAGGGAAACAGGAATAAGGAAGGAAGTTCCACAGGCGATAGGTGCGAGATATGAAGCTACTGGAGTAGAAGAGACGGCTACATTTAACAGTTTCAACTGTGAAAGGCTGGGAGCGGGATGCCAGTCTCGTAGGACGCTTGAATTCATGAAGTCTGGAAACCTGCGAAAGTAGCTCACCGGAGCAATTACCGTGAAAGTATTTGTAAAAAAAGACAGAGAGAGGCCACGGCGCGTCTGTGAGAGAGCGACTGCAGACGAGATGCCAGATCAGGGCCAACGACGTTGCAAATCCGTCTCTGGATCTTATCAAGAACCCCGTGGCAAACACAAGGGGCTCCAGACCATATATAGCAGTAATACTCCATGCAAGGGCGAATGGTTGATTTGTAGATTTGAAGGATCGATTCCGGGGAGAAAAATTTGCTGGCCCGGCACAGGGAGCCGACTTTCCTTGCGGTGGATGAAGCAATTGACTCAGTGTATTTGTTCCATCTCAGGTCAGCAGACAGCGTGAGACCGAGCAGCCACAGAGAGAACTCTCGAGAAGTTGAGCTTCAGACATTCTAATGGTATGCAGGGAAGGATCTCTGTGGTAATTAATAGAGAGCAGTTTTGTTTTTGAGTCGTTAAAGTTAACCAGCCAATTCTTGCCCCAGTTCACAACCGATTAGAGGTCCTTTTCGAGAGGAACGGCCAGGTTAATTTTGTCAGCGACACTAAATTTGTTTTTGAGGCAGTAGTAAATTGTGGTGTCGTCCGTGTAGATGCCAACTTGGGAGTCTATGGCGTCAGGAAGATCATTTATGAAGATAAGGAATAGAGTAGGGCCTAGGATGGTGCCCTGAGGAACACCTGCGTTCGTGGGATAGGAGCTGGAGGTGAATCCGTTGAGAACGACCTTCAATTCATTGTTTGACAGGAATGATTGTATTAGGTCAAACAGTCGACCAGTAATACCATAACCCTGAAGCTTGCGAAGAAGGCCGGCATGCCAAACCCTATCAAACGCTTTGAAATGTCTAAGGCCACGGCACGAGCTTCTCAGTTATTATGAAGAGCTTGGTAGACAAATTCAGTGATGGGCGTAAGCACATCATCTGTAGATCGGGCAAAGCGGAAACCATACTGCTTGTCTGAGAGCAGATCAAGGGATGTAAGGTGGTTAACCACTTCGGCGTTGATTTGTGCTTCGAAGACTTTACCAAAGTGGGACAGGATACTGATAGGACGGTAATTCGAAGGGTCAGAGGGGTCGCCAGAGTTCTTAAAGACAGGAACAATAGATGAGGACTTCCAGCAGTCAGGAAAACTAGACTCCTTGAGGCAGGAGTTGTATAATTTAGAGAGGGCGGGCGTCAATTCATGCGCGCATTTCTTCAAGACAATGGCTGGTATCACATCTCCACCACTAGCCTTGTGGGTGTTTAAATTAGAGATAATGCCCAATACCAATGACGGGGATATGTGTAACCCGCTCAATAGGGCCTCGGTTCTGGGAGGGAAATCGGGTATGGGTACACCGGAAGAGTCAAGCGTTAAAATGATAGAAAATTTCCGAGCAAAGCATTCAGCCTTGGCAGCAGAGGAGATCAGGACCTCAAACTGGTTGAACAAAGGACGTATAGAGGGTTTGCTATTGTTCAGAACGGTCTTGCAGAGACGCCTATAATCCTTGGAGCCGAATTTTGGAGATGCAATACGTTCCTTTATACGAGCAGCAAATAGTGACTTAGGTTTGTTGAGGACACGCTTACACTCGTTACGGGCGGAGGCAAAGAAACATCTATTGCAGTCGGACAAGTCGCCACAAAATAGGTGGAAAAAGTGGTTCCTATGGGCTATTGGCGGCTGAGAAGGAGCGGAGAACGAAGGGGTGGAGCGCGATTTGACCTTAAATTCCTTGAGGGGTTGAAAGTTTCAATTCCAGCTTTAACCCAGGATGAGACCTCTGAAGCACTTTCTTGAACGGGTAGCTTAAAGATGGCACACTAATTCGATAGGTGGCAAGCGAATCTCTATGAAAGTGTACATTTTTAAAAAGAAAATTACGAAACACACAAGTTGTCTCTACTACTCTGTTAATGATGATAATGACGTGTATGCCTGTTGTTAATAAGTGTACTTGTGTATATATAAATGAATTCTTATTGGAAGATGCATTTTGGAAAGACAAAAAGATGGCTGGAATGGCAGGTAGGTTAATACATATATTAATAAACGTATGCTCACAGGATAAATTGAACAAGGAATTGGAGCCACCCAAAATATATATCTATGCCTTCGGTATCTGTCTATATTTCTGAGATGAGGTATTATGTACACTTTTTACATTATTCGGACTATTGTCCTCATCTTTGTCGCCATATTTATTACAACGTTTCAGCCTTTCAGTATCTGTCTATATTTCTGAGATGAGGTATTATGTACACTATTTACATTATTCGGACTATTGTCCTCATCTTTGTCGCCATATTTATTACAACGTTTCAGCCGTTGTACGCTCCGGCCTTCTTCAGTTGGTTGGAATGTCGAACTGAACCCTTTATTTCGCTCACTGTTCTCGTTTCACGTGCCATGTTTAATGGATGTCAGTTATCAGTTATCTCCTGTTAATCCCCCCTCTCCAAATTGTCCACCGCCTTAACCAGGTATTGAACTCAAACTCTTTGGGTCCTATCACTAGATCTAAACAACGCCTTTATCCACTGTCCCATGTGTCCTTGAGATAGGTAGATAGATTGAAAGGTTATGATATGTACACACTTTGATAGATAGATATTATATGAACCCACTCTAATAAATAGATAGACATGGCACGTGGAACTAGAACAGTCTACCCCAGTGAGCGAAATAAAGGGTTCAGTTCAACATTCCAACCAAATGAAGAAGGTCGGAGCGTACAACGGCTGAAACGTTGTAATAAATATGCGACAAAAATGAGGAAAATAGTCGGAATAATGTAAATAATATATATATACCTGTAACTAAGAAAGTGAATATATATATATATATATATATATATATATATATATATATATATATATATATATATATATATATAGGTGATAACACCTGTTTGCGTCTTAGCTATGAGTAAATAGCTACTCCCTCCCCAAAACTAGAGTCAGGTGGCACATGGCGCTGGGACATAGAAATGGCCAGCCTGGTGTTTGAGGGCGCGATTAACCCACCGCGAGAGATGTCTCCCTTAGCCTTAGTCAAGACAAACATCTAGGAAAAGGTAAACTTTGAGATAACACCTGCGGCTCTTGATGGTATCCAATGATGTCGACTTGGTCTTCTATTTGGTAAATATCATCTTTTGATTAGAAAGTCGGACTGGCTCTGTGCACTAACCTTTAAAGTCTTCATGCACAGGTATTGCTTGATATGTGGAGATATTTTCTACACTTGCCATCTTAATGTAGTATTATGGCTGGCTGTGGCCTAAAATGGCAACTTCCATTACAATGTTTCAGTAGATATTATCGAAAAAGATATGTAGTAATGGCCGTACTCGGACACGATTTGGCAACCCACATGTAAGAAGCAGAATGTCAATTTAATAACACGAGACTCAACAGAAACGGGTTCTAATAATTTGCCGTTGACACAAACGCAAGCCTTCATCTTATGTAAAGATACGATGAGCCTTGTGAACTTTTCAGGACACCCTAGTTTAAGTAGTTTACTCCAAAAGAATTGGTCTATGCACATAGTCAGATGCCTTGGGGAGACCGATGAAGCACTGGTAGAGATCAAGTTATTCCTCTCTCCACTCCTCTTGAAATTGTCGGGGCCGTAAAGAATTATATCTGTTGTACCTCGATCAAGCGTAAAGACACATTGCGGCCGAATATTTGGTGCTGCGGGTTCCAGACATCGAGGCAGAACTTGAGCCGCGTGTGATGATTTTCGACTTAAATAGGCGGTCGTTATGTTAGAACCACCTCCTAACCGGCCGTATATTATATCATCAAGTTACGTCAAGGGTAATAAGTTAGAAATCGTAGGTACGTTTGTCTACCCCGGTAGCATTCTATCTCGACATAATAAAATTGAAGATCAATTATGACAGAATCATGAGTGCCCCATAAATTGGGACGTTTACCACTACAAATCTACACATGGAATCTCATTTGAGGGCAACTGTCTTGCAAGATATATTACGACTGAGTAGTGAGTTCGATCCTCACTGGGTGCCACAACTAATCTACACATAGAATCTCATTTGAGGGCAACTGTCTTGCAAGATATATTACGACTGAGTACTGAGATCGATCCTCACTGGGTGCCACTACAAATCTACACATAGAATCTCATTTGAGGGCAACTGTTTTGCAAGATATATTACGACTGAGTACTGAGATCGATCCTCACTGGGTGCCACTAAAAAATCTACACATAGGATCTCATTTGAGGGTAACTGTCTTGCAAGATATATTACGACTGAGTAGTGAGTCCGATCCTCACTGGGTGCCACTACAAATCTACACATAGAATCTCATTTGAGGGCAACTGTCTTGCAAGATATATTACGACTGAGTAGTGAGTTCGATCCTCACTGGGTGCCACAACTAATCTACACATAGAATCTCATTTGAGGGCAACTGTCTTGCAAGATATGTTACGACTGAGTACTGAGATCGATCCTCACTGGGTGCTACTACAAATCTACACATAGAATCTCATTTGAGGGCAACTGTCTTGCAAGATATATTACGACTGAGTAGGGAGTTCGATCCTTAACGGCTGCTTCAGACTGGATGGTCCACACGGACACTAGTCGTTATACACTTGAAGTACGACTGAATAGTGAGTTCGATCCTTACTGGGTACCACAGCTAATCTACGTTAAGAAAATCATTTGGTGTCACTTTCTTGATAGATTTCGATCCTCACTGGGTGCACCACATTGGGTCCTTCACTCTTTCGGCCTCGTGCCGTAACTAAGTTGCGTTTAGAAAAGCATTAGCATGTCTTAAATCGATAGATAGGTAGACATACAGACAGATAGACATATATGCACATAGATATACATATATAGATATCATAAAAAACTCAGACATATAGGTTGGTAGGTAGATAGATATATAATATAGGATACGAACACACTGTGCTAGATAGTCATACACAATGTAGATAGATAGATAGATAGATAGATAGATAGATAGATAGATAGATATCATAAAAATACTCAGATAGGTAGATAGATTGATAGTTATGTACACACTTTGATAGATAGATAGTATATGAACCCACTGTAATAAATAGATAGATATATAGGCGGATTAAATATGAAGACACTGTAATACATAGATAGATCTGAAGAGACTGTGGTAGGTAGATAGATAGATAGATAGATAGATAGATAGAAAAGATAGATAGATAGATAGATAGATAGATAGATAGATAGATACTATATGAACCCACTGTAATAGATACATATATATGTAGGTAGATAGATAAATAGATAGATAGCTAAAATCAAATAATTATAGTTAGAAGAAACAGGAAGATTGTACAATGTCTACCTGTTTTCAGCGAAAAGTCTGAGATAATTCAATTTAAAAATACGCCAAATAAGATAATCATTTTGCGAATATCTTTGAGAAGAACCATGGCATGGTGCGAGATTGATTGATTTGTTTCCTGCTGCCTTTTTTTCCCCTGGTGTTTGCAAGCACGTTTGGCGATTTTCGAGATGGCCGATAAAAAAGAACAGCGCGTGTTTGTGAAATTTTGTTTTCTTTTGGGGAAAACTACTGCCGAATAGGTGGCAATGCTTCCAGAATCTTCTAAGAAAGAATCTTTACGTCAAACAACTAGTGTACGACCAGGTATTTGGGCCGGGAAAATGTCACTTTAAGATCGGCCACGGCCTGGCCGATCACCATTCATTCGAAAATGTCGTAAATCTGGAAATATTCGCTACATAAATTAGTCATCATCGGTTAATTGATATGGAGACTGGTTTGTCTGAGATTGCCTGATATCACATGCTGGAAAGATGTTCGATACCTTTTACCGTTCCAGAAACGACATGATCCCTTCTGCCATACGCAAGGAATTTAGAAGAACCAGATCCGACAAATAATGGATTACTGCTGCAGCAAAACAGCTGCCCGAACCTTATTTTCTGCATTGACAGACTTCAAAAGCTTTTGTGTAAAGGTTTTTTCATTATTCATCGTTTTCAATAAAATAAACCATGTTGGCGCCACAATCTTAACAGCAGAAGACACGCAGATAGGACTGTCTTGATAGGAGACACAGAAAGGATACTAAATCCTCCTAAAGAAGGTAGAGAAGCAGAGGAAGGAGGGACTCTTGATTGCAGACAGAGAAAAGATACTACAAACCTCCTAAAGAAGGTAGCCAAGTAGAGCGAAGAGGGTCTCTTGATAGAAGACAGAGAAAGGATACTAGAAACCTCCTAAAGAAGGTAGCGAAGGAGAGCGAGAAGGGACTCTTGATTGCAGACACAAAGAGGATTCTAGAAACCTCCTAAAGAAGGTAGCCAAGCAGACCGAAAAGGGTCTCTTGAAGACAGAGAAAGGATACTAAAAACCTCCTAGACAAGGTAAAGAAGGAGAGCTAAAAGGGACACTTGATAGCAGACAGAGAAAGGATACGAAAAACCTCGTAAAGAAGGTAGCGAAGGAGAGCGAAAAGGGACTCTTGATTGCATTCACAAAGAGGATTCTAGAAACCTCCTAAAGAAGGTAGCCAAGTAGAGCGAAAAGGGTCTCTTGATAGAAGACAGAGAAAGGATACTAAAAACCTCCTAAAGAAGGTAGCCAAGTAGAGCGAAAAGGGTCTCTTGATAGAAGAGAGAAAGGATACTAGAAACCTCCTAAAGAAGGTAGCAACGGAGAGCGAGAAGGGACTCTTGATAGCAGACAGAGAAAGGATACTAAAAACCTCCTACAGAAGGTAGCGAAGGAGAGCGAGAAGGGACTCTTGATAGCAGACACAGAAAGGATTCTAAAAACCTCCTAAAGAAGGTTGAGAATGAGAGCGAGACGTGATTCTTGATAGCAGCCACAGAAAGGATACTAAAAACCTCCTAGAGAAGGTAGCGAAGGAGAGCGAGAAGACAATGAATGGTCATCAGTAAAAGAATGATCCCGAAATGCGATTTACAGGTCGAGGTCACGAAACGATGCAGGTGCAGAAATTTAAATATCTGGGAAGTGTTCTGTAAGTTCGACGCTGAGATGGGATGGCCACAGACGCATTCAAAAAGCTAGGCAGAGTATTACGAGAGAGGAGCATTTCTTTGGCAACAAAGAAAAGGGTACTGAGCTTCTACGTGGCAGCTGTCCTCCTTTACGGCAACGAATGTTGTACGGTCTCCTCAAAGATGAAGAAGAGATTCGAGGCAACAGAAATGTGGTTCTACAGAAGGATGCTAAGGATACCATGGACCGAACATGTGAGCAAAGATGAGGTTTTGAAGAAGATGCGAATAAAGAGGAGACTTATACTTAACATCAGGAAGAGGCAGCAGAAATTTCTGGGACACGTAATGAGAAAAGGGGGCTTGGAGAATCTGATATTCACAGGGCGGATAGAGGGAAAGGGGGACAAGTGAAAGCAACGCGTGACATACTTAGAGGGATGAAGCAAGTAGACGGCAGAACAGGTTCTGGGAGAAATAAGAAAAAGTTAAAAGTTATTGAGATCTACAATGGACAGGAGGAAGTGGAGAGCCATGGTGGCCTAGGTCCTGAAGGCTCTCGGCACATAAAAGACGTAGAAACATTGCTAAAGAGTAGGTAAAATATAAGATGACATGGGGAAAAACATCTTTTTGACACTCCGGTTTTTGCGGGCACAAGATTTCCTGTCTGTCCAAATTGAAACCCGGGAAGCGTTTCAGCAAATCCTTTGTCTGTTTTGCTTACAAACAAAACAAAAAACAACAACCAAACTAACAAAAAACAAAACAACAAAAAACAAACAAATGAATACTTTTAACGCTATTTACTGTTTGAAGGAACAATTTTAAAATTATCCAACCTCATAGTTTTCGAAAATTTAAATCCCTACAATAGACTTATCGCTTTGATCTTTCCACAGACGAATGCATTTATTTACAAGAGTAATATATGCAGCTTCCTTGAATTCTCTTACTTCAAGACATTACTTTTCATTTTATGAACATTAGATCGTCTCACCAAGTCAAGAAATTATATCGAATAATCTCATATTTAAAAGATACATCTTTGTACGGTCAAAGGCAGTAGAATGTCTCGGTCGAAACGTATTAGAATGAACAGCAACCAAAATAAAAAAAGGCCAATATCAGAGCAACACTTGGAACGATAACAACTCATCTCATGAGTAGAAATTTATTCTTTGTTCCCTGTTCAGGATTGGGTTTCTTGTTCATTATAAAGGCTTTTCTTTCTCTTTCACGTCCTGTAGCCCCTTGCATCTTAGTGGCAATATCGCCAATATATATATATATATTATATATATTCATCCCTCTAACTCTATCTCTTATATTGACCACTTTATCCCATAAATATAGCACACTTTAAGACTATATTTCTTCATATATATATATATATATATATATATATATATATATATATATATATATATATATATATTGATTAGATAATGAAAGATGCCAGTGATGGGGGAACTCTTGAATAAATGCAGAAATCCAATATTTTTTTCTTTTCTAAGCAAAACAGACAATATATATATATATATATATATATATATATATATATATATATATATATATATATATATATATATATATATGAATGCATAAATAAAAAGAAAGAACAGTAAGATATATAATCCGGTGTTCTTATAGATATTTTTGTTTTTACAAAATAGTGCTTAATGTAAATTTACAGAGCATTAAAAACCATATTTTAAATCAGTTAATTTATAATATGTACACATATATATATATATATATATATATATATATATATATATATATATATATATATATATATATATATGTATATATATATATATATAGAGAGAGAGAGAGAGAGAGAAATAAAATTATGCAAATTGCTCTGAGCGTATCAATATTTAATTACAGCAAACCATTTTTGAGAAATTCATATAGAGAGGAGACCGTGAGTATTCAGCCGCCAAAAACTAGTGATCAAAACAACAATGATGAGGAAAGTCGTCCGAAAATCTGCATGATGGCGAAAGCGCCTCAGTAATTCAGATTCAGTTTTATGGTTTGTAATGAAAGATGCCAGTGATGGGGGGAAAATCTTGAAGAACTACAGAAATCCAAGCATTAATAATGTTGGTTTCCTTTGTAAAGACTTCAGTAATTTATCACAGACGTCATGTGTTGAAAAACAAATCAATACAAGAAAACGAAAGCAAATGACACCAAAAATGAAAATAAAAAAGAGAAAAAAAAGTAAGCGAAAAGAACACAAGTATTTGCGCGTGCGCACAGACACACATAACACACAAACACACACACACACACACTTCAGCTACACTGGCGTTGTTTACAAGGAATCCTGATTCGTCCCGCGAGAGACAAAAATATGGCAGTCCAAAAGGTAGAACGTTAAGAGAAGTGATAAACTAATTTTGTTGCGAAAGAAAAATGAAGAAAACAAAAGCAGACGACCTGGTTGGCGTTAGGCCAAATTGTTTGCTAACGTGCGAAGACGAAGAAGCGGGAAGTGCGTGGTAGAGATAGATAGATAGATAGATAGATAGATAGATAGATAGATAGATAGATAGATAGATAGAAAGAAAGAAAGAAAGAGCGAGAGACAAAGCGAGAGAGAGAGAGAGAAGGAACGAAATGAAATGAAGAAAAAAAGAGATTAATAAAGGTAAAAAGGAAGACAAGAGGTTAACAGAATGCGATGGACGTTAGAAGAAGACTTATAAATGAAAGATAGTAAGATAAGAGTTATAGAGGTAGATAGATTAAGAGTTATAAAGGGAAGATAGATTAAAAGTTATAAAGGGTAGATAGATTAAGATTTATGAAGGGAAAATATTTTTAAGAGTTTTCATGGGTAGATAGATTAAGAGTTATAAAGGGTAGATAGATTAAGATTTATAAAGGGTAGATAGATTAAGAGTTATAAAGGGTAGATAGATTAAGAGTTATAAAGGGAAGATAGATTAAGAGTTATAAAGGGAAGATAGATTAAGAGTTATAAAGGGAAGATAGATTAAGAGTTATAAAGGGTAGATAGATTAAGATTTATAAAGGGAAGATAGATTAAGAGTTATAAAGGGAAGATAGATTAAGATTTATAAAGGGAAGATAGATTAAGAGTTATAAAGGGAAGATAGATTAAGATTTATAAAGGGTAGATAGATTAAGAGTTATAAATGGTAGATAGATTAAGAGTTATAAAGGGTTGATAGATTAAGAGTTATAAATGGAAGATAGATTAAGAGTTATAAAGGGTTGATAGATTAAGAGTTATAAATGGTAGATAGATTAAGAGTTATAAAGGGTTGATAGATTAAGAATTATAAATGGAAGATAGATTAAGAGTTATAAAGGGTAGATAGATTAAGATTTATAAAGGGAAGATAGATTAAGAGTTATAAGGGTAGATAGAGTACGAGTTATAAAGAGTAGATAGATTAAGATTTATGAAGTGAAGATAGATTAAGAGTTATAAAAGGAAGATAGAAAGATTAAGAGTTATAAAGAGTAGGTAGATAGATTAAGTGTTATAAAAGAAAGAATAAAAAAAGAAAGGCAAGAAAAAGCAAAACCGGATATAAAAAAAATGGCCGCAGGTAAACAGATACATAAAAAATAAAGACAAATCGAGAAATATAAAATAAAATAACTGCCGGGTCAAATGCAGGAAATAAATATGAAATTTCGAAGAGGAAAGAAGTATTTTTTTCAAGATTTGCCTACGGAAAAAAAAAGGACAAAGTAAAGTGAAAAGTGAGACGGAAAATAAGATACAAAGTGGAAGATGAAAATGAGGGAAATTTAGAGAAAACGAGAAGAAATAATAAAAAAAAAAAGAACGGAAAAACTGATAAGGAATGAATATTTTACGTGAAATTTCTGTAAACAAATATAAGGTTCCTAACTGATTGTTACACACACAGACACACGCAGACACAAAGGCACAGACACACAGACGCATATATATATATATATATATATATATATATATATATATATATATATATAGCGAGAGAGAGATATGTATGTATGTATATATATATATATATATATATATATATATATATATATATATATATATACACACATATATATATATAGAGATACAGACACACACACACACACACACACACATATATATATATAAACCTAAAGAGCCAGGTAAACCTACCTGGGTTTCACCTACAGGGATCATCACAGTAGAACTGGCCAAAGAGTTAAAAATTGGAACAGAATATATATAGCTTACAACATAAAAACAACCATTACCACGTGACTAACTAATATATATATATATATATATATATATATATATATATATATATATATATATATATATATATATATATATATATACAGTCCCTAAAGGTATGGGGCATTCCTTAGAGAACATCCGTTCACCCAGCTAACAAAATGTCATTGCTACGTCATTTCTACAAACTTACATATTGGTTGAAAAAATATTTTGCCCGGATATAACACAGTCATCCATCCTCTAAATTATTGATTCTAAGTAAAAAAAAAATATTGAAAATAACAACTTATAACTTCTACACATGTTGTTAAGCGAAGCAAAACTTTTATAATCTTATTTATTTGGAGTCCGGGGTCTGGCACCAAAGTTTATGAAAGCATTTTTGACACTCACTGTAAATATGAAGAGAGATAAGCATGAATAGAATAAAAAGAAGGAAATGAGTAGCGAGAAGAAAAAGAGGTAAAAGGAAAAGAATAAAAAGGAAAAGCAAGAACGAAGAAAGAAGAATAAAGACGAAAATGAAGAAAGCGTAAAGGAAAAAAATAAAATGACAAAAGAAAAAAGAAACAAAAAGGAGTAAAGAAAGGAAAAAAGAAGAAAACGAAAAGGAAAAAAGAAGACAAAAGTAAAAGAAGCAAAAAGGAATAAAGAGAAGAAAAAAAAGAAAACGTAAAGAAAAAAGAAGGCAACAGATAAAGAAACAAAGACGAATAAAGAGAGGTAAAAGGAAGAGGGGAGAAAAAGAAACGAAGAAGAATAAAAAGAGGAAAAAAGAAGAAAACGTAAAGAAAAAAATTAAAAAAGGAAGATAAAGAAAAAGAACAGCATACAGAAAAAAAGAAAGAAAAGAAAAAAGCAAGAAGATAACGTAGAAGAATAAATAGAAATAAGGAAGACGGCAAAAGAGAAAAGAAAAGAAGAAAAAGATGAAAAAATATAAAGATTAAGAAAGCAAAGAAGAGAAAGGAAACGAAAAGAAATGCATAAGATAAAGAAGAAAAAGAAGAAAAAGAAGAAAAGAAGAAAAAGGAAAAGACGTAAAGGGAATAAGATGAATAAGAAAAAAGAGTAAAAGAAGAGAAAGTAATAGATTAAAGAAGGAGAATCAAAGAGACAGACGATAAAAAGAAAAAGAAAAAAAAGGATAAGAAGAGACATGGATAAGATATAGAAGGAGGGACGATAAAGAAAAAAAACTTGAAGCACGAAGAAGATAAAGATAAAAAGAAAAAAGAAAACAGAAAAGAATATAAAGTGTTAAGATGAAGAAAAAAGAAAAAAAGAAGAAAAAGGAAGGGAAGCGAACAGAATAAGATAAAGAAGAAAGAAAAAGAAGAAAAGCGAAAAGAAAGGAATAGAATAAAGAAGAAAAAAGAGAAAGGAATAAGATAAAAAAAGAGGAAGAAAATAAGAGAGACAATGAAGAAGAAAAAATAAAATGTCAAAGGAAGAAGATAAAGACAAACAAAGGGAAAAGGTAAAAATAAGAACAAAAAGAGAAGGATGAAAAACAATAACTTCTCAAACGAGGCTGTTTCAAAGATTTCATTGTATAACACTGACAACCCCTCGTCTAAGAAATTCCCACAGGGGAAAAATAAAATCTATTGCTTTGAAGTTCGTTACGAAAAGGATATTGCTTAATGGAAAGCGTGTGGCTCTGAGCAAGAGAAATATTAATATTTCTAATCAGCAGTTCTTTCATCTTATTTCTGTTGCTTTTTATCTCAATTCTCGTATCGCTATTCTACGACCGTTACACTGTCGACTCGATATAATGCTTCCGACGAAATCTCAACCGAAGACAACATCGGAGGTGCAAAGCGTATAACTAAATGGCTAAATTTGATTAAGTCGTGTTGTGTAGCTTTCGTAGCCTAATTGGCAAATTTCTTTCTGGTCATGACAGGAAAAGAAAAACCAATTCAAATTTCATTGAAACTTTGGTTTTCGTCTTTGATCCAAGTTGCTTCCTTACACGAATGCTAGGAGGACTATATCTAATCTTCCTGTTGGGGCTGATATTTCCTTTAATACTAGATTTCTTTTTTTTCTCTCTTTATTCCACTTTGTTTCTTTATCTCTTGTCTTCTTTTTTCTTCTCTTTATTCCTTTCTGGGTTCTTTTACTTTGTCTTCTTTTTTTCAGTTTTCCTTTTCTTCTTTTCTTCTCTCTTTATTCGTCTGTGTTTCTTTTTCCTTTGTCTTCTTTTTTCCTCTTTTTATTCTTCTTCGTTTCTTTTTCTTCCCTCTTCCTTTTACCTCTCTTTATTCGTCTTTGTTTCTTTATCTGTTGCCTTCTTTTTTCTTTACGTTTTCTTCTTTTTTCTTCTCTTTATTCCTTTTTGCTTCTTTTATTTTTGTCTTCTTTTTTTCCTTTTCGTTTTCTTCTTTTTTCCTTTCTTTACTCCCTTTTGTTTCTTTTTTCTTTTGTCATTTTATTTTTTTCCTTTACGCTTTCTTCATTTTCGTCTTTATTCTTCTTTCTTCGTTCTTGCTTTTCCTTTTTATTCTTTTCCTTGTACCTCTTTTTCTTCTCGCTAATCTTTTCTTTCTCTTTATTCTGTTCATGCATATCTCTTCATATTTACAGTGAGTGTCAAAAATGCTTTCATATACTTTGGTGCCATACCCCGGACTCCAAATAAATAAGATCATAAAAGTTTTGATTCGCTTAACAACATGTGTAGAAGTTATTTAGAATCAATTATTTAGAGGATGGATGACTGTGTTATATCCGCG
>OZ038502.1:23652708-23657708 GCA_964036315.1 Acanthosepion esculentum | reverse complement strand
GATAGATAGATAGATATGAACAGACTGATAGATGCAAATATATGCACAAACTGAAATTGATGGATAGATAGCCCTGAAAAAAATAATATAGATAGATAGATAGATAGCTATGAACAGACTGATATATATATATATATATATATATATATATATATATATATATATATATATATATATATATAGATAGATAGATAGATAGATAGATAGATATGAGCAGCCTGAGATATATATTTTCTTTTTGACATTTCTGCCTCACTAGCTTTGATTTTACAAAATTATCCTCCATGACACTCTCTCCTTTTTTTTGTTCACTCTATCTCTCACTCTTTTTACTCCAACTCTTTCTCACATATTCCGCCACGCCCTGTATTACTGTATCCCATTCACTCTTATACTACGAATCTCCACATCTCTCTTTATTTCCATATGAATGCATCGTGGGGGGACATGTCAGCTATAGCGGGAGTTTGTCACGAAGTATTTACAGGAAATGAATAGTGTCTCTCTATTACTGTCTGTCTGTCTTCCTCAAATGGGGAGGGCCTAAATGTACTGATCTCAGCCCAGCTCGAACACTGACATTGGCACAGGTATCTGTGAGAGATACGTGACTTCCCTACCGATCGCTGGCGGCATATATGTGCTGGGTTTGGATGTCAAAGTCACTGATGCAACCTTCGAAGACGGCTCTGCTTCCTGAAGAAAAAAAAAATGAAGAAATGCTAGCTGAGATGGAAAGTCAATTCGAACTTACTCTCTGAGAAGATTCAGAAATTTATTTCCCACGCGTGGGGCTTCTATGATCTGCATATAGCAACCAGCATTTACACATGCTTTTTTATTTTTTTAATATATATTTACCTAATGGAGTATTAATGGATAGTGGCTCTGTTTGAGGTATCGGAGATCTGAGTTCGAATTCCAGTCGAATCCATTACATTCACTTACGTACTATTACCCTTATGAAAGGTATGAATCCTCTTCTTTTCTCCCCAGCTATGGGTAAATAGTAGAACAGTCTGGGTTTTATAGCTTTGGATGGCAACTTGTCTACCGCAGAATAAAATGGCAAACTATGAGGGAAAAAAATCTGCCTCGTCAGTTATGTATCGAAAGATACATGATCTCCTAAGCGTGTTTCACTCATGGCAGATAACTAACTGAGTCGTATTGATCCTGAAATAGCAGGACAGACTGCGTTCTATTGCCTTGGATGTCAACTGGTCTACCTCAGAAAGAAATGGCAACCTACTGCGGCAAAAAATCTGCCTCGTCAGTCATGTATGGAAAGATACATGATCGCCTAAACGTGTATCACGCATGGCACATAACTGAATGAGTTTGGTTTGTTTAGCGGTATATCAATTTCTATGGGTTATTTAATGCCGAAATCTAAATATTTTCTCCACAATGTTATCCCTTTAACTACAGATGTACATCATTTTATACTTCCAGGATAAACGTATGTTTTATACATATATACGGTGGATAGCGACCCGGACTGAGGAATTGGAGAGTCGAGTTCGAATTCCAGTCGAATCCATTAAATTCACTTACGTGCTATTACCCTTAGGAAAGGTATGAATCCTCTTCTCCCTCCAGTTATGGGTAAATAACAGGACAGACTGGGTTCTATATCATAAGGACAACTATAAATTCAAAATCAGCGGAGAGTCGTTTGGGGACCTTGTGGCACTACGTGTCTCTGTATTCAGCCCTTCAAAAAGTGTGGTTGGTTCTGGACAAAGCCTTCCCCACTATAATCAAATCAAATGTCCAGGTTTCAGGCTGTCCGTTCCCAGGAAATGAATTGCTTGACCCTCATACGTCGAAAAAAAAACGACAGGAGAGTTTAGTATATTTACCTAATTATTATTCTTTTTCGTCGGGTGTATTTCATGTCAAAGTTTGTTGGTTATTTCCACTTTTCCCCCTTTTTTTTTACAATAAACATTTCGTTTCGTTTCATTAGCTGGATTTTTATTTTTAATGCCTCCATACTGAGTTTTTTTTTTTTTTTTTTTAAATATTTATACTTTTACTTCCCGTCATGCAAGCATTCGATGCACTTGCGAGATTTTTGCTTTAAAATTTCGCATCTTATTATTTTACTGCCAGCAGTCAAACGCAGATATTTTTCTAAATGAATATTGTTTAGATCAGGGGGTCAGCAAACTACGGCACGGGGCCACACATGGCACGCCCAAGCATTTCCTAATGGCACCCGCCGCAAATGAAATCGCGAAGTTCGAACCAATAACGACTTCAACGCAAAGAAGATATTTAGCTGTTTCAATTTAAATATATACGAAAGGATATATACTATATATTACTCTATAAAATATATTGTAGAACAGGTATATTGACCTTGACTTGTATAAAAATACGTATGCTGTTGGCACACTGAATGATTTTAAAACCCTAAGTAGGCACATAGTTAGGAAAAGGTTGCAGACCCTGGTTTAGATTGTCTTTTTCTAGGCTTTCTCTCAATCACTGATGAAGCTTTAATGAAGTTGAAACATGTTAGACTGATATACGTTTCTTATTTTTTCTTAATTCTATCATGCATATATTCATCTTAAAATATTGCAATTCTAGATAAATGTATTGGGCAATTTTCGCACGCATTTTAGGCTATATGTTGATTACCCCACTTTGACCTTCTCAACGACACCCAAAACGTCAATCAGCGTTTCTCTTTTAAACTTGAAACTTGCTTTTAATTTATTTAATGTTTTTCTTTTGACCTTCGACCTACTACACCCTGTTTTCTTTACTTACACCTAAAACATTATATTTTACTTATTTTAAATTCGAGCTGTGAATCTGAGTGTAATTTAGCGTTCCTCGCATGAAACCCAGTCTATTATTTTTTGAAAATCATAAGTTATGATTTATCTCATGCCTGATGAGTTGGTAAACAAAGAAATTTAAGTCGCAACCCAAACGTAGGTTGTTGTGGTAGGATCCACCTAATCTGCAACTATATAAATAATGGTTGGTACCGGAAGACGAGAGGAGAGGAATCACGAGATCCAACTAGAGACTCTGATCGACTGCGACTAGTCAACACATTCTCCAGGAACGTCTTCCCAGAAATATACAGAAATACTATATGTACTTATTGTGTACACTTTCTTGTTATAATACATTCTTGTTCTAAGTACATTTTGTGTTGCATTATTATTCCATGCATTAGGCGAGATTCAACAATGAGTCAAGACTCAACATAGGTATATGTATATTTTAACACACACACACCCATATATATATATATATAAATATAAAAGTGAACATTGAAGTCAACACTTAGAGGCCGGAGCGTACAACGGCCGAAACGTTGTGATAAATATGGCAGCAAAGATGAGGACAATAGTTCGAATAATGTAAATAGCGATTTATTGTCTAATTTTGAACAATTTTCGGATGTTGAATACGAAAAAAATGTCTATTTTCCGCCCTTAGAATTTGTTTTCTGTGTCCCAGAATACCGTACACAACGTAAAAAAAAAAAAAAATAATGATTCGGTCAGGTCAGTGTGAAGAAAAAATAAATCAATGTTTCTTTAAAGCTTGAACAAAATCAGGGTGGGCAAAAAAGACAACTTCGGAAATGCGAAAGAAATATGCCACAATAAGTAATTAACATTCGAATATTGACAGCTATTCGCAGCCATGGCAAAAACTTTCGCTAATTTGATTTTTGTATGTGCTTAGTAGGTTTCTGCTATATATTTAGAGATACTGGATAAAATACAAAGAAGAATCTGCAACATTATTGTTCCTGACCTGGCACCTCGGTTTCAGTCCCCCCCCCTTCCCAACGCCGTAACGTATCGTCATTGTACATTTTCTATAAATATATTCATGGTAATTGCGCTGATGAACTTCTCTCTATGGTGCAAAGACCTACTGCATTTAAGCGCAGTACAAGATTGGAAGTTAGGTCTCATCATTTTTCAGTTGAAATGGCTAAGCGTGAATTCTATGTTAACAATTTCTTCTATCGCAATTCTCGCTTGTAGAACTCTCTTTTGGCTTTTGGATTCCTAGTCACGTTTGATCTTCAAAAATTTAAATGTAATGACGAGAGTTTATTTCCTGTCTTCTTAATTCTTGTTTTGTTTATTATTCTTAGTGGTTTAATTATTTTGTTTGAAGTAAAATGATTAAAAAAAAAAGATTTGTTCCGTTTTATATTCCAGCAGTAGTCGACCATTATTCTTTTGTCTCATCTCGCTTGATTCCGTTCTTCCATAACTTTAATATCCTGGAGGAATCTTTCACCTTACTCGTTACTAACATCAGGCAAATTAAATTATATCACTGACAAATTCAAGTTTCTATCCCAAATGTTTCATGCAGTCTTAAAGTGATTATATCCAAGGATTTTGTCTTTCCATTGACAACGTAGAACGTGTCTATTACACTGTCAATATCAGTTACACATTATTTCCAAGGACTTTAAAATGCTTCCATTCATAAAATAAAACAATACAATTACTCTGTTATTAACTTCATGAATTAACATAATACATAAACATAATATACACATGATAATAATATATTCTAATATGATAATAATGATATAATATGCATTAATATAACATATGAACCAATATTTGTCTATATCTCTGAGATGAGGTATTATGATTACTTGCATTATTTACAATATCCCGACTGTTATCCTCATCTTCATTTCCATATTCACAACGTTCCGGCAGTTGTACGCTCCAACCTTCTTCATGTAATTGGATCTGTGAGATGAGGTATTATGATTACTTGCATTATTTACATTATTCGGACTGTTATCCTCATCTTCATTGCCATATTCACAAACCTTTTGGCCGTTGTACGCTTCGGCCTTCTTCAGGTGATTGGATCTCTGAGATGAGGTATTATGATTACTTGCATTATTTACGTTATTCGGACTGTTATCCTCTCAATTTTTGCCATATTTCATCAAAACGTTTTGGCCGTTGTAATCTCCAACCTTC
>OZ038502.1:23647708-23650208 GCA_964036315.1 Acanthosepion esculentum | reverse complement strand
TGAGTCCCAAATATAGGACGAAACATCCGTCCAGTGCTTTCTGCATTCCTTTGAAGTTTCTTCTAGACCTGCATTAATTAATCATAATTATCTGAAATCCTCCTAATTTCTATCACACACACACACACACACACACACACACACACACACACACACACACACACACACACACACACACACACACACAACAAATATATATATACACACATATATATATATATATATATATATATATGTATGTAGAGAGAGAGAATGAAGATAGATATGTAATAAAAATATAGTTTTAAGACATATCTATGGTTTAAAGCGCTCAGTATCAAGGCTAGAGCGTATGTAAATATAAAAGTGGATATTGAATTCAACTTGCAGTGGTCACAAGCTGCTTCATTCTAAACGTAATTCACAGGCCATGTGCGTTGTGTTTTGGATCGACTATGTATATATGCTGGTCTATGATGCCTTATGGATAGGTCTAAATTATTATACTAACGGTTATTTGTGTGAGCGGCAACGGTTATGTTTCGAATTATTTTAGGGGCTATTGAGTGGAAATAATTGTGGATCCGAATGCAGTTTTCTGGCTAATCTATAGTGTTGTTTATTAACATTTTTTACTCTTTGTTTATTATTTTATTATTTATTGTTGGTTGCTATTATTAAGTTTACTTGTGTTTATGTGTGCGCTTTAGGGTTGTTGAATTATTATTTACTTAATTTATTTACTTATTTATTGATTTGGATTATGTTATTTTATTTATTTATTTTTGTTTATTTCAATTTTTTTATTTATTTATTTTTGCACGATTTCAATTTTCGAATTTTAATTAGAGGTAAATAAAATTTGTTTTCGTGTCTGCATTTTTTAGATGTGTTCTGATCTTTTATTTAGTAGTTTGTGTTGGTCTGACACTGTCATTTTAGCTATTTTCTCAACTAGAAAGAAAATGAAATTTTTTGGATGTATTTTTGTCGGCTGATTCTGTTTTCTTTATATTCCATGATATTTTCGTGTGATTTGGTCATTCTTTATATTCCATGATATTTTCGTGTGATTTGGTCATTCTTTATATTCCATGATATTTTCGTGTGATTTGGTCATTCTTTATATTCCATGATATTTTCGTGTGATTTGGTCATTGTTTTTAATATCCCTGATATGTTTATAAAGAATTATGCTGTTCGATAATTTTAAATTTGCAAAGTATGTTTTGTGGGTTTAGTTTCTTTGTTTCCAGGTTCCTTCAGTTATTATTATGTATATTTTTCTTCGTTATCTACTGATTTTACAGTAGCTTGGTATATTATATTTTTTGTCGTTTGTAGCTTTTCGTAAGTTGCCTGTTTTGTCCCTCCCATTCCCAGTTCTACCAAACAATTGCACATACTCGTTACGAAGTTTATTCTTTTTTATTTCTTTTTTTTTTAAAGCTTTTCACCCCAAGCAAGGCGGGAAGCCACTAGCACGCAAGGGGTTACAGAAGATTTGGAGCGAGAGCAGATAGGAGTGTTAGAGGAAAGGATGTAGAGAAGGATAGCGAATAGATCAAGGCAAGGGGTTACAGAATATTTGGAGCGAGAGCAGATAGGAGTGTTAGAGGAAAGGATGTAGAGAAGGATAGGAAATAGATCAAGGCAAGGGGTTACAGAATATTTGGAGCGAGAGCAGATAGGAGTGTTAGAAGTAAGGATGTAGAGAAGGATAGTGAATAGATCAAGGCAAGGGGTTGTAGAAGTTTTGGAGCGAGAGCAGATAGGAGTGATAGAGGAAAGGATGCGGAGAGGATAGTGGATAGATCAAGGCAACTGAAGATGTCGATTGACATTACATTTGAATAGTTGGAGATTATAGCTATCAGAGAAACAGTAAAAGGGAAGGGAGTTCCACAGGCGAGAGGTGCGAGATATTGGAGTAGAAGAGACGTCTACATTTAACAGTTTCAACAGTGAAAGGGTGGGAGCGGGATGTCAGCCTCATAGGACGCTTAAATTCATGAGGCCTGGGAACCAGCGAAAGCAGATCATCGGAGCAATTACCGTGAAAGTATTTGTAAACAAGACAGGGCGAGGCGACGGCACGTCAGTGAGAGAGCGACTGCAGACGAGATGACAGATCAGGGCCAATTACGTTGCATACCCGTTTCTGGATGTTATCAAGAACCCCGAGGCAAACAGAAGAGTCTCCAGACTATATATGGCAGCAATACTCGATGCAAGAGCGAATGGTTGCTTTGTAGATTTGGAGAATCGATTCCGGGGAGAAAAAATTCCTGGCCCGGCACAGGGAACCAACTTTCCTTGCGGCAGATGAAGCAATTCACTCAATGTATTTGCTCCATCTCAGGTCAGAGGACAGCGTGAAACCGAGCAGCCGCGGAGAGGAGCTCTCGAAAAGATGGGTTTCAGACATTCTAATCGTTGCTTTTTTTTGTTCCTTTTCCACTCAATATGCCTTGTGAGTGACAAATTCTCCAAGCCCGCTTTCCTCGTTATGTGCCCTAGA
>OZ038502.1:23625208-23642708 GCA_964036315.1 Acanthosepion esculentum | reverse complement strand
TCTGCTTGCAAACTCTTCGCGTTTATCTATCTATCTATCTATCTATCAAGCTCTTAGCATCCATATCTCTAACTATCGATCTGTCTATCAAACTCTTCATCTCTCTCTCTCTTTATCAAGCTCTTCGCATCTATCTCTATAAATCTATCTATCAAACACTTCATATCTGTCTAGCAAACTCTTCACGTTTGTCGATCTATCTATCTATCTATCTATCTATCTATCTATCTATCTATCTATCTATATATCTATCTATCTATCTATCTATCTATCTATCTATCTCTTCGCATCTATCTATCTATCTATCTATCTATCTATCTATCTATCTATCTATCTAGCTCTTCGCATCTATCTATCTATCTATCTATCTATCTATCTATCTATCTATCTATCTATGCTTCCCGAACGCTACAACCTTGCCCTCTTCAAGCAAGGGTCAGACGTTGTTTATCCTCTATATCGTCACGTCCTACTTCCGACGCTTACACTCATATCACAAAGTACATTCAATAACCCTCTATCTTGAGTGGCTCTTTAGTCTTGTATTAAGTGAAATTTAGTAAAAACAAAAAAAAATGATACGATTATTAGCTGAACTTGGTCTGAAATTTTCACTGTATAATGTTATCTATGGAGAGGCGTTTGAATGTTGGTTTATTGACAAAGCAAGAGACTATATTATAGAATGCCAATGGAATTTCAAGCACAAGTATACGATCTTCACTTTCGTTTCGAATGTGGCGCGCGAACTGAATATAGTTGCACATTGCGCCCCTATATGCCAATAGTCAGTACTTTTTTTTTAGGAAAGAACTTCAGGTAAATCATAAGAATAGCTATAGTATTAAAAATTGTCTGAAATGCTAGATTGTGGAGAAAACGAAGTGCATGCTCTTCTTTCTCTCCTTTGAGCTTTTTTTTTTTAAATCGAGTTCAGTCCTGGCAAGGCAGTAAAGTTACTAAGTCACAAGGGGTTACTGGGTGTGGAAGAATTGGGAAGAAAAATATTACTTATAAGCGGGAAGTGAATTTAATAACCAAAAGGACAGTGGCTAGCGATTGACATTTCATTTAAATATTTTAAGATTAAAGTTGGCTGGAAAACCTGGAGCCGGAAGTGAATTCCATAAGTAGAAAGTGTCAGAAACTTTCAGAATAGAACTTAAAAGTTACGTATAGCCAACTCAAATGTAAATTGGTGAGACCTAGCCGCCAGTCTAGTACTGCGCTCAAATTCATAAAGTCCAGACACCATAGCGAAGAGCGTTATTTATTAGTGAAAATACAAAATATGGCACAAAGTCAAAATGTGAAAGGGAGAAAAGGACGGTCTTCTACTGTCTTAACATTAAACTTAGCTATCCACAAACACTGACCCGAACATACCACAATATTACCTACACCAAAACAATTCATTCTTACTTACCTTTCTTACTACATTCACCATAATACCTCAATGTCTTTATGAAAGTCCTAACTAGTCCCCATATATACAATTCATTTGTCTAGGTGGGGAGAGAAATAAAACAACAATTTATCAAATCTAAACCCCAGTGTGTATTTACAATATGAAAAATCTATTTACAAGAAACCAAACGAAATAATATTAGTACCAAAACCCCATACAATCCTTAGTTGTGGAAGAAACATCAGTTAACTGGGCGAAATCAATGCAGGACTTTAATAATATAAAACAGTCATTCGTCCCAAGCACTCACTCAAACATACACTCATTCAAACACATAAACAAATACGAAAATCACACACGAAACGAAATGCTCCTGCATCCACCAGAGAATTAACATCACTGGCCACCTAACGGGGAAGGGAAGGGGCAAGTAAAATAAAGAAAAGTAGGACACAAATAAAAGTGGGCCAATGAGCATAGATCTCCTAGCTAAGTCAACTCAATAGCGAAAAGTTTATCCTAACAATGGCCATGAAAGTATTTATAGAAAAGACACAGAGAGGCAGGGTTAGGGTTGCGGCGGTGGGAAAGTGGCTGGAGCCGAGAGGCCAGGTCAGCACAAATAATATTGCTGATTCTTCAAACACTAAACTATGACGACTGGCAGACTGAATGTAATTTTTTTAAGTGCTCATTTTTTGCAATAAAAGCAGTTATTTTAATTATCTCAGAGTGCCGACAAACCACGGCCTTCCGATGTTGCTACCTCATTGTCTTATCTTTAGTCTAATTTCGAACTCTAAACGGAGCTGTTCGTATTCATTTACTTTGGTTTGGTTTGGTGTGTTTTGTTTTACGCCATATCAACCTCAATGGGTCATTTAATGCTGACAACTTTTTTTTTCCTGGTAATGTTTTTGTTTTGTCAAAAATCTATTTCTGTTAATATTTTTTTTTCCTCAAAAATGTATAGCCGGTAATATTATTTTTTCAAAAACGTATTGCTGGTAATATTATCTTTCTTCAAAAATGTATTTCTAGTAATAATTTTTACAAAGTATTTCTGGTAACAAAACACTTTTATAATGTTTTTTTTTACCTGTTTCGGGGTTTAATATTTGCCCATAGATGGGACCCTAACAGGTGCTACCACCGCGGGAACACCTGCAATTAAGACGTGGATCCACGCTCCTCAAAACCTCATGATCAGAGGCTTTGATGTTGGACGTAGATTATCGTCTTACACTGGACGCGGATGTAGTTTATCGTCTTAACCTGGACGCGGATGTAGTTTAACGTCTTACCCTGAATGCGGATGTAGTTTAACGTCTTACCCTGGACGTGTATGTAGTTTAACGTCATACCCTGGACGCGGATATAGTTTATCGTCTTACCCTGGATGAGGTTGTAGTTTAACGTCATACCCAGGAAGCGGATGTAGTTTATCGTCTTACCCTGGACGCGTATATAGTTTAACGACAAACACCTGGACGCGGATGGAAATTAACGTCTTATCTTCGACGCGGATGTAGTTTAACGTCATACACTGGACGCGGATGTAGTTTATCGTCTTACCCTGGACGCGTATGTAGTTTAACGTCATACCCTGAACGCGGATGTAGTTTAACGTCATACCCTGGACGCGGATATAGTCTAACCTCTTACCTTGGACGCGGATGTAGTTTAACGTCATACCCTGGACGCGGATGTAGTTTATCGTCTTACCCTGGACGCGTATGTAGTTTAACGTCATACCCTGGACGAGGATGTAGTTTAACGTCTTACCTTGGACGTGGATGTAGTTTAACGTCATACCCTGGACGCGGATGTAGTTTAACGTCATGCCCTGGACGATTCATTTAGTGCTTGCGCCCTTAGGAGTGGCATAAATCTAGATTGCATGGTCTCATTTACAGATACTGACATAAAAGCAATTTTCGTCTTACTGGTACGGGTAGATGGGAAAAAAAGCGGGTGTTAATGGCCTTTTCGTTATAACTCTTTCCCACATCGACCTCAATGTCTGGTCTGTTAGTAGCAGAAAATATGTTTTAGCGCCATAGTTAACATTAGCACAAAAAATCTGCTGTAAGACGATGCCTTGATCCTGATACAGTGTTATCTTATCTTTTATTTTCGTTCCTATTTATTGTATGAGATTTATATCACCTCTCATCGCATCAATGAGAAAGTAAATCTTTACATTAACGCATTTTACATATACATACATACATATATATATATATATATATATATATATATATATATATATGAGACAAAAGTTCATTTTCTCCATCAAGACATCCATTTCTGTAGTTCACTGCTACACAGCAAGCAGAAAATTATTTTTCTCCTGATGATGACCATATTGGCTGAAACTAGTCGAGGAATCTAAATGAAATAATAATAAAAACGAAGGAATATTAATATACAGCCCATTTTATTTTTTTAATATTTTTTATTGTTCAATATATATATATATATATATATATATATATATATATATATATATATATATATATATATATATAAAAGGCAGGATATGTGTGTGTGTGCGTGTAACGAATGCACGGCCACAATTTTCGACGGATTTTCATCAAAATTTACATGCACATGCTCCAACTTAGTGGGAAGGCCAAGACCGACTTTGCATTTCCCTACTCCCACAGATAGTGGAAATAATCGCCTATAGCTGGCTGCCACGAATAGGCAGGAAGATTCTATTGGCCATCGTGACAGCCAACAGTTGACTGACACGAATGTTAACTAGCATGCTAGCATGCAAAATAATCGATAGCTGCATTCGTCACAAGTGGGAAAAAATTAAATCTGCATGCCACTTTACTCCAATTGGCTCATTCGCTTGCTTAAACTCAACATTGATTCTGATTCCGCAGAACTGAGTTGGGTGTGAAAATGTAATTGTTGTTAACATTCTTTTTTCATTCGGTTTTTCCAGTGATGAGTCCTATTTTAAAGCTGATCGTTTTGTGTTCATTTTGCTTAGTTCTTTTTTCGTAAAAGATTTAATGTTTAGTATCGAGCTTAGAAAAAATTAGCTATGTGAGATAGGCAAGAAGCAACATCAGCACGGTAAAGGGCACTCCTTTAAAGGCAAGGAAGGGCAAAAATATTTTAAGTGAAGTGATAGCGATTACTGTATGAGTTGTAATATTTTTGAATCAAGCACGGGTAACGCCGGGCCATGCTGCTAGTATATATATATATATATATATATATATATATATATATATATATATATATATATATATCACGATTCGACGCACTTCCCAAATCTAAAAAAGTAAAACAAAATTTGGGAAAGAAGGGATTGTGGTGGAGACACAAAAATACTACATCATATAAAGTGTTTAAAAAATGGGTTTCAAATTTATAAGTATTAAGCATGAAAAAACAACAACTCAGCAAGAATAAAATGATAGCAAATAAAAAAAACAAAAAAAACAGCAGCGACACGGAAATTCGATATTTGAAAATAAATCAACTGCCATAGCACAAGCATGAAAAGTTTTTGATAATGCCTTGCAAAAGCCGAAAGTACTCAGCCATATTTTTTAATCATTTCCCCGACGCAAAGCAATAAAGCCACTAGGATTCAAGAGGTTACTGAGTGTTAGAGAAAATATGAGACATATACTATAAAGGAAAGAGGAAAATAAAAGAACAAATATTAAGAAGACAGAAGATAACGATTGACATTGCATTTAAATTTTGGAAGAGCAAGGTTGACTCGTAAACAAGAAGTCTGAACCGAATTTCACAAGCAAGAAGTGCGATAGAAGAAATTGTTATCATAGTAATTACGTTTGCATCAAGCCATTTCAACTGTAAATTGATGATACCTTGCCTATATATATATATATATATATATATATATATATATATATATATATATATATATATATATAGAGAGAGAGAGAGAGAGAGAGAGTCATTTTTATGTTTATACATTCTTTTTATAGATACAAATATTTAAGTAAATGCTCTGTTTATAATAAACAGTATTAACAACATTTACTCGGCTGAATGTCAGAGAAATCTTCATAGAAAATATTCGTCCTCCGACAGGAATCGAACCTGTATCCTATGCTTTTAAACTTATTATAAACAGAGCATTTACTTAAATATTTGTACCTATAAAAAGAATGTATAAAAATAAAAATGTCTTAAAATAATTGTCGGACTTTGTCCATTTCATAATGTGTGACGTCATTTGTTTACTTAAAGGCACGTCAGGCTATATGGCGGTTCCGTATAGGATACAGGTTCGATTCCTGTCGGAGGACGAATATTTTCTATGAAAATTTCTCTGACATTCAGGCCGGTAAATGTCGTTAATACTGTTTATTATAAACAGAGCATTTACTTAAATAACTGTATCTATAAAAAGAATGTATAAACATAAAAATGTCTTAAAAATAATTGTCGGACTTTGTCCATTTCATAATATATATATACATATACATACATACATACATATGTATATATATATATATATATATATATATATATATATATATATATATATATATATATGTGTGTGTGTGTGTGTGTGTGTGTGTGTGTGTGTTAAAATAAAAGAAAAAACAGGAAGCGTATTGGGCAGAGTACTGCGAAAGAGGTGGACTTCTATGGTGACAAAGCGTACTGAGCTGCTACGTGACATTTGTCCTCCTATACAGCTGCGAATGATGGACGGTATCCTCAAGGATGAAGACGACACTCGAGGCGGCGGAGATGTGGTTCTACAGAAGGATGCTGAGAATATCATGGACCAAGCGTGTGAGCAACGATGAGGTCTTGAAAAGGATGCAAAAAAACGGAGGAAGCTTATGTTTAACATAAATAAAAGGCAAATGAAATTTTTGGGACACGTGGTGAGAAAGAAAGGCCTGGAGAATCTGATACTCATGAGACGAATAGAAGGAAAAAGAGACAGTGGAAAGGAGCGCATGACATACGTGGTGGTTTTGGGCAGGTGGATGGCAGAGTGTGGACTGGGGGAGTTGGCAGAAAAGAAACCTCTTGAGAGACACAAGGGACAGGGGGAAGTGGAGGGCCTTGATGACCTACGTCCTGAAAGGACACGGCACATAAAAAGAAAGATATCGAGACTTCAATTAAAAACTTGTGACTCCCCGGTGCGCGGATTGACCGCATAAAAGGGAAGATAAAAAAAAAAAGACACAGGCACACAATTACAAATACACATTACCATTCATTGCCCACTTAGACATACAAGAATCTTCACAAACCTACATAAACATAGAATTATGCTTTTTTAATACACGTGACACGAATCTGACCAATGAGAACTCAGCCAAACAACTTTGAAAGTACCAGTATTTTCTGTACTTTTTGTCTGTTTTCTCTCAATCTCTGTTAGACCGATTCTTCTTATTAAACTTGAAGTACGCCAGCTCGAATTTTAACCACGTTCCTTTCTTGGCGACACGTAATCAATCATAAAATATGCTTCACGCAATTACATCTTAAAAGGCAACCGTTGAAAGAAATTAACAATACTTAACAACACCGAAGTCATTAATCACCTGATATCCCATGATCTGCTCCCAGACAAGCAGTATGGTTTCCGCTTTGCCCGATCTACAGCTGATGTGCATACGGCCATCACTGAATTTGTCTACCAAGCTATTCATAATAACGGTGAAGCTCGTGCCGTGGCCCTAGACATCTCCAAAGCGTTTGATAGAGTTTGGCATACCGGCCTTCATCGCAAGATCCAGGGTTATGGTATTACAGGTAGATTGTTTGACCTAATACAATCATTCCTGTCAAACCGTGAACGAAGGTCGTTCTCAATGGATTCATCTCCAGTTCCTATCCTACTAACGCAGGTGTTCCTGAAGGCTCCATCCTAGGCCCTACTCTGTTCCTCATATTCATAAACGACCTTCCTGACGCCATAGATTCCCAAGTCGGCATCTATGCGGACGACACCACAATTTACTCCTGTCTCAAACACAAATCTAGTGATGCTGACAAAGTTAATCTGGCAGTTCGATTAGAAAAGGACCTCCAATCGGTTGTGAACTGGGGCAAGAAATGGATGGTTAACTTTAACGCCTCTAAAACAAAACTGCTCTCTATTAACCACCACAGGGATCCACCCCTGCATCCCATTAGAATGTCTGAAGACCAACTTCTCGAGAACTCCTCTCTGCTGCTGCTCGGTCTCATGCTGTCCGCTGATCTGAGATGGAACAAATACATCGAGTCAATTGCATCATCCACCGCAAGGAAAGTTGGCTCCCGGCCAGGAAATTTTTCTCCCAGGAATCGATCCTCCAAATCTATAAATCGACCATTTGCCCTTGCATGGAGTATTGCTGCCATATATGGTCTGGAGCCCCTGCTGTTTGCCTCAGGGTTCTTGATAAGATCCAGAGACGGATATGCAATGTAATTGGCCCTGATATGTCATCTCGTCTGCAGTCACTCTCTCACAGACGCGACGTTGTCTCGCTCTGTCTTTTTTACAAATACTTTCACGGTAATTGCTCCGAGGAGCTGCTTTCGCTGGTTCCTAGGCCTCATGAATTTAAACGTCCTACGAGGCTGGCATCCCGTTCCCACCCCTTCACGGTTGAAACTGTTAGATGTAGACATCTCTTCTACTCCAATAGCTTCATGTCTCGCACATCTCGCCTTTGGAAATCCCTTCCTTATTCCTGTTTCCCTGACAAATACAATCTCCAACTATTTAAGTGTAACGTCAATCGACATCTCCAGTTGCCTTGATTTATCCACTTCCCTTCTCCACACCCTTTCCTCTATCACTCCTATCTGCTCTCGCTCCAAATCTTCTGTAACCCCCTTGCCTTGACCGATCCACTATTTTTCACCACATCCTCTCTTTTACCACTCCTATCTGCTCTTCTTCCAAA
Source organism: Acanthosepion esculentum (assembly GCA_964036315.1). Taxonomy (NCBI): domain Eukaryota; kingdom Metazoa; phylum Mollusca; class Cephalopoda; order Sepiida; family Sepiidae; genus Acanthosepion; species Acanthosepion esculentum. Next base: position 23,634,371 of record OZ038502.1, on the reverse strand, counting down.
CCTTCTGTAACCCCTTGCGTGCTAGTGGCTTCCAGCCTTGCTTGGGGTGATAAGCTTAAAAACAAAAACAAAAAAACACTAGAAAATGGCTAAAGATGTGACCAAAAGCTAGTAACAATTTTTAAACACCCTTGCTACCACCAAACGGGAAAAAATAGCAATAGGGCAATCTACTTAAAGATGAAGAGGCTTGAAGCAACATAAATGCGTGTCTACACAAAGGTGTTTAGGATACAATGTGAACGACGACGAGGTTTTAGAGAAAATGGAAACAAAAAGAAACTTATCCTTAACATCAGGAAGAGACAGTTGACATTTCTACAGAAGGATGCTGAGGATAGCATGGACCGAATATGTGAGCAACGACGAAGTTTTAGAGAAAATGGAAACAAAAAAGAAACTTATGCTTAACATCAGGAAGAGACAGTTGAAATTTCTACAGAAGGATGCTGAGGATACCATGGACCGAATATGTGAGCAACGACGAAGTTTTAGAGAAAAGGGAAACAAAAAGGAAACTTATATTTAACATCAGGAAGAGACAGTTGAAATTTCTACAGACGGATGCTGAGGATACCATGGACCGAATATGTGAGCAACGACGAAGTTTTAGAGAAAATGGAAACAAAAATGAAACTTATACTTAACATCAGGAAGAGACAGTTGAAATTTCTACAGAAGGATGCTGAGGATACCATGGACCGAATATGTGAGCAACGACGAGGTTTTAGAGAAAATGGAAACAAAAAGAAACTTATACTTAACATCAGGAAGAGACAGTTGAAATTTCGGGGGCACGTAAGGAGAACGGAGGGCTTGAGTAAATGGATGCAGAACAGGGTTTGGAAGAAATAAAAAAGAAATTCATCAAATTTTCCCTGCCTGTCATATTCAATGGAAAATATTTGACAGAATATTTGCTGCCCAACTATACGCTATTTACGTGTATACAGATTGCAATGGATAAATTGTTGTGTAAATTACGAAAAACTGAAAATAAAACTGACACCTCATATTTACAGATATATTTACCAAAATTAGACAAAAATATTTTTAAAATACTAAAGAATAAATTCATTCAGTAAAATCACCTTTGGCTTCCGTCGCGGACTCCATACGACTTCGGGATCTCCCGCAACTCTTATAGACGGGCGCCTTGTTTAAATTGGTGATTGCTACCATAATCCTTGCCTTCAGATCATCTTTGGTTTTACAAGGAGTTTTGTTGATCTCTCGTTCAACTGCAGTCTAGGATGTTGCAGTCAGAGGAGTTAGATGACCAGATTTAATGGGTGATGTGAACACAGAAATTGTCTGACAGCCATGACTAGTTCCCTGCTTGTGTGGCATGGGGCAGAGTCCTGTTGTCAGACTCGTTACCCAGAACAGTACTACCTCCTCAAGGCACATGATGTCGGCTTCTGCGTTGAGTCTGAGGCTCTCAACAACAAATTTGGGAATACTTTTCTTATCAGAACGGTCAGTGAGTTTTCCGACCTGCCGTACCCCCGTAATTATCCAATTATCTTAACGAATCCTCCACTCTGTCCTTAGTTTGATACCCATATATATATATATATATATATATATATATATATATATATATATATATATATATACACACACACATATATATATATATATATATATATATATATATATATATATATATATATATATATATATCAACATTATTTTTTCTAAGTCGAATGGAACGCTCTCAACGTGCGAGGAACCCAAGCCAAACCCAAACGTTTCTTTTTACGAAGGAAAGCAACTTATTTCCACTATTAGCGACGCAACACAGTTGGAATGTAAAATGCACTTGTCAAAAAAGAACCTAGCAGATTTATTCTTTGAAAAAGAAATGTCAATTACAGGCAGAGAGCTCCACCCACGTAATAAGCTCTGAATAACGAGTGAAGATTCATACAAAAAAAAAGGAAATGTCTTGATTTGCTCAAGAGAACGGGTTTCATTTTTCAAGATGACATTGCAAGTCAACATTGAATAAAATAAACAGAGAAAAAAGTGCTAATCCTTATATCTGAACAATTTACCCCCACCCACGTAATCTTGAGATTTGAAACCATCGATTTCATTTATTCAGGTCACTAAACCACGTTGTTGGAGGTAAAATCTTAAAAAAAAAAAATCGGATACAGTTCAATTCAGCGATTTCGTTATGAACCCAAATTCTTCTATGTGCAATGTCCATTCTAGGCGTGGGCGATGATGGCACTCCATAACTTCCTTATCCTATGTAGCCGAATTATAGATGAATTACTTTTGCTTTCCTACAGTAGAAACGTCAAAATCCTCTCTCTAATATATCGTTATTTTCATGGCAAATGTTCTGACGAGATATTTTTTTTAATCGAGTTCTGCCCAAGCAAGGAAATATAGCCACTAAGACACAAGTAGGGGGGTGACTAGGTGTGAAAGAATTAGAAAACATAACCATTATGTTGTAATGGAGTGTCCCACACTCCCTATCGCATATCTGGACGGACTCTATCAGTAGATATATTTAGTAAACATAGGATATACCTGAGGGGCGTGCTTCGGCATTAGTTGGAGATTTGTCTGCAGCTGTGCTGGGCGAACTCTCTGCCTTCGTGCAGAGAGGAACCCAGACGAGGCTATGCTGAAGGGCAGAGTTTCGTCTGGCGTGGTAGACAGCTTCCCGACCCAGTGATACTGCGTCTGCGGGGAATTTTTGCCGGGGCCTATGGGCTCGGTTTTACTCCGCATTAAAAAAAAGCCTTGTGCCACATCCTGCATTGCGGGGGTGGGGTAAAGTAAATAACCATTATGTTGTAATGGAGTGTCCCACACTCCCTATCGCATATCTGGACGGACTCTATCAGTAGATATATTTAGTAAACATAGGATATACCTGAGGGGCGTGCTTCGGCAATTAGTTGGAGATTCGTCTCCAGTTGTGCTGGTCGAACTCTCTGCTTTCGGGGAGAGTGGACCCCAGACAAGGCTATGCCGAAGGGCATAGTCTCATCTAGGGTGGTAGACAGCTACCCGACCCCGTGTATACAGTGAATTTTTGCCAGAGCATACGGGCTCGATTTTGACCCCGCATTAAAAATGGCCTTGTGCCACATCCTACCACGCGGGAGTAAGGGGGGGGGGTAAGTTAAATATTCTTTCTCTGCGAATTACTATCCTGCTAACCGATTCCTTGTCTTTCGCTAGTGCATTTTCTTTCATCTACGCCCGTGTTGCTATTCCTTTCACTCGACTCCTACCTTTGTCTGTTTGTAACCTTCTTTAATGGAGTAATGGATAACGGCTTGGATTGAGGAATCGGAGAGCCGAGTTCGAATTCCAGTCGAATCCATTACATTCACTTACGTGCTAATACCCTTGGGAAAGGTGTGAATCCTCTCCTTCTCCCTCCAACTATGGGTAAATAGCAGGACAGACTGGGTTCTATAGCCATGGACGGCAACTGGTCTAGGAGAAGGACAACTCTGAATTCAAAACCGGCGGAGGGTCGTTTGGGGACCTTGTGGCATTCGTTGCACCAGGTCCCTGTATTCGACACTCCAAAAAGTGTGGATGGCCCTGCACAAAGCCTTCACCACTATAATCAAATCCTGTGTGGGTGTCGGGCTTTCAGATTCTGGGAACTGATCTGTCTGACCCTCATACGTCGAGTTCGACGGGAGAAGCAAAAAAAACCTTCTTTAAGGATACAACACATTACTAAGGTTCGAGAAGAAAAGAAGAGTAATCAAGGGGGACAACTTTACGTCGGTGAGAAAATGACTGAAGCCAAGACGGCATTCATCAACTGGACCACTTCTCTGCCTTATCTTCTCTTCATATGTGATGAGATTATCGAGCAATCACTGCAACATACAAGGTTTCATATTACTACTTTCCTGTTTCTTAATACTTTGCTAAAATTTTTGAAGGCATATTCTTCTTTGGATTTTATGAAGGTATTCTATATAAATAGCAGGAACATATGTGGCAGCAAAATTCTAAGCATGAACAGATGAATGATTTGACGTCTCAGGACGTTTCTTTTACGTTCATTATGTCTTGTGAATATGAAATTATCCAAGCACTCTTGACTCATTTTATGTACTAGAAATTTCTTCTATGTCTTCATGATTCTATGGATGAGTTTCCTTTATTTTCATTTTCCTTAAAACATTTTTCCTTTACTCACATTTTCAATCTATCGTAATGTATCAATGACACTTTTTACATTTAAGACAACTCGATAGAGAACATATACTTTCGACCGATGGCTATCAGTAATTGGATTCAACTTCAAAGTACAAGAGCAACAGGCTCAGACAGAAAGAACATGATGGAAGGAAGATTAATTACTTTTTTAGACGAAGATGACAGGACAAAGAAAACTGTTGTATATAAAACTAGCCATCCCGCAAAATAGCAAACAGAAGAAACGAAGAGTGCTTTGCAGAAGGACATAGACGACGGCCGCTGAACTGCGCACTTCCCCACTCTCTAACGCTTGAACTCTACTTCGCTCGCTTGTAGCAGTAATTTAATATCAAAGAATGAAATCTGGTTTACTGCTAGGAATTGTTTGGTTCTTCACACGTGGGTAACGATCTAGCTGATATTGACTGAAAGAAGCTGCACCATCTATTCACACAAGCTCGTCTTCTTTCCCACTCTCTCTCTCTCTCTCTCTCTCTCTCTCTCTCTTTCCCTTGAAATTTGAAAGCCGATTCTGATGGCTCATCTTTGATACTCTGCGTCCTATTCAAACGTGGGTGATCATGTCTCTCCACAAGTTCCTATTTTTCCTAATTTTTTAATATCCCTCCAACTGCATGTGCTGCCATCCATTTGGTGCCCTAGTTTCGTAGTTCGCGTTTTGGGTAGCCCCATTAGCTGACAACCACACACTCTGCTAGAATTGGTGGTTAGTCCTTTGTTCTTGCTTTCCTTTACTATCTTCTGTTTGATTGTCTGTAGTATATTTTCTTTGTCTACTATCAACATTGTGTCATCTGCATATCTTATATTATTTAAAATTGCGGTGTAAATTTGTCCATCATATGTTATAAGACTTATTCGATAGTTAAATTACTGTATTGTCTTGTGACGTACGGTGGCCGTTAATAATTAAGTATAGCTCAAGATTTCAATGTTAAAATGAAACAGCATTTAATTACAACCGCAAATAAATACTTAACAAGAACAAAGAAGTAAAAGCCAACTAAAGATAATTAATCATTTCACTGAATACCTTGTTAGTAGGACATCTCGGTTTAACGTCCAGTAAATCCTAAATCAAAACCCAAATCATCGAGGAACAATAATTCACACTAATTCGACTGGATAGTTCCACTCAATAGACACTCGATAATCATTTCACTCAGTAGCCTGATACTCGAACCTCGGTGTCGGTAGTTACTCATTTACTTCCTATCTGACAACTTACCATGTCTTGCCGTCTTCATATCGTCGGCTGCCAGTCTTTCCTATCCGATACCATCAACAGTTCACTATGACATTACTGGCGTGGGGTTTTGGGTTAAAAGTTGATGCGTACGTTTAGTTCAGAAGCCCTTCAGCAAGGAATAAAACAAACTCTTTTCTCGTGTATTATAATTGGAAGGAACTTTTTGACAAATTAAGTTAACGCAAATCTGGAACTGGAAAAATTGCGCGCTTATTGGCAATTCTCCGGGTTATTAATAAGCAGCACATTTTCAACATCTTTTAATTCTTTCCTTAATCTCGCACAGTATTCATTGAAATTCCTTTTTTTAATCGGATTAACTGATTCACTTTTACGGATTATCAAAACTTTTCAGGTGATTTAAGGCCAGAAAATATTTTTTTAGATTGTAAGATATCAACTGATACAACAAAGCGGTCACCCATCTAGGTACTAAGCGGGTTCCACGTTGCTTAATTTCTATGATTTTTATTGACAATGGGATTATTCCTGGGGCCACAAGATGGTAGATGGCTAAAGAGTAAGAGAAACCGCTATAGGAATTGATATATATATATATATATATATATATATATATATATATATATATATATATATATATATATATATATATCAATTCCTAGAACGCGACAGCCAGGCACTAGCACAAATGATTTCATTATAGTGGTGAGGGCTTTGTGAATAACCAGCAACACTGTCTGAAGGGCCGAATATTGGGACTGGTGCACTACGTCACACAAGGTCCCCAAACGACCCTTCGCAGGTTTTGAATTTAGAGTTATCCATCTACTAGACCATTTGCCATCCAAGGCTATAGAACCCAGTCTGTCCTGCTATTTAGCCATAACTAGAGGGAGCAGAAGCGGATTCATACCTTTCCAGAGTGTGTGTATATATATATATATATGTATATATATATATATATTTCTTTTTTGGGACCTGCGTTTGTCTTGCCTCCTATCCTTCCTCCCACGTAGCTGCTTTTGTCTTATCGACACTGCGATGTTTTATTTTAGGAATATGTACACGATTATTGCTCTGAACAAGATTTCTCGGTCAGGGTTAATGAATGCAGTTCTGAAGATGCAAAGATTGTGCAGATGCTACAGTCTGATCCTTTTCGTGATTGTTCAACTTTAGACAATTTTCTTCTGAAGCTAATTGGGGATTCTTCGTTTGTCTGTCTGTCTGTCTGTCTCTCTCTCTCTGTCGCCATCTATCTATCTATCTGAATAATTTTTATCTATCTATTTGATTCTTTTCTTATCTTTCTCTCGCTATCTCTCTGTCTCTCTATCTGAATATATTCTTTATCTATCTGAATTTTTTCTTATCTATCTATCTATCTATCTATCTATCTATCTATCTATCTATCTATCTGTCTATCTATCTATCTATCTGATTCTTTTTTAACTGCCTCTCTCTATCTCTCTGTCTCTCTATCTGAGTATTTTCTTTATCTATCTATATGATTTTTTTCTTATCTATCTATCTATCTATCTATCTATCTATCTATCTATCTATCTATCTATCTGATTCTTTTCTTATCTCTCTCTCTATCTCTCTGTCTCTCTATCTGAATATATTCTTTATCTATCTGAATTTTTTCTTATCTATCTATCTATCTATCTATCTATCTATCTATCTATCTATCTATCTATCTAGTTCCGTTGCTATGAACGGCAAATATGAAGAATACATTAGGCATCCACTTAGCTTGTATCGGATTCAGTGACTCACTACAGTAGTAGTGTTTAGCTAACCTAGCGTTATATCCATTAATTCCAATCGAAGTGCCCTAAAGCTGTACATCTGTGTATTTAATTGTCTGTCGATGTAATTTTTATGAGAGAAAATTGCCTTTAAAATACAATTTCTCAATGCATATTTGAAACTCAACGATTTCTTCATATATCTATCTATATCTATATCTATCTATATCTATATCTATCTATATCTATATCTATCTATCTATATATATATATATATGTTTGCGTGTTTGTATGGATTTCTGTGGGTAAATAATACACATAACGGAAAATGAATAAAGTGAATGTATCTTATTAAAGATCGAGAAATATTTATCGTACATGTTTTCCAATTTATTTATGGGTATTGATTTTTTTAAAGAGCTTCTAAAAACTACGATTGTAAATAAGTCAAAATATAAAATAAAAAGGGAGAACAAAGTAAAAAAAAAAAATCTCGAATTATATCGAAATCTAGAAGCTGAAAATAAAATATCGTTGCAAAGCAATCCACCTAAAAGACGAGTTTGTTTACAGAGGATTTTAAACAACACTGATCGACTCCGATTTTCTGTTTTCACTCTCTACGATGTCTTCTTCTTATCAATGTTCTGCATTTCGTTTTAGGAATTCTTACAATACATGCTATTTTCTTCTTTTAAATTTATTCTGCATTTAACTATACAATTGCTAGCAGTTTTTGATAGCTACGCCGATTTAGCCTATAATCAAGCACGCCATGATTGGCGAGCCATGGGAATAACGCCGCAATTCTGTACCGACGGGGATATAAATTCATGAATAACAATAGTTAAATTCATATATATATATATATATATATATATATATATATATATATATATATATACATGTGTATATATATATATATATATATATATATATATATATATAATGAAGATGAGTATTATATTATAACGAGTATATTATTATTCAGCGAAAGATGGCGGAACAAAGACTGAAAGAATAAAAAGAACGTAAATATGAGTGCATGGAGGTATTAAACACGCACGCAGATACATAGTCACACACAGACACATGCACATGCGCACAAAGACACACACGCATACACATATGTGTGTGTGTGCCTTTGTATCGGATTCAGTGACTCACTACAGTAGTATATATATTTATATATACGTGTATATATATATATATATATATATATATATATATATATATATATATGAGATAGCTACTGAGAAATAACATGAGAGTATATTTCTCCAATCCCATTCACAACCCAAAACTATCTATCTATCTATCTATCTATCTATCTATCTATCTATCTATCTATCTATCTATCTATCTATCTATCACTGTCCTTTCATATGTATCTATCTATTTGAAAAATTCATGTGCTAATTGCCTAATGTAAATGCATGGTCCTAAATTATATAATTAAATATATATATATATATATATATATATATATATATATATATATATATATATATGTACATGTATATATATGTATATATATGTACATATATATATGTATATATATGTACATATGTATATATGTATATATATGTACATATATAATTGCCTAATGTAAATGCATGGTCCTAAATTATATATATATGTGTGTGTATATATATATATATATATATATATATATATATATATATATATATATATATATATATATATATATAGTTAGACCTAGAGAGCAAGAAAAACCTATCACGGTTTCACCTTAACGGATCGTCAGGGAAGTCTGGCCTTCCCTGACGATCCGCTTAGGTGAAACCTTGGTAGGTTTGTCTCGCTCTCTAGGTCTAACTAAGTCTGCTCTACTCGCTGAATTGAGCATTTTATTTAGTTTTTTTTTGCGTACTCGTTTTGTTTTTTCTTTGGGCCTTGGACTTGCATGCTGGACGATTATTTTCGAGTAACGTGCATGTTCTTGGTTCTTTCTTTTTTTTTT